>OZ026613.1:79145677-79256177 GCA_964020975.1 Hermodice carunculata | reverse complement strand
CATTTAAAACTACATTACACTTCATGTCCTTGCTGTAAATTTTTGTCCTTTGACTTAGAGTCATGACACTTTACACATCTGTGTATCTGGACACAATAGTGTGTCGTGCATAAAAGTATCTGGATCACAGTGACGTATCCTTGTAAAATCATGTCCAGGCTATCATTCCTTTGATCTTACACTTAGTTTAATGAAACTTCACGCATGCATATATCTTGACCCAAAAGTGTGTCATCAAGTAAAACTAGGTCAGTATGTCAGATATCTGGATAAATCGTATATCCTGGTAAAATCATGTACAGATTTTAATTCCTTTTCTCATTAAGTGAGTGTCATGGAACTTCCTATGCACATGTATCTTGACCCAAAGGTGTGTCATGATACAAAAGTAGGTCACTAGGTCAAATATCTGGGTGACGGTGAGGCCTTTGTATAAAACTGAAATACAGTCTTTAATGACCAGGCTATAATTAGTTTGTCCTTCAACTCAGATTTATGAAACTTTACACACAGGTGTATCTGGACATAAGGGTGTGTCATGCAACATAAGTATGTCACTAGGGTAAATATCTGGGTCACAGTGGTTTATCCTATTAAAGTCATGTGCAGACTATAATTCTTTTACATATTAAGTTACAATTCCTTTACTATATAACTTAATTTCATGAAACAAAACTAGGTCACTAGGTCAAGTTTCTGGGTCATGGTGATGCAATAATGTAAAACTATGTTACACTTCATGTACGGGCTATAATTCTGTTGTCCTTTGACTTAGAATCATGAAACTTTACACACTTGTGTATCTGGACACAAGGATGTGTCATGCATAAAAGTTGGTCACTAGGTTAAATATCTGGATCACAGTGACATATCCCAGTAAAAGTATGTCTGGCCCATAATTCCTTTAATCTTTAAATCAGTTTCACAAAACTTCAGATATGCATGTATGTTAACCCAAAAGTATATCGACAAGTAAAACTAGGTCACTGGGTCAAACATCTAGGTCACTGATATATCCTGGTAAAAATCGTGTCTAGACTGTAATTCTTTCTTTCATTAAGTCAGTTTGACCCAAAGGTGTGTCATGGATCAAAAGTAGGTCACTAGGTCAAGTATCTGGGTCATGGTAAGGCCTTTATATACAACTGCAATACAGTCAGTCATGACAGGGCTATAATTTGCTAGTCCTTCAACTCAGATTGATGAAACTTTACACACAGGTGCATCTGAACATAAAGGTGTATCCTGCAACAAAAGTAGGTCACTAGGTCAGATATCTAGGTCACAGTGGTATATCCTGGCAAAATCTTGTCAGGGACTGTAATTCCTCTACATGAAACTTCATACACACATATCGTGACCTAAAAGTTTGTCATGTAACAAAAGTAGGTCACCAGTTAACATTCTCATTGTTGAGTTTAATTTTTGAATGTGGGTCATGTTATAGTGCACTGTTGGAGATTTGTATGTAGAAACCTTCAGTTTCTTAGAACCATCCATCTGTCCATAACATTTCTGCACTCCTAACTTTAGAACCCTTTTATGCAGGGCTTATTCATTGCACAGAAAAATAGTCCCCTTTAAGGGCTAGCTTAAGAAAGATTTCATATGGCACAGGTTCCATTTGTCGGTCCATCCATTATGTCATACAGCCATCTGTCCATCCATTATTTCACCCGGCCATCTGTCCAGCCACATTCGGGGGGGGGGGGGGGGGGGGGGGGGGGAGCTTGGATCCAACAATCTCTGATTGCATTTTAATTCAATTTTGATCAAATTTGCTTGGAGCAAACATTAGCATATGTAGTTCTATTTGAAAAGTTTACAAGTTGCAGTCAATAAATAGTTTTGATAATCCCCAATTATCAAGAAATGTTTCCATATCACAGGCATGTTGCATACATGTACCAGGGCTGTGGTGAAAACACAGGTCAATAGTGTGGGTTCACTGAAAGTTGATGGTTGGTATTGCAGCCATCAACAGGATGTTACCAAGAACTACATTAATACTATTGTGACCCCTGAGCTTTGTACGCCTGTTGCATGCACTTTTAACCAGATGAGAGATGATGGATGGCCCCATTGGAAAGCTATCATTGTCTTGTTTCATTATATGTGCACCATTTTGTACTGATGAAAGGTTCAATATATTTTGATGTGGTTTTCAGCATTGGTCGTCTTCTTTTTAGGTGGTATGGCAGCTGCCAATTATCACAGCTGAAAAAGTTCTGCAAGCATGAAGCCCTGAAATTCTTCATGTATATCATAGAGACAAGGCAGGTCTTCAAATTGATGCCCCATGCACACAAGTTTTACATTTTTTCTCTGAAAATTTGAGTTTGTGACATGTAAATGTACATTAAACCTCTCTCTCTCTCTCTCTCTCTCTCTCTCTCTCCTCTCACTCTCTCTCTCTCTCTCTCTCCTCTCTCTCTCTCTCTCTCATCTCTCTCTCTCTCTCTCTCTCTCTCTCTCTCTCTCTCTCTCTCTCTCTCTCTCTCTCTCTCTCTCTCTCTCTCTCTCTCTCCCCTACCCAAAGTGCACCAGATATGTGGCTTTATGAGAGGGCTGGCCTTTCTTGAGTGGGGTAAAAGAGTGGGTTGGGGGTGGGAGTAGGGGGTCCAGTATGTTCATACAGGAAATAATTTTGCCCCAGCACATAGTATAGAAAATAAGAATGTTCCATAATAATGACCACTATAAAGTTAGAAAATAAGAGGGCTTCCAGTATTCTGGTAGGAAAATAAAATGCCCTGTTATGCCAGAACAGAAATACCCTTTACCCCCTCAGATTGTACATGTACATGTAGTTGCTGCATTGAAGTAGTGGTTTCTGTAAGAGGGCTGTTGTGGGGGTGAGTGAAGTGTGACTCATCATAGATCCAATCCAGTGCAATGGAACACTTTAGCAAATACACCAAGGGTTTCAAATGTGTTTTTGGGTAATTGGCAAAATATGAATAAAATGCACTTGGAAAAAAACACCATAGGGGTTAAGTGAAATGTTGTAAGGTAGCTGTGAAAAGTGTGTATATGTATGCATGTCCTGTAAATTTCACCACATGTATTTATTGATATTTGTGTATTCAGGTACACCAAACTTCTATCATGTTATCTGATATTTTCTTCTTGTCCCTCCCCACTCTCTCCTGAGACTCAACTTACAAAAAGTAAAACTCTAGTGTCAAGGAAATCTGAAGACATACTTTGTGGTGCCCAAAATTGG
Organism: Hermodice carunculata; assembly: GCA_964020975.1. Classification (NCBI taxonomy): domain Eukaryota; kingdom Metazoa; phylum Annelida; class Polychaeta; order Eunicida; family Amphinomidae; genus Hermodice; species Hermodice carunculata. Next base: position 79,252,951 of record OZ026613.1, on the reverse strand, counting down.
CCATTTGACTTGACCATTTTGAGAGGGACAAAAGGTTTTCGTGCATGTATTTCTGTACCTGTGGCCAAAACAACTCGAACTTGACAGTGGTAGGGAGCAGGACCCAGGAAACTTGGTAGCTAAAACATGTATTTATCATTAATGAAGTTATTACAATCCCCCCCCCTGCCAAAAAAAAAACCAAACAAACAAACAAACAAAAAACAAAAACAAAAAACAACAACCAGGGTACTGTTACATAGATATGTAGATATATTAGTTTTGGAGTGAAAGGGTTAATGGTTGTATTTAGATGCATGTGCTTATGCATGTAGCTGTCCTTCTGTTACAAGCAAAAGCAATTAGGTAGATAACTTGCTTGCATATGTCACATCTTCCATCAACTTCATATAGAGTGAGTAGGAGCCGGCTGTAACCTGTAGGCCATTGTTTAACTCTCTTCTGGCTAAAATAAAATTAGCCCCATAAGTTTGCCTTTCAAGGATCAAGTACTAAATTCTCAATCCATGCCAAGGGAAAGTTGTTGACCTAGGGCAGATTCTCCTCAACGGTTACATCTACATTTATTAAAAAATATTTTCTATTAGCGAGACGTGTATTTGTGAAATCATCAAAAGAGAGGAGAGTTGATACCTTGGCTCCGTGAGTGGGAAAGAGGTTAATAGATGATCACATGTGTCTCCCTACACCTGATACCTGTGATGAATGGTCTATATTTCTGATTTATAACATATATAAGTAACTTATAATGAGCACATTTATCATCATACATTGTACTTTGCAATTTATGAGTGGCAGTCTTCTCCATGTCATATTCATTCTTTCACGAAATATTTTGTGCACGCCATTAACTCCTTCCTGTCTCAATGACTTACTTTTGCTCAAAGCTAGATCATATTGCCCAGTGGTATTTTCGCAACAGCACTCAGCACTGAGAATTATTGTCTTTTTGCAGTAAAATGATTGCCTGCGAAGTTTGGCACCCTGAATGCCTGGCACCCTCAATGCCTGGCACCCTGTCTTAGCTGTCTGCACAGGCAAGTAAGAAATTCTGTTCAGTTTTTGGGTGGGTCATATACATGTGGTTGTAATTTTGGCCCAAAATATGTTCAGAGAAAGCTGTGGTGGGTGATGACCATTTATCAAATATGGTGCAGAATACACAGAAAGAAAAAAAGGGTGGGGGGGGGCCAGGGTATTGACACGCACACGTGCGTGCACACACACGTGCTGTCTTCAGGAAAATTTGAGGGTTTCAGATAGAATGAACATGTTTTAATTTTTATATTTTGATTTTGGCAGGTCGCATGGGTGACTGCATCTTGTTGTTCACACCAGTGCCTGCAAGATACAGCCATCCTCCAGCATCTCCTCTTTTCTCCCTCCCAGGCTTAATATAGTGGAAAAAACAACCCCAATTAAACATCTGTAGTCTGTTACCATTAGGACTTTACCTCATCAACATAAATATGATGTATAACTGCAATCTCAGAACATGTCTCAGAGAGAAAATTTGAACAGGCCCAAATTCATTGGACCAGACAGCATGAGTTCCCTTACTATGGGATTTTACACTTGAAGACCATCAGCATGTTGTGGGACATACAGGTTACTTACAGTGTATCAAGAAAAATTGCCCTTTCAGAATACAGCTTTTAGCTGAAGAAATTGTTTACATGAAAAAAAAATGTGATTGCAGGAAAGAAGATTTAGACTTTATTGATCACTTTATTTTTTCTATTTTTTTTTTTTAATTTTTATTTATTTTTTATGTTTTATTTTTTGTATTTGATCACTTATCTATGGAGATAGGTGCTAAAACTTTGGGATAATGTTTCTGTCTGTGTGCCAACACACACATTGTTTTCTTTCTTTCTTTCTTTCTTTCTTTCTTTCTTTCTTTCTTTCTTTCTTTCTTTCTTTCTTTCTTTCTTTCTTTCTTTCTTTCTTTCTTTCTTTCTTTCTTTCTAATGGTTAATCATGAAGAGGAGTGATAGTTTGGAAAATTTTACCAATTAGGGCCATTTGAAATTTAGCGTAGAATATGTTCAAAACTATTATAGATAGAGGTGCCATTCCAATGTCAATTTATAGTTTATGGTGTAAGCACATCCAATGAACCACAAACAAAAGCTTATAGTTTGAATTTATGTTAATTAAGGTTGCTTGAAAAGTTTGAATATTGAATATTTTCAAAATTACTATAGGGAGAAGTGTCATTCCAACTTCAATTGATAGGTTATGCTGTAGTCACATCCAGTGAACCACAAACAAATGTAGAATTTGGATTTGCACTGATTAGGCAGACTTATAAAATCTAAATCTTGAATATCTATCTTCAAAAGTATTGTGCATAGATATGCCATTCCAACTTCACATCCTAGGTTTTTCCATCATCAGTTTTTGTGGAGAGGTAAGTTCTCAGACACCACTAAAGCTAGTGTGTGGCCCTATCAGTGAAGCTGAAATACATGTATTGCAAATTTAGAGCAATATAGCAACTTTTCATATTTGTGATACACCAGACACACAACAGGCCATGATCTGTCATCAGCAGTCAATTACATATGTACATCACTAGGATTTGTTGTTTGCACTGATGTCAGGCATAACACTTGGATGCTATCATATGGTGACCATTTTGTCTTCAGTCTATGCTGTAGTGTCAACAACAGTGATCCATAAATGAATCAGAGTTGCAATAAAAAGTGTACTAGAATTAGCTTGAGTTTCTCACTACATGATCATCTCTTGTTTCTTTGCTGACACATTCTGTTTTATCTAGAATTCTCTCTTTCTCTCTGGTATTTCCTTTTCTGCCTGCAAATTTTTCCGTGCCAAGAGCATAATTTTCCTACATTTTTTATGCCCCCGCCCAGAGATTTGTCCTTGTCTGTCCGTTGTTCATGCCGCTTGTATCCAAAAACATTTGAGGTACAGGCATTCAACTTTGTGGGAACATTTATCAATATATGAAGGTGTGTAGCTGGGATTTTGTTTGTCTCTTGGATTAATTACTCTGTGTTAATTAAGCATTAATTAACTTAGGGAAAATGTTGATTCCATGTAAGACGTGTCTGATTTGTGTCACATGTATCCCATCAGGCATCAAGTATTTGAGGCACACCTATGAAATTTGGTGGGAACATTGATCAGTATATGAAGATGTGCACCTGGGGTTTTGTTTGTTTCTTGGATAATTAATTATCAATTAGTGAAAATGTTGATTCGAGAGTGGACTTGTCAGATTTGTGTCGCGCATATCTCAAGAGGTTTTTTAAAGATGGCTATGAGACCTAATAGAATAATTAATCAATATATGAAGATGTGCACTTGGGGTGTTGTTTGTCTCTTGGGTTAATTAACCTCTGTTCACTTTTACCTTTCCGCCTTGTACAAGGCTGAAAGCTATTGTCGTCCCCTGTGCTGTCTGTCTGTCTGTCTGTCCTTCCATCTGGTGTTACCTGTATAAGTTGAGAAATTTTTGACCTGGGACTTCCGAATTCCATATGGTTGTACACCATTATAAGGCCTTTTTACTGTGTAAGCATGGTTGACCTTGACATACTTTTCAATGTCACATAGTGGTCACATGTACAAAGTGACCTTACCGCTCTAACTCGTGAAAGCCTGCATCTATCAATCTGAATTTTACAAAAAAAGAAGCATCATGGAGTGATTGAGAATCCAATTAAAAGTCAAAGTCATACTCTATATTTGGCCTTCATTTTAAATAGTCAAAAGTCAAGTGCACAATGGTGACATTGCTATAAGTAACAAGTTTATGAGATATGTGTTCCAAATTGCACATCATTATGCACCACTATAAAGTTTCAGTAACCTACAAGATTGAGTGACCTTGACCTACTTTTCAGGGTCACAGGGGACTTTTGGCTAAGTTTGGTTTCAGGGTGGAACTTTATCAGTTTTTGAGGTAAGGCTTCCAAATTGCACTAGATTATGTGCACCACAATTGGGCCTATTTTGAGTTAAGCATTGTTGACCTTGAAAAGTAGGTTAAGGTCACACATTGGTTACATGTGGAAAGTGGCGTTACAGCACTAATGCTTGAAAGCCAGCATCTAGCAATCTGAATTTTACGCTCAAGAAGTATTATGGAGTGATTCAGAAGCCTATTAAAAGTCAAGGTCATACCTCTATATTCAACCTTTTTTAATGGTCAAGGGTCAAGTGCTTAATGGTGATACTGCTGTAATCGGCATCTAGCAATCTGAATTTTACACTAAAGAAGTATCATGGAGTGATTCAGAAGCCTTTTAAAAATCAAGGTCATACCCCTATATTTGACCTTTTTTAAAAGTAAGGGGTCAAGTGCTTAATGGTGATACTGCTAGTGATACTATAACTAAGACGTTTTTGAGATAAGACTTCCAAATTACACATTATTATGCACCATTATAAAACTTAAGTAACCTGTAATCTTGGGTGACCTTGACCTACTTTTCAAGGTCACATGGTATGTTTTGCAGAATTTAGTTTGGGGAGATAAAAAAATGAGATAAGATTTTCAAATTGTACATCACTATAAGGCCTGTTGTATGTTCAAGCATTTTGACCTTGACCTACATTCCAAGGTCACACAGTGGATGACATTAGTGCTCTAAATATTGAAAGCCTGTATCTATACACATGATTATGCACCAAGGTAAAACTTCAGTAATCTGTTAGCTGGCGGGACCTTGACCTACTTTTTAAGACCACAGGGTATGTTTTGCAGAATTTGGTTTGTGGGGGATAAAAAATATTTCTGAGATAGGATTTTCAAATTGCACACGATTGTACACCACTGTAAGGCCTGTTTTATGTTCAAGCATTTTTGACCTTGACCTGCTTTCTAAAGTCAGACAATGGATGACATTACTGCTCTAAATATTGAACTCATGGATAATATTTAGAAAGATTAATAAAAAAATGAAAACATTAATTGCTGCTAATGGATATTTAGTGCTTAACATGGTATTTTTTATTAGCTTTGTGAAAATGTCTATTCAGTGAAAAATGTTGGCTCAGGTCAAACTTGTGTCATGTGAATTTCACAAAGTGTTTGAGGTACAGCTATGAAACTTGATAGCAACATTAATCAATATGTGAAGATGTACCCCTGGTGTTTTGTTTGTTTCTTGGGTGAATTATCCTCTGTTGATAATCATTAGTTAACTTTAATAATGAAAATGGCAATTCCAGGAAAATGCATGAGCGTTAGTTCTTGTCAAACTTGTGCAATGTGAAGCTCATAAAGTATTTCAGGTACAGCCATGAAGTGTGATAGGAATATCAATCAATATATGAGAAGTTATGTGTGTAAAATTATTATCCATGTGAAGATTTCATATGTTTGAAGTTACACCAATTACATGCTACTCTTTCCAATGCTGATAGGGGCAATGACAGGTGGGGGCATCTGTCCTTTGGACACTTTCTAGTTTTGCTTCCCAAATCTCATGTTTGTAGCTTTTCCGATTTCAATTTGTATGCAAGAAGCAACAACTTTGCCTTGTACGGACACAGGCAGATTTGCTTGGAAACAAGTCTTTTCTAGTCTTTATTCCTTGCAATCACTGTTCAGTTACTTGTCTTTTAGTAGTACTGCAAATATATATACTGTATTAGATTGACTAAATTTAACTGTATTTTGAACTTTTATTATTATTGCACCCATAATTGACATGGCATACATAATTGACATGGCATACATGATTAATATATAACTCATAAATAATGAGCTAATGTATGCTTTCTTTTTTTTTTTGTGGACCATAAAAACAACCAAATGTTATCTGTCAGTAAAAAACACACCTTGAAAGGTGGCATATAAACATTCCACAGGATGTCGCCCTTGGCAGCCAGTTGATATATGACAATGTACCCCTTGCTCCCCCTCATTAGAGAGCACCAGCAGCCGGGCAGGTGGGAGATGCAGATGGCAGCATGGCTTGTGGGAAAGGGGACCAGAGGGAGCCATTGGAGACGCGGGTCTGTGATGTGGCCCATCAAGGAGTCCTGATGGAGGGTTCTAATGGGGACCTGGATAGCTGTTTGTGGGCCTGTTGGGTTCCTGGCGGGCCAGTATAAACATTTAACAGACAGACGTAGGTTCTGCCGGGCAATTTGTTTTCACATGTGTGCCAGTGTGCAGGCTGACTCCATTCATTTAATGCCCTGCCATTTCTATCTTTCAACCTTTACCTATGCATGTAATAAGCTGTCAAGCCTTTTTCATGGAATTATTTGCCTGCTTGATAGACCTTTTTCTGTTTGATGGTTTTTAGCATTTCTTCTGGAAATATTGTTGCTCATGCTCTTGGAAGTTTCCCTTTCAGCTCTCTTCCTTTTTTTAATGTTTGTTCTAAAAAGTGGAAGAGAAAGATCTTGGATGTTAAGGCCAAGAAAAATCAACATTCATAAAGATAAATGTATTGTGAAGGAGACATAAAGATACTTTCATTGGGCCACGCAAATTTAATTACTGTTTTAGCTGTACAGATTTCTCCTGTCAAAGTGAAACAGAAGAAGAAGATAACTTTCATTATAATCCCCCCCCCCCCAAGTTTGGCAGGTGTACTGTTTTCAGCTTGTCCAACTGCCTGTCAGTAATCCTGGCAAGCAAAATATCTCATGATTTATGGGTCCAATGAAACTCTGATTTTTTTTTCTGATTTTTTCAACAAATTGTACTGTACATTGGACATTGTTTCTTGACCTGAGTACACTTTATTGACCTTGACCTAATTTTGAAGGTCGTGTGTGCAAGCGGGTGAGGGGGGGAGCTGTTGTAAGCAGTGTGTCGGTGACAACTGTTCTAGTTGTGTAAATAGTATGTGTCGATTGGGTGCGATACAGATGCAAAAAACAATTGATAGAGAATTAGTTTTGGCAATAAATTTAAATTAATCCAAATTGATTTGCTTTAATTTCATACCGGCATGTAAGTCAATCAAAGCCAACAAGTTTGTGAGAAGGGTATGTATTAAACTAAAAAATATTGTCTTGTTTCTGCCATAAATATGTTGAATCACGTTTTTCTCTTGAAACTTTTTTTTGTGTGTGTGTGGGGGGGGGGGGAGGATTGAATTCATAATCGTAGTATTCTTGGAAAAGCAATTATGATAAAAAATGTGGGACTGACTAGTTTTACTCGCCTCGTAGCAGGGCGTGCATATCATACCCCATCACACAGTTGTCAAATGACTAATTCTGATTGATTATCTCATGTTTTTTATAATTATTACATGGTGTTTTTGTCTAATTTCATTTACACTGACAGCTAAGTTCACAAATTTATTGGGTGTCCTGTCATATTGACGGGGTAAATTTACCAAAGTAATATGCAAAGAAAGTGGTTCCATACCATCCTGGGTGGCATTCAAAGAGGGAACATGTGACTCCCAAGTTACTGCACACTACTTCAAAGTGACCCAGGGTCGTATGGGTCCAAACACGACCCAGCCAATACCAGGCACCCTGGTGGCACCCAGAAGAATTGACAACCATTGAGACATTGCTCGTGCTGTCTCCAGTTTCACAGGAGATATCATTTCCTTCCTCCAGAAGAAAAAGAGGAACTGAAAAAAAATCAGTGTGTCATGTAAACTGTAGTGTAAACTAAAACACAAATGCTGGGGGATGACAGACAGTCAGGAAGTGGAAGTGTCACTGAGTCGTACTCTATTGTTTAGTCTGGTCCAGCCCACTTGAAAGACTTGCATCCACTTGAAACGAAAGTAACAAGGTTTTGATCTTGTAGAGTGACTTGCTTCGATACTGTGAAGTTTAGATGTAATCAAGACAGGGTGGACTTTTTTATTCTTTCTTCTCTCTTTTGTAAGAGTTTTGATATGACTGCACTGTCAGTACTTGTCTTGGGCTGACTGGATGGCATGTTTAGGGTATGTTAGAATTGACTATTTATTTATCATGACTGTCGTCATTGAAGGCAGACAAAAAACACCCTAAATTTGTGTTCTGGAGATATGTTAATCTTTCCCAGGTCAAAATAGGACTGAGTCAACAGCTTTCCTGGGAATGCCTGGGGTGTGATGTGTCCAGTCCATACCGAGAAATGCTGTTGACCAGGAACATGTTATCTCCTTCGGTCTTACCTAAACTTGTCATTCAAACTGTTTCCTGTAAAAGAAAAACTGAACAGATGATATTTTGGAAGCAGGCGCGTTTGGGTGATTGAGTGGAAAATGCTCAAAGGGCATCACTGTTTATGTACTTTTACTTCTGTTCAGTTTAATACCTGATGAGGTAGGATTTTGAGGCTGACAAACCGTTTAACCCGTTCACTCTTAAATCAGCTGGTCGTCAAATGCCATCTGCTGCAATGTTTCGGACTAATTTCAACAAGAATGGCAAAAAAAAGGTTTGAATGAGAATCATAAATGAGACCTGTCAGGAAGATAACATGCCCCAGGTCAACAGCATTTCTTGGCGCTTAGCAACTGACTCATAGCAAGAAAAGTTGTTCACACAGTTTTAACCCTTTCCTGCTCAAAATCACCCCAAAGTGCCAGGATGTAATTTGTTGTCTGCCTTAACATTTTAAAATTTCTCGTCATTAGAAAACATTTTTGCTGAGATTTGTATGCAGGGCCATTCATGATGACATGGCCCAGGTCCATCGCTTTCCTTGGCACAGGTTGGGGGTAATGAGCCCAACCCGCACCAAGGAAAGCTATTGACTCATTAGTACTCTGACCAGGATTGGGTTAAACTCATCCTTAATTCAAGGAGAAGAGGTTTAATGAGACGATGCTGCAAAGTAATGGTCTTTCTTTTTTTTTTCAGGGATGCCACTTTTATAGCCCAGATAGCATAAAGGTTCATTGTAATGTCCAGTTGAAGGAGGCAAGGTAAATTTTCTGTTATTCCCTGTCAACTACTTTCATAAGGGAAATTGGTATCAACACGTTAAACAGCTGAATGCAAAAATATGGTGTTTGCTATGATGTCACACATTCTATTGAAAATTATGCTCTTTGTTGCGAGTGGTTTTGTTGCAGATTCGAACCATTCTGGCAACCCTGGATTCAAAAGTGAAGCTCTGAGTCCAAACTAGGCTGCCCAACTGAGCTAAAGTGGTCAGGTGACCTTAATTTTGGAAGCTCATTGGGTACTGTTCCGAAGTCTTTTCAGAATAAATATGTTCTCAACCCATATGTGAAAGTCACTTTTTAAAGACAAGGAGGAGGATGATTTGTTATGTTAATTGAAAAACTCTTGCCTGATAAGCTGACCAAGCTCTGTGCATGTTTCACGAGTGGAGAAAACATGGAACTTAGCCTACTTAGCATGCAAGGAAAACCCTGTATGTCAGACGCCCTCTTGAGTGAACATGACGCATTTCAAAACTGAGCTGACAGTTTTTTCGCAATAAAGGTTTTTTTATGTGTTGAACCAACTGTACCATGTAACAGGTTGTAAAATTGCACATCATGGCATCAGATGAATAATTAATTAAGTTGTAATTCATTAAGTTTTTTCAGCAACAGTTCACCATGGCTTGCTGTACAAGCTGTTGTCCTCATAAAAAGAAAAGAAATCAGTTAAAATAACCCACAAAACAATATAAATATACTCTCTTGCCAGCTGAATTCTCTGAGTGAGCACCAATATATCCAAGAGAAATTAACCTTTCTTTTTGCTGTGCACCATGGGTAATTTATGAACAAGTTCAGGAGTAAATGTAGCCTAGTGACGTTTGTATGTTATCTGGATTGACATGCAGAATTATTGTGATGAAAATGGAGGATACACATTTGACAGCATAGGAGGAAACCAAAGATGAGGCCTTGTGCAGGCAACAAGCGATTAGGTCTATAATGTCATGTGATTGGTTATCAGGAGAAAGGTGCACACGTTTTTGATGTGATCTGAACGAAGAGTGTGCTGTAATAGACTCTAACACATGAAGCAAAGGTCAAAGGTTAGGGTTCATGTCACAGGGCAGGGACCCAGCAACAGCTGTTGTGTCAAACATGATTAGGGATGCTTTCTACCAGTTTGACATATCCAGCACATAAGTCCTCGGGAAAATGTGTGCTGCAACCTTCGAAACATTTCTGCCACAGCTATAAACTGTCCTGAAATTAGGTACTTTTAATAGGAAGTAACTTAACTGCAGCAATTATGGTGACTTATTTCAGGATGAAAGTAGCGGGGCATAATACACGCACCCTGGCATCTTACATTTGCGTGCATGTGGACCATTGTTGTGGGGACACATGGCGTTTGTCAAGGGTCAGATTTATAGCATGCCAAGGGGCGGACATCAACTGTTGTGAAAATTAGTGGGTCTGCAGAAATTGGCACCCGTTCTTTTGATGGTACTGCTAGGTTGCAGTGACTTATGGGTTGTAACATGCAAGAACATTTGGCTTTCCCTGTGATATATGAGGCCCCGTCATTTACAGGAAGTTCCCCTTTGAGTCATGCAATGTTAACATACCTGAGAGGTGAGGGCCCACACTTTGATGGCCATATTAAGATGGAGCAGAGAGCCAACCACTTCTGTCTCTCCCAGAAACCTGTTTTTGACATTACTACATCAAAAGGAGCGGCCAAATTGGTGGTGGCGACAAGGGAAACATGTCTTTAATTTGGGTACAATTTACCCAGTTGCTGTGAAGGAGATTTTTTATTTTTGAAAGGAAGAGTAATGATGTAAATGTATACATTTTTTAATCATGTTGTGTGAACAGTCTGAGATAGAAAGGGTCATCTATCATGAAGACAAAAAACACTGAGTAGTCACCGATGATTGATACATTCATAAACTGGTCATGGAAAACACATTGACCTTGTTCAACTCTCAGTTGTCAGCTGGGAACCAATGTGTGTAGGGCAAGCAGATTTGCCTGCAAAAGCATGGTTTGAATGACGTGGCCTTGAAATTTGCCAACACTAAAGATAAATAGGCCTATCTTTATACTGCTCCCCCTCCACCCCCTCCCCCCCCCTCCAAAAGTGGGATACTGGTTGGAGTTAGATGTATCAGTTTTCTGCATTGAGAGGCAATCAAAATTAAGTCCCGTTATGCAGTTTGGTCATTGGGAAATATAAATCAGGATATTCATATACTTTACGGGAACAGAGAGAGTTAAGGTGAAAGGTCAGAGGTCAATTGATCTTTGACCTCCATACAAATGCTTTTGTAAACTAAATATCCATTATTTTGAGAGTTTGGAGTATGTCCTGACATCTGTGTTGGTAGGAGAGGTAGATTTACAGCTAGCAAAGTTAAAAAAAATGGCAGAATGTGCAATTGGCTTACTCTAAATTGCTTTAATTTCACTGTACTCTTATTTTTGCTTATTTCACTGATGGCACAAAACCGTAAAAATAAAGACACAGTGATATAGTATTTTAAAATTAACCAAACGGAGAGCCGAAAACTACTACTGAGTGATGTCCTGAGCGCTTTCGCAATACGTGTTGCTTCGTCAGAGGACAAGGTAGAACTGATTCAGGAGGGCTGGTGAGCCTTATATACCCTAGCGTTCGGGAAGCGCTTGTCGGTGATTGGTCTTTTCAGAAGTTCATTGTGACGTCACTCAGTGTGAGTCACTGCTATTGGTGCAATTTATGGAGAGTCGTTGATTGGTTGACTTATCTGTGGATTCCATTGTATCAGAACAGTTTCATTGTCGGGTTCAAAGGTCGGTCCTGGTGTGTGGGCGTTTGCAATTCGGGGTCGCCCGGTTAATATGCCCAAATATGGGATTGATTTTTGATGACGGTCCATTGTGAACCGTTTCTGTGGCGAACAGAGTTGGCAGTTCATTGTGAACCGTATGGCCGCGAAGTCGATCGGTTCTCGAGAAAACGGTTCTGTGTGAACCGTTGGGCCTGAAGTGTAGGTCGGTTCATGAGAACCGCGTGAGTGAAAAAATGAGCGGTTTTGATGTGAGCCGTTCGGGTCGGGTTCGGGTCGGTTCATTGTGAACCGTTACGTTGATTCGTAGGTCGGTTCATTGTGAACCGATATTCAAAACTTTTAACTTAATTTTGCGGTTCACTGTGAACCGCAATGAATGGTTCATTTATGAGCCGTTTAGGGTCGGTATGGGTCGGTTCATTGTAAACCGTCGGGTGCACGTATGGGTCAGTTCATTGTGAACCGTTAAAGTCAGGTTAATTAATCATGAACCATTTTTTGCGGTGGGTTGTGAACCGTTTGGGTCATGTGTAGGTCGGTTCATTGTGAACCGGTAAGGGTCGGTTCATTGTGAACCTATTAGGGCCATTCTAGGTCGGTTCATTGTGAACCGTTTCAACATAATGGTCGGTTCATTGTGAACCAATTAGAGCCGATCTAGGTCGGTTCATTGTGAACCGTTTTTTTGTGTTCCTAATGAACCGTTCATTGTGAGCCGTGTGTCATGTGGAGCAGTTCTTGTGAGAAAGAGAAGACAAGAAGAAGAGGCCATCAATTTATTGTACAAGCTGGAAATTTGGAAAGTATGGTGAAAGTAGGCTGGACCGAAAACGAAACTAGAGACAGTCTTGACATGTCTACAAGGCTAGTTCTGTGAGCGAATCTTCGTTCGCAGTATGGCAAACGTGTCTGCTTTCCATGGTGGTTATTGCGTGGTCTGGCACCCAGCAACGTTGTGTGCTGGTCCTACCCCACGGGTGTACTTTATGACGTCACATGGTAACGTTCGGGTTCCAACACGTGTATGACGTCACGTGGGCCTAGTGGCGGTAAATTGATCCCACTCTGGGGAAAACCACTAGTGTTGTGGACTCAGTAATTTATGTACTAAAGAGGAACAAGAGATGGTCCTCAACCTAGTGTGTTGAGACCGTCCAGTTCCAGGGTGTGGAACTTATAGATCCAGTGTCGTTCCCTTTTGCGTCGGAATATGGTAGAGGATTCGAGTGACGGATCCTTGTTAGTAACTTCCAGGATTTGTGTGAAAAGGATGTCATTAGCCGAATGGCCGGCTTTGACCCAATGGTGAAATAGAGGAATTTGTAGACCTCTCGGGATCTTTCCTTCCTGATGGAACCGCTCCAAGTAGTCCAAATCCAGTTGGTATTCTGCCCGCTTCTCTTTCTTGTTGCGGAGTTTGCGGAATGTGGCTTCCGCCGCAACTGGAACGATCTTTATCTTCTTAGGGTCTGTCTCTGTGGTATCGTCTGTTCTGCGACGTTTATGTCGTGGTAGAACTTCGTCCCTGTTGGCTATGATTTCTGCGGCTTGGATGGCTGTGTCGGCCGATGCTGTGGTAGCCAGGGATATATCGGACTGGATCGGGCTCGGCGCCGGGGTGTCCCGCTGCCTGGTGGCATTGACCGTGTCCCTGTATATGTTTTGAATATCGGTTCACAATGAACTGACCTACGAATCAACGTAACGGTTCACAATGAACCGACCCGAACCCGACCCGAACGGCTCACATCAAAACCGCTCATTTTTTCACTCACGCGGTTCTCATGAACCGACCTACACTTCAGGCCCAACGGTTCACACAGAACCGTTTTCTCGAGAACCGATCGACTTCGCAGCCATACGGTTCACAATGAACTGCCAACTCTGTTCGCCACAGAAACGGTTCACAATGGACCGTCATCAAAAATCAATCCCATATTTGGGCATATTAACCGGGCGACCCCGAATTGCAAACGCCCACACACCAGGACCGACCTTTGAACCCGACAATGAAACTGTTCTGATACAATGGAATCCACAGATAAGTCAACCAATCAACGACTCTCCATAAATTGCACCAATAGCAGTGACTCACACTGAGTGACGTCACAATGAACTTCTGAAAAGACCAATCACCGACAAGCGCTTCCCGAACGCTAGGGTATATAAGGCTCACCAGCCCTCCTGAATCAGTTCTACCTTGTCCTCTGACGAAGCAACACGTATTGCGAAAGCGCTCAGGACATCACTCAGTAGTAGTTTTCGGCTCTCCGTTTGGTTCCTTTTGATATGAATATATCTGACCCGGGAACTACTTTAACGGGAAGACAGGCGGGCCCGTCCAGCAGCACTGACTCCCTTTCAAACAACATCCAACAAATGCTGAATATATACAGGGACACGGTCAATGCCACCAGGCAGCGGGACACCCCGGCGCCGAGCCCGATCCAGTCCGATATATCCCTGGCTACCACAGCATCGGCCGACACAGCCATCCAAGCCGCAGAAATCATAGCCAACAGGGACGAAGTTCTACCACGACATAAACGTCGCAGAACAGACGATACCACAGAGACAGACCCTAAGAAGATAAAGATCGTTCCAGTTGCGGCGGAAGCCACATTCCGCAAACTCCGCAACAAGAAAGAGAAGCGGGCAGAATACCAACTGGATTTGGACTACTTGGAGCGGTTCCATCAGGAAGGAAAGATCCCGAGAGGTCTACAAATTCCTCTATTTCACCATTGGGTCAAAGCCGGCCATTCGGCTAATGACATCCTTTTCACACAAATCCTGGAAGTTACTAACAAGGATCCGTCACTCGAATCCTCTACCATATTCCGACGCAAAAGGGAACGACACTGGATCTATAAGTTCCACACCCTGGAACTGGACGGTCTCAACACACTAGGTTGAGGACCATCTCTTGTTCCTCTTTAGTACATAAATTACTGAGTCCACAACACTAGTGGTTTTCCCCAGAGTGGGATCAATTTACCGCCACTAGGCCCACGTGACGTCATACACGTGTTGGAACCCGAACGTTACCATGTGACGTCATAAAGTACACCCGTGGGGTAGGACCAGCACACAACGTTGCTGGGTGCCAGACCACGCAATAACCACCATGGAAAGCAGACACGTTTGCCATACTGCGAACGAAGATTCGCTCACAGAACTAGCCTTGTAGACATGTCAAGACTGTCTCTAGTTTCGTTTTCGGTCCAGCCTACTTTCACCATACTTTCCAAATTTCCAGCTTGTACAATAAATTGATGGCCTCTTCTTCTTGTCTTCTCTTTCTCTTTTCTCCTCTTAGGTTGCATCGCCATTCCAACATAGGAACAATTTCCCGACACTTGTCAGAAACTTGGTCCACTCGGCGAATTACCACGTTGTCTGCCGGACAACCCCATAGCTATGAGTCCCTGGACTCTTCAATAAAAAAGCACTCAGCATCTCTACTCTAGATACGAACTAACAGCACCAATCGATGCAGATTCGACCTCACACTTTCTCCTTTTAACTTCAAAGCAACCTCTGCTACCTAACACATGTTCACAATGAATCCCTATCCTCATTGCCACTTTTAGTCTTGTTACCAATCAGACCGCCCAAACTAAATATGGTTCACAACGAACCACCACAAACTATTATCGGCCCACATTAGACCGACCGACACGCCTACCACAACTGGGGAGCCACAGTCCTTTCACATTAGAACCGACTCACTCATGGTCCAAACAGTTCATCAGGAACCGTCCTACACACAGGCAGATAAGGCTCACCATGAACCTACTTATAACTCCCCCAAACGGTTCACAAGAACTGCTCCACATGACACACGGCTCACAATGAACGGTTCATTAGGAACACAAAAAAACGGTTCACAATGAACCGACCTAGATCGGCTCTAATTGGTTCACAATGAACCGACCATTATGTTGAAACGGTTCACAATGAACCGACCTAGAATGGCCCTAATAGGTTCACAATGAACCGACCCTTACCGGTTCACAATGAACCGACCTACACATGACCCAAACGGTTCACAACCCACCGCAAAAAATGGTTCATGATTAATTAACCTGACTTTAACGGTTCACAATGAACTGACCCATACGTGCACCCGACGGTTTACAATGAACCGACCCATACCGACCCTAAACGGCTCATAAATGAACCATTCATTGCGGTTCACAGTGAACCGCAAAATTAAGTTAAAAGTTTTGAATATCGGTTCACAATGAACCGACCTACGAATCAACGTAACGGTTCACAATGAACCGACCCGAACCCGACCCGAACGGCTCACATCAAAACCGCTCATTTTTTCACTCACGCGGTTCTCATGAACCGACCTACACTTCAGGCCCAACGGTTCACACAGAACCGTTTTCTCGAGAACCGATCGACTTCGCGGCCATACGGTTCACAATGAACTGCCAACTCTGTTCGCCACAGAAACGGTTCACAATGGACCGTCATCAAAAATCAATCCCATATTTGGGCATATTAACCGGGCGACCCCGAATTGCAAACGCCCACACACCAGGACCGACCTTTGAACCCGACAATGAAACTGTTCTGATACAATGGAATCCACAGATAAGTCAACCAATCAACGACTCTCCATAAATTGCACCAATAGCAGTGACTCACACTGAGTGACGTCACAATGAACTTCTGAAAAGACCAATCACCGACAAGCGCTTCCCGAACGCTAGGGTATATAAGGCTCACCAGCCCTCCTGAATCAGTTCTACCTTGTCCTCTGACGAAGCAACACGTATTGCGAAAGCGCTCAGGACATCACTCAGTAGTAGTTTTCGGCTCTCCGTTTGGTTCCTTTTGATATGAATATATCTGACCCGGGAACTACTTTAACGGGAAGACAGGCGGGCCCGTCCAGCAGCACTGACTCCCTTTCAAACAACATCCAACAAATGCTGAATATATACAGGGACACGGTCAATGCCACCAGGCAGCGGGACACCCCGGCGCCGAGCCCGATCCAGTCCGATATATCCCTGGCTACCACAGCATCGGCCGACACAGCCATCCAAGCCGCAGAAATCATAGCCAACAGGGACGAAGTTCTACCACGACATAAACGTCGCAGAACAGACGATACCACAGAGACAGACCCTAAGAAGATAAAGATCGTTCCAGTTGCGGCGGAAGCCACATTCCGCAAACTCCGCAACAAGAAAGAGAAGCGGGCAGAATACCAACTGGATTTGGACTACTTGGAGCGGTTCCATCAGGAAGGAAAGATCCCGAGAGGTCTACAAATTCCTCTATTTCACCATTGGGTCAAAGCCGGCCATTCGGCTAATGACATCCTTTTCACACAAATCCTGGAAGTTACTAACAAGGATCCGTCACTCGAATCCTCTACCATATTCCGACGCAAAAGGGAACGACACTGGATCTATAAGTTCCACACCCTGGAACTGGACGGTCTCAACACACTAGGTTGAGGACCATCTCTTGTTCCTCTTTAGTACATAAATTACTGAGTCCACAACACTAGTGGTTTTCCCCAGAGTGGGATCAATTTACCGCCACTAGGCCCACGTGACGTCATACACGTGTTGGAACCCGAACGTTACCATGTGACGTCATAAAGTACACCCGTGGGGTAGGACCAGCACACAACGTTGCTGGGTGCCAGACCACGCAATAACCACCATGGAAAGCAGACACGTTTGCCATACTGCGAACGAAGATTCGCTCACAGAACTAGCCTTGTAGACATGTCAAGACTGTCTCTAGTTTCGTTTTCGGTCCAGCCTACTTTCACCATACTTTCCAAATTTCCAGCTTGTACAATAAATTGATGGCCTCTTCTTCTTGTCTTCTCTTTCTCTTTTCTCCTCTTAGGTTGCATCGCCATTCCAACATAGGAACAATTTCCCGACACTTGTCAGAAACTTGGTCCACTCGGCGAATTACCACGTTGTCTGCCGGACAACCCCATAGCTATGAGTCCCTGGACTCTTCAATAAAAAAGCACTCAGCATCTCTACTCTAGATACGAACTAACAGCACCAATCGATGCAGATTCGACCTCACACTTTCTCCTTTTAACTTCAAAGCAACCTCTGCTACCTAACATATGTTCACAATGAATCCCTATCCTCATTGCCACTTTTAGTCTTGTTACCAATCAGACCGCCCAAACTAAATATGGTTCACAACGAACCACCACAAACTATTATCGGCCCACATTAGACCGACCGACACGCCTACCACAACTGGGGAGCCACAGTCCTTTCACATTAGAACCGACTCACTCATGGTCCAAACAGTTCATCAGGAACCGTCCTACACACAGGCAGATAAGGCTCACCATGAACCTACTTATAACTCCCCCAAACGGTTCACAAGAACTGCTCCACATGACACACGGCTCACAATGAACGGTTCATTAGGAACACAAAAAAAACGGTTCACAATGAACCGACCTAGATCGGCTCTAATTGGTTCACAATGAACCGACCATTATGTTGAAACGGTTCACAATGAACCGACCTAGAATGGCCCTAATAGGTTCACAATGAACCGACCCTTACCGGTTCACAATGAACCGACCTACACATGACCCAAACGGTTCACAACCCACCGCAAAAAATGGTTCATGATTAATTAACCTGACTTTAACGGTTCACAATGAACTGACCCATACGTGCACCCGACGGTTTACAATGAACCGACCCATACCGACCCTAAACGGCTCATAAATGAACCATTCATTGCGGTTCACAGTGAACCGCAAAATTAAGTTAAAAGTTTTGAATATCGGTTCACAATGAACCGACCTACGAATCAACGTAACGGTTCACAATGAACCGACCCGAACCCGACCCGAACGGCTCACATCAAAACCGCTCATTTTTTCACTCACGCGGTTCTCATGAACCGACCTACACTTCAGGCCCAACGGTTCACACAGAACCGTTTTCTCGAGAACCGATCGACTTCGCGGCCATACGGTTCACAATGAACTGCCAACTCTGTTCGCCACAGAAATGGTTCACAATGGACCGTCATCAAAAATCAATCCCATATTTGGGCATATTAACCGGGCGACCCCGAATTGCAAACGCCCACACACCAGGACCGACCTTTGAACCCGACAATGAAACTGTTCTGATACAATGGAATCCACAGATAAGTCAACCAATCAACGACTCTCCATAAATTGCACCAATAGCAGTGACTCACACTGAGTGACGTCACAATGAACTTCTGAAAAGACCAATCACCGACAAGCGCTTCCCGAACGCTAGGGTATATAAGGCTCACCAGCCCTCCTGAATCAGTTCTACCTTGTCCTCTGACGAAGCAACACGTATTGCGAAAGCGCTCAGGACATCACTCAGTAGTAGTTTTCGGCTCTCCGTTTGGTTCCTTTTGATATGAATATATCTGACCCGGGAACTACTTTAACGGGAAGACAGGCGGGCCCGTCCAGCAGCACTGACTCCCTTTCAAACAACATCCAACAAATGCTGAATATATACAGGGACACGGTCAATGCCACCAGGCAGCGGGACACCCCGGCGCCGAGCCCGATCCAGTCCGATATATCCCTGGCTACCACAGCATCGGCCGACACAGCCATCCAAGCCGCAGAAATCATAGCCAACAGGGACGAAGTTCTACCACGACATAAACGTCGCAGAACAGACGATACCACAGAGACAGACCCTAAGAAGATAAAGATCGTTCCAGTTGCGGCGGAAGCCACATTCCGCAAACTCCGCAACAAGAAAGAGAAGCGGGCAGAATACCAACTGGATTTGGACTACTTGGAGCGGTTCCATCAGGAAGGAAAGATCCCGAGAGGTCTACAAATTCCTCTATTTCACCATTGGGTCAAAGCCGGCCATTCGGCTAATGACATCCTTTTCACACAAATCCTGGAAGTTACTAACAAGGATCCGTCACTCGAATCCTCTACCATATTCCGACGCAAAAGGGAACGACACTGGATCTATAAGTTCCACACCCTGGAACTGGACGGTCTCAACACACTAGGTTGAGGACCATCTCTTGTTCCTCTTTAGTACATAAATTACTGAGTCCACAACACTAGTGGTTTTCCCCAGAGTGGGATCAATTTACCGCCACTAGGCCCACGTGACGTCATACACGTGTTGGAACCCGAACGTTACCATGTGACGTCATAAAGTACACCCGTGGGGTAGGACCAGCACACAACGTTGCTGGGTGCCAGACCACGCAATAACCACCATGGAAAGCAGACACGTTTGCCATACTGCGAACGAAGATTCGCTCACAGAACTAGCCTTGTAGACATGTCAAGACTGTCTCTAGTTTCGTTTTCGGTCCAGCCTACTTTCACCATACTTTCCAAATTTCCAGCTTGTACAATAAATTGATGGCCTCTTCTTCTTGTCTTCTCTTTCTCTTTTCTCCTCTTAGGTTGCATCGCCATTCCAACATAGGAACAATTTCCCGACACTTGTCAGAAACTTGGTCCACTCGGCGAATTACCACGTTGTCTGCCGGACAACCCCATAGCTATGAGTCCCTGGACTCTTCAATAAAAAAGCACTCAGCATCTCTACTCTAGATACGAACTAACAGCACCAATCGATGCAGATTCGACCTCACACTTTCTCCTTTTAACTTCAAAGCAACCTCTGCTACCTAACACATGTTCACAATGAATCCCTATCCTCATTGCCACTTTTAGTCTTGTTACCAATCAGACCGCCCAAACTAAATATGGTTCACAACGAACCACCACAAACTATTATCGGCCCACATTAGACCGACCAACACGCCTACCACAACTGGGGAGCCACAGTCCTTTCACATTAGAACCGACTCACTCATGGTCCAAACAGTTCATCAGGAACCGTCCTACACACAGGCAGATAAGGCTCACCATGAACCTACTTATAACTCCCCCAAACGGTTCACAAGAACTGCTCCACATGACACACGGCTCACAATGAACGGTTCATTAGGAACACAAAAAAACGGTTCACAATGAACCGACCTAGATCGGCTCTAATTGGTTCACAATGAACCGACCATTATGTTGAAACGGTTCACAATGAACCGACCTAGAATGGCCCTAATAGGTTCACAATGAACCGACCCTTACCGGTTCACAATGAACCG
Source organism: Hermodice carunculata (assembly GCA_964020975.1). NCBI lineage: Eukaryota > Metazoa > Annelida > Polychaeta > Eunicida > Amphinomidae > Hermodice > Hermodice carunculata. The sequence continues at coordinate 79,232,109 of OZ026613.1, read as the reverse complement.
ACCTACACATGACCCAAACGGTTCACAACCCACCGCAAAAAATGGTTCATGATTAATTAACCTGACTTTAACGGTTCACAATGAACTGACCCATACGTGCACCCGACGGTTTACAATGAACCGACCCATACCGACCCTAAACGGCTCATAAATGAACCATTCATTGCGGTTCACAGTGAACCGCAAAATTAAGTTAAAAGTTTTGAATATCGGTTCACAATGAACCGACCTACGAATCAACGTAACGGTTCACAATGAACCGACCCGAACCCGACCCGAACGGCTCACATCAAAACCGCTCATTTTTTCACTCACGCGGTTCTCATGAACCGACCTACACTTCAGGCCCAACGGTTCACACAGAACCGTTTTCTCGAGAACCGATCGACTTCGCGGCCATACGGTTCACAATGAACTGCCAACTCTGTTCGCCACAGAAACGGTTCACAATGGACCGTCATCAAAAATCAATCCCATATTTGGGCATATTAACCGGGCGACCCCGAATTGCAAACGCCCACACACCAGGACCGACCTTTGAACCCGACAATGAAACTGTTCTGATACAATGGAATCCACAGATAAGTCAACCAATCAACGACTCTCCATAAATTGCACCAATAGCAGTGACTCACACTGAGTGACGTCACAATGAACTTCTGAAAAGACCAATCACCGACAAGCGCTTCCCGAACGCTAGGGTATATAAGGCTCACCAGCCCTCCTGAATCAGTTCTACCTTGTCCTCTGACGAAGCAACACGTATTGCGAAAGCGCTCAGGACATCACTCAGTAGTAGTTTTCGGCTCTCCGTTTGGTTCCTTTTGATATGAATATATCTGACCCGGGAACTACTTTAACGGGAAGACAGGCGGGCCCGTCCAGCAGCACTGACTCCCTTTCAAACAACATCCAACAAATGCTGAATATATACAGGGACACGGTCAATGCCACCAGGCAGCGGGACACCCCGGCGCCGAGCCCGATCCAGTCCGATATATCCCTGGCTACCACAGCATCGGCCGACACAGCCATCCAAGCCGCAGAAATCATAGCCAACAGGGACGAAGTTCTACCACGACATAAACGTCGCAGAACAGACGATACCACAGAGACAGACCCTAAGAAGATAAAGATCGTTCCAGTTGCGGCGGAAGCCACATTCCGCAAACTCCGCAACAAGAAAGAGAAGCGGGCAGAATACCAACTGGATTTGGACTACTTGGAGCGGTTCCATCAGGAAGGAAAGATCCCGAGAGGTCTACAAATTCCTCTATTTCACCATTGGGTCAAAGCCGGCCATTCGGCTAATGACATCCTTTTCACACAAATCCTGGAAGTTACTAACAAGGATCCGTCACTCGAATCCTCTACCATATTCCGACGCAAAAGGGAACGACACTGGATCTATAAGTTCCACACCCTGGAACTGGACGGTCTCAACACACTAGGTTGAGGACCATCTCTTGTTCCTCTTTAGTATTTTAAAATTGTTTGAATAGGAATTATGTCCAAAACAGTGAAATCAAAACTACAATGAAATGTCAAAAATACAAAATCGTGAAAATTTATGATGCGAAAATAAAGCAATTTATAATAGTCTATAAAATGTTGATGGAATCAAGGTTTTAGAACACTCTGCAGATTATTCTCTACGCATAATGAACCATTATCAATTTTTAAAAGCTGGTAAATTACAAAAAAATATATGAAGACCAAGATTAATTGGTGCTTCCCCCACAAAAAAGTTCAAAAAAAACTTGAGAGTCAACTGAATTCCTGGTTACTTGTGCTGTCAGGCATAATTTGTATATAAAAATGTATGATAAAAGCCCAGCAGCACTGCAAAAATGCTTCAACTTGGCCGTATGGTTGCATAATGATTATGTCTTCATTTTATTTCAAGAGGACTGGGAATGTTGACCGATAGGCCATGTGTGCCATACGCCAGGTACCCAGTAACCCATTCATACCCTTTGATGACAATTTATAGGTGCTTGAAATCAGCCGCAAAATCATGCAGAATGCATGGTTTATGATATCAGGGCAACTTCCAGGTAAATTAGGGCGGCTCAGTCCAGAGAGTCTGACCCATATAGCCTCATAAAGCAACATGAAAGTTTCTTAGCAGTGACTTAAGGGTTCTTTATTGCATAGTCCTGTCTGGAATTAAAAAATGGACAGGCAAAACCAAACAAGTGGTTGGCTGAGAAGGACAACAATGGATGAAGTGTGTGTTCTGCTCTATCGGGGATGTGATTCACAACTGCTTTAGCCGAGCCGGATTTCCTAATGAGAAAGCAAAACACTGCCATTCATGCAAGGTAGAGATTTTTATTGGAGGAAAACACTTGCGAATATGACTGATTTGTGAGCTTCCATAAGCATATCAGGGAAAGTGTCTCATAAATTGTAGCATTAGGTTCTAATAATGCCAGACGGCCTCTCAATTATGTCAAGGAAGCTCTCTATTATTGATATATCACGGTTTCGTGTACCTTTGTTCTTATTAGGGTCATTTATCAATTGTTTGATTGTTCTACCGCCTCTTGTAAGGCAAATGAGCACCTTCAGCGCTCAGTCCTCATGCAGGTGATGTTAACAGCACCTTTGTCGGCTGGGGCTTTTTTGTGTAATTTCACGTCAAACCTTTTTTTTTCAAGAGGGTTATTGCTGGCAGACAGAAAAGTCGAGGTTCTCACTTGTGGTAATTTTTCACCTAAAGTATTACTTTGGGCTCATGGGGGCAGGGGGGGTTTGATGAATGCAGTCAATAACAAAGGCCATTTTTCACAGGGTCTCTCCACAGCTGGTAGAAATATCTATATTTTTCTTGGCAACAAATAACGTAGATGGTTGCTTTGAAACAAAGTCACCCCCTATAAATCATGATTGTGTAGAGGCAGATAGAGTAATTGTTTTCATATGCCAAGTCTGGAAAGGGGACAAGTTAGCACGGGGAGATCAGTCTTAGGCCCCTTGACCCCCTATCATGTGCCCTGAGCCAGCCTTCACTTCAAAGCCTGGGTGATTGAGTTATGGACGTAATTGCATAAATAGCCTGATAATAACAATATCACTTACACAAAATTTCAAGTGATTATGAAGCACATGTGGCAGGGGTATGTCAAACCGCCTCACTGGATTGGATTCCCAAAGCTGAGCCCGTCCTTCCAAATATCTTGTAAATGTATTTGTAACTTAATTTTGGGTGGGCAATTCTGTCTCTTTCTCCTCTTTTCCACCATCCCCGTTAACTGTAGTAGTTTCCTACATTTTCCATGATGCACAACCAACCAACAGATCATGGATAGAGGGAGCAAGAAGCCCCCTGGATTATAGCTGGCAGACTCATCCTGACCAGCCGCTAGGGACCACACAGGGGGAGGACAAATGGTTCCTGTAATAGCTAGACCTTGTGGGATCTTTGGAAGTTGTAGCAGACCCATGTATTTTGTCAGGGATCCAGGTGCCTTCATCTGGATCCCAGTTGCAGCAGTCAAGCCCAAAGGAGCAAAGGGAAAAAAATTAACAGCATCCCACCAGTATAGAGATCAGTTGGTTCTGTTAAACATGTGTACAAACTGTTTCAGACCCCAACAAATAGTTTTTAAATAGTTTTCGACACCACAGGTAGAGGAGTTGGTTCACAAACTAACAATACACACATGTATTTGTTTGCTTTGACAATGTGCCTGTGCACATGGCAGGGCTATAGGCTGTGTGTGAACAATTCATTCATGTGGCAAACAGACTTGGGTGTTAGAATTTCTCAAATCAAGATACAGTGCATTGGTCATGCAAGTACAAGTACATGTAGTTGTTTTATGGAGCACTTTTAGACTGGCTCCATTTGTAAGTGAGCATCCCTGTGGTTAATGGCTCACAAAATCATCAATTTGAGACAGAAATATATATGAATGGATTTATGTATGACAAGTTTCAGGAGTAGATGGGCATGTTCCACCATGGCATTGGGTGAGATAGTAGGCCACAGATAGGACCATTCTTGCCAGTATCTTCTTCGCTTTGCTTCCTGGTCTGCTGGGGGGAAGGAGCAGTGTTTGTTATCCTTACAGTTTTGTGTGACAGTCTGGTATTGGTCTTCTCCTGTATTCCATGTAAAACACTTTTTTTTTTTCAACTAAAATAGTGAATATTTAAGGTGATGAGAGTGAAATAGTGAGTAACAGTCTTGATGGAAGGCTTCTGGTCTCTGTGGTTATGTGCTGTCAAATGTTGATGATCCAGGGCTCTGCAATGTACATGTCCATTTGCCTGGGGCAAGTTAAATCCCAATTTGGGCAAGATAAATTCAAGCACTTGCCAGTGGGTTAACCAGATTTTTTTATGAGATTTGTATACATGGACAAGCAAGTTTGAATAAGGCCAGTAAAATGCCAAAACTACTGACCCTGAGGACCACCTCAGACAAAGAGAATTACAGAGTCACATGATGTATACCACAGACAAAGAGAATTACAGAGTCCCATGATGTATAAAACAGACACACTACATACATGTATGTAGATTGTGTTAGGATTAATTCACAGTTGGTGTCATTGTTGTGTCCATAGAAATGACTCTCTTTTTCATCCCTATTTGTGTTAAGTCTCAAGCATCAGAATGGTTAATCTCTTGCTATACACTTGTGTATTACATGTAGCTGGTTCACTATAATGGAAGTATTACTGTTAATCTCAATGAAAGCCAATGAAGGTCCTTGATGTGTCCTGAAGGACTATAATTCATAGGAGTCTGAGTTGGCCAGAGTGCTGAGAGGATCATCCAATCATAAGATAGGCCTACAAATCATAGCCACTGATTTAATGGCATTTGGTTTTCAAAATAGTTATTACTGGTACCATTACAGTATGTTGTTGCTCTCTTGTTCACCACTGATTGAACATACATGTAGATAGAGGCTGACAGTACACACAGTTAACATAAGTTATGCAAATGAGGCTGTGCAGCACCCAGGCCTAAATTTATAGCCCACTCTGTGATTTCAAAGTGTGCCTGATCATGCAGTCTGAATTTTACCACTAAAACATTTTAAAGATTTTAGAATTTAGTAGCACATGACTGAATGGCATATAGGCCTGTTAAACTTCAGTGGGGCTTTGTATTTTTCAATGTTAGCTGAGCTGCTGGTTTGAGGAAAGTTTTAAAAATGCATCATCTATGCAATTGTTGGGCAAGTGCTTTGAGAAGACATAACACATTAGGGGCCTCTAGTTCTTAATTATGTTCATGACCTTGACCTAATTCCCAAGGTTACAGGACAACATCAGTGAATGTAGTTATTTACATTGTTAACTCCAGGAGTATTGGAGCTCGACTTGGATATTGCACAGAATGATGGCCCTTAGTTAGGGTCAAGTTGATATTGCACGTGGGTGACCTCATCTTAATGTCCACCAGTCTGTGCGTGCTTGGTCGGCCACATTATCACCCCACAGATGTCAAATCAGAAATACACCATTTGATAGTCTTACCCATGTTCATTAAGCCCCAAATAGGCAATTTCTATTTCAAGAAAGGAAATAAGAGAAAAATAAGATGAAATTTGTATACCTCTTTCCTGAGATCAAACAGTGTGCTTGTTACTTGTTCAATGCATCGGAGGATTTCAAACAGTAGATGTCACCACCTTAAAAAACAAGACATGTTGGAAGAGGTGCCATCTGCTGGCTTCTGTCATTGGTTAAAAAAGTTGACATGATCCAAAAACATGATGTCTGGTCGTTCCTGTCATTGTGTTATTTTTTCAGACCTCTCAGTGAGTTACAGCAAGACAAGGAAAACATAAAGGGCCATTGTTTTGACCTTGACTACTTTGACCTACTCTTCAGCTCTTTATGGTACATTTGGTTCCAGTAGAATGTCTTTGATGTCTCTGGACTATCAAATTTTACCAAGTAATTGGAAGCTTAAATTGCTCTGACCTATGTCATTGAGCACAGATCAAGTGTTTTAATCCCTGAAAATTATTTAAAGTTACTTCAAATAGTGGTTGCAACCAAAACTAAGGGAATCGGTCCTTTTGACAAAGTGTGGAATGTGAACCTGTGGTGTAGGCCTGTACATGTTGACAGCATTGAAATTGTCCCAGAAATAACACCTAAAATGGCAACCACATTGCTGCATGAACCACATTTTTTTTTACCTCTGTAACAACAGTTTTATGGCTATTGGTAATCACATTAAACTTTCATGTCAGTAAATATTATGATAATAAAACATTAGAATTGCACTCCCATTTCCTGTTACTTAGTTATTTTGGCCATACCCCATATCCTTGTAGATTACCTAGGTACATTTTCTGACGTGCCCCAAGTTAATTAGCAAGAAGTTATCTTATCTTAGCATGGCCTGAAGTCAGGGATGAAATATTTCATACTCTTTTGAAGGTATAATAACTGGGGGACTTTGTCACTTTACAATGTAACACATGGCTTGAGAAGTTGTTCCAGTGAGGATGATCTATAGGCTATGCATTACAGAGGGGGAGGAGGGGTCATTTCACTGCAAGGGTGGTCAATAACTACACTTGTGGCAATATGGTCAAGGGAGGTAACCATACTTAAACTTTTTTTAGAGCAAATGAAAATTGTTTTTCCTTGAACTTTTATCCATTTTATGTGTGCAAAAAGAGTCATTTAAAATCGTCACTATTTTAGTGATAGTTTTGTGATTTTGTTGGTCCTCCACCCCTCCTGCCCCTCTAAGCTCCATTTCACAAACAAGTGCCAGGTTCCCATATGTTAGAGCATAACTCGGACAGCTTGAACATAAATCCTGGGCTATGTACACATTTCTGTCAACAAACTACAGGTCTGGTGACAGAGATGTATATGTGACACATCCATTAACAGCTCTTCCTTGTACTGATCCCTTGGTTCAGCCGCCGTTTGAACATTTGCAACACCCTCTCATGGTGCACCTGGGAACAGCTTGGGGCTTATTTGTTGCTTGTTGTACAGAGGTGATGCTTGTAACTTTTTTTTCCCGTGTTCTCAAAACCCTGAGATTGAAATCAAATGACTGCTCCCTTCCAATATGTTGAAAGCTCCAGAGCACCCCAATGAGTGATGAATTTCACCTGGCTCATATATTTATTGATGTACTGGGAAAGGTTTTTCACCCAGGACTGGAGCCCATAAATGTTGGGTCAGAGATGGAACAGAGACTGACATATGTGGAACATCTTGGCTCAGGCACCATCCAATTTTCTGGCCTCATAAATGTGTAACATCAAAGATCTGTCAATCATGTGCCACCCCATAGCTTTTCCTACCTTCTGAAATGAAGATTGGCTCAGTCATTCTTATTGGGAATGCCATGAAGCAATATAAAAGAGTGCGTACAAGCTAAAAAACAAGCCACTTGCAGCCCCATCAAGGATGTTCAATTCCCAAAATGGTTTCAGTGCATCTTTACAGAGTTGTCTTTATGAGTGCCTAACTAAGATGAAAAGAAGCCATCACATTATCTGTGACATCCCATAAGCCATCCTGATTTGTATTCTGCTGTAGTAAGCAAGTTTGTTTGGATTTGCAATTGAAGCATGTAAACTTCAAGGCTGTCTGTTCCGATTGAATCACTCCTACTCAGTGAAGTAGTGTAACTGAATTCACAGAGACATGAATAAGCCCCAGCAACATCAAAGCCAGTTGGTACATTTGAAAACTGACATTTCCTTTCGTAGCCAGCATGCAGTGTTTCTATACGTAGTTTGCAGTTCAATAAAGCTATGTAGGCAATGGGCGAACATGGAAACACTTTCCAGTTTTGCCCGCCTGTCAAGTGACATCATCGATCATAGTGCGCTATCAGGGGCTCAGTATTGATTAGTGGCAGTATTACAAAAATTAACCACAATTAGAAATAGCTTTTTACAGGCCTGGAATGGAATGATGGCTGCGCAAAATAGCCCAGAGACAATAACATTTGGCCCTTTGTCATGTCTCTAATGTCACCTTCGAGACTGCTGCGGAAGATGATTGATCACAGGTGGTTATTGTGAAATCACACAACTCATTATGAAAAATCGTCAAATGCAACAATCCATCTTCGGGGAACCCAAATGCACATTCAAAGCATCTGCGTCCTTGATGGATGAAAGTCTCCGTGCTGAAGTGGCTTAGTTAAGTTGCCCACAAAGTTCATATGGCTAACGGGCCAAGCATGGCAAGCATGTTGATGAAGGGTCTCAAAGAGCCTCCCTGACTCAGTCCCAGCTACGATCGCTTTACGCAGCTGTGAACACCAGGATGTAAAATCAAATTGTCTTAGTGTCATTGGTGCTTGCTGTGGTGGTTTATCATACTGTTTTGCCCACAGGGTACATTTCAAAAAGCAGTAAATATCATTTTTGTATGACACAAATCCAATTGAGATTACAGTGGGAGAGGCTATGAGGTTCTGGCATTGAAATATAGTGGGGCTATGCCACTGAGCATATTTCACCAAAGTGACAACCAAAAGAACTTTGTTTATTGTATGCCATTTCTCCCAGCAATTTCATGGTAGCATCATATATTGATATTACATTTTCCATTTCTCTTGTATCATTGTAACGCATATCTTAAATGCATTTGTAGGTGTAGGAGTTATGGAAGCAGATCCACCGATGCTCAGACCTCTTGTGCCTGTTCACTCATACATCAATGGTAGAATAATGCAAGATATTTCAAACCACTGGGCCATCTGATTAGGTAGTTTATGGAGTGGCCAACAAGAGGATTCCCTCAGCCACCATGCTTCTTGGTTGGAATCCCATGGGGTGACTGGTCCTATTAAACGTAAGCCTTTTCTTACACACTCTGATCCTCCTGTTGGACCCTAGGGTCGTAAGGCAATTGCGGGCCTTTTAATGGCTGCAGCAAGCAAGCTGAACAGGCCACTTGTGGCCAAGTTGGAGCATCCTATGATCTGGAGGCTTACATTTTCTGATGTCTTGAAAGTTCAATTTCATGCCATCATTGTCGTTGTGTGGTACCACAGTTTATCTTGTCATTGTGAGAGCTCGTGGTCATGTCCATTCCATTTCCTCCATGAGCACTGGCTATTATCAGGGGACCCATATAAAAGTCCTCGTCCAAGTTCATACCCTGTGTACTGTTAACACAATGATATGGAAATAGAAATTTTCAGGAGACAAACATCACGTTTTGGTCATTTACATTGTCCCCAACTGCCAAAACAAGAGACATTACATGCTCATGTTTTCAACACTAATGACAATGTATTTGTCAACATGCAGAAAGTCTTCTCAGTGAATTTCCTGGCAGGTTTCATACTTTGCTGGTTGTTTCTTTTTTATTTATTATTGTTCATAAAAATCAAGACAGACACCATGGCATTTAGCAAATGTGTATCATGGCTTCAGTATTCCACTGTCTTGTCTCTTTAACAATTTTAAACCTTTCGCCCTTAAACTGGCCAAAACCGGCTGGTGGTCGAATGTTGTCTGCTTCAGTATTTTCAACTTATTTCAACAGTAATGAAAAAACAATTTCGACTGAGAATTGTAGATGAGCCCTATCAAGATCACATGCTGCAGGAAAACAACTTCCTTGGCATGAGTTGGGCTCTTAGTGCCCGACTCATGCCAAGGAAAGTTGTTGAATGAAGTGTCAATTCAAGGGGGAAAGGTTTAAAGTTAAAACAGCTACGACAAGCTAACACAGAGGAGATGTACATATATGTATACTTGTCTATGTCTTGTTCTTAAATTGATATGCACTATAAGATAAAGAATCTTTCAATATCTTTGGTGCAATTACATGTTGGTTTCATATTCACCAATGTAAAGCTTCATCTGTGTAATAACAAGGGGAGTTGCAACTGTTTGGCCAGGTTTTTTCCCATTGTTTGAAAGACAATTTTGGAATATAGGAGTGAAATGATTTATGTAATAAATCTTCAATCAGCCTGTGAAACTTGGCATGTGTAAACTATTTGTAACAACCTGTACAGAATGTCAGTATGGTGGCATTATTTCAAATTTAAATTGTAAAAAGGTTTAATACAAAAATACATTACCCAGCAGTTGCCAGCATCTGTTGCTCATCCAAGGGAAAAAAATATCGGAGCCACCAGTTTTGTAACTATACCAACAATTTGAGAGAGCTCTTAAGAAACCAAAGAAAGAAACAAAATGAGAGGGTAAAAGTATCAACATTTCCACATTAATTAATTTAATTCTCAAGAAATTTTGTCAAGTCTTAACTATTAGCAAGGTGGCTCCCATGATAGCAGTGTTCCTCGCCTTAATGGGAGTCTCCTCATATACTGAATACATGTATTGAATCTCATATTATATGCATATGTATATGTGTGTATTACGGTGAAATAAAAGAATTCTGAGTCTGAGTCTGAGTCTTTATAACTCAGTTGACTTGTCAGTCAGCTGAGCTTACCAGCCACCTTTCATCATCTGACCATCCATCTGTCCGCAAGTTTCATTTTAAAGGTCCCCTCCAAAACTGATCACTGGATTCTCTTTAAGCTTGCTGGGGATATATCATGCGTAGGTCTCTGCCAAGTTTGTTCAAGTTGCCATGCTGCAATAAATTTTAATTTTTTAGCTCAATTGACTTGTCTGTCAGCTGAGCTTATGAGATCAGTCTTCATCCATTTGACATCCACATTTACATTTTCAACTGTTACAAAACAGTTCGCAAAATCGACAGTAAATTTGATGAAGATCTACCTTGGGTGGATATCTACCACATTTGTGGAAGTAGTCATGCTTCATTGATTTTTTATTTTATTTTATTTTTTTTATTATTATTTTTTGTTGATTTTTTTTTTTTTTTTTTTTTTTTTTGCAGAATCTTAAAAATAATCTGTATAACCACTGGGCCAGTTGCTTAAAAATAACATAGGATTTTCAACTTATTCTGTCCAAAACTGTCACTCAGATTGTTCTGAAACTTGGTGGAAATGTAGCTTGTGGAAGGGTCAAATAAGTTTTTCACTAGGTGGTGATACTCCTGGTCCCTGATTTTTTTTTAATCAATGTTTTAAATTTTGGGTATGTTTCATTTAATGCATACATTCCTGTTGATTGCTATGCAAGTCAATGGAGGTTGATGGTAATTCACATTTTTGACTTATTCTCCAAAACTGTAAGCCAGATCCACTTAAAACTTGCTGGGGATGTACCATTTGTGGTTTGCTACCAAATCTGTCAAAATGGTTACACTCCAGTAATTTTTGGGATTTTTAAGAATATTCTGTTGTTGATTTTTTTTTTCAAAATTATTTTCAAAAACCGCTTGGCCAATTGCTGAAAAATTGAATTGGGACACTTTTTGGGGACATCAAGACCTTCACCAGGTGGTGCTGTGATTCTTTTTTATTTGGAACAATTTCTATGTGTTTTTTCCTACTTTTGAGCTCTCCAAAAGTGCCACTGAGATTGTTCTGAAGCTTGGCTAAAATGTAGCTTGTGGAAGGGTCAAAGTTGTTCACCAGTTGGTCATGATCCCAATCCCTGAGTTTTAATGAATATTTTAACTTGGTGCTTGTTACTAAATGAATACAGTCCTGTTGATTACTGTGGGACTCAATAAGGATTACTGTGGTAATTCATAATTTTTACTTCTTCACCGTCAACAATCAGTACATGTTAGCATTGTTACAATTGGAATAGCAGCAAATCTGATATATTGGCTTATATCCTTATAATGACAGATCCAAGGCCTATGCAGTGCCAATGGTGAAGTATGTTCTTTTTGGTGTTGTTAATTTTGACCTTGAGTGACTGAAAGGTCAAACAGGTATATTTGCTTATATCTTGGAAATGGTGGATCCTAGGCCCATGGTAACCATTAAACAATCATAGGAAAGTACCATTGGGGTTTATTGTGATGTTGTTAATTTTGACCTTAATTGACTTTAAAAGTCAAACTGATATATCCACTTATATCCTGGTAATGCTGGATCCTAGGCCCAGGGTTACTACAAAAGATGAATAAGAAAGTACATGTAGCCATAGGAAAACATCTGTGGGGTTTCCTTTGGTGGTCCTGATTTTGACCACAAGTAACCTTGAAAGGTCAAATTGACATATTGGTTTATATCATTATACATGTAATAGAATCAAGCGTTTGGTCAAGTACTGGTAATCATTGATAAAGTACATATGTGGAACAGAGAGGTCTGCACTTGTAGAAGCAGCAGATTGCAGTCAACAGAGCACAGGGTAATTATGCTCCTCTTGTTGTTATGTTTGTATTTATTATCATTATTTTTTTTGGGGGGGGAGGGGGGCTTGTAAAAATATTTCTGTCTGAAACCACTTGGCCAATTGCTTCAAAAGTGCATAGAAAAAACTAAGTCTCCATCAAAGCTGCATGCCAGCTGGTGCTACTGGTATTTAACAAGTGTACGGGATACTGGTGTGGATATATGCATACAGTAGTCTCTCCTTTGAAAGACCACCCTATGGGTAGGGCCTCAAGTGGTCACATTAAGCAGGTGGCTCCTCAAGAAAAGGTAACACAAGTGATCTCATACAGATGGTCTCAAAAGGCAAATGGTATCCCAAGGGACCATAGGTCAGATCCTCTTCAAACCTACAAGGTGTATATGCATATGTGTGTGTATATATGTATACATGTATATACATATATATATATATATATACATATATATATATACACATATATACATACATACATACATATATGTATATAATCCACACACACATATATACATATACATACATACATTGCACGGTTCATTAGACTTGTTAAGATGGACTAGCAAAGTAATACCATTGTAAATGCCTAATATCTGTGCTTTTCACCAATCATCTTGCAGAACCTGTTTGAGCTTGCTGAGGCTGTATGGTTAGATCAAAATGTAGAGCACAGGCTGGTCTCATAGCCCCTTTGTCTGATCTCATAACCATCTTGTCTGATCTCAAAACCATTTTGTCTGATCTCATAACCCTTCTGTTCCTTAGAACATTTACAAGGCAAAGTGTGAAACTATGTTTTAGAAATAGACAAAGTTGGCAATATTCTACATAACCCTCCCTTCCACCTGTACTAGATTGTTTTATTGGCAATGAAAATTCGGAATGTACCTCCCTCATTTTCTCAAGTCTTGTTGATCCTTTTGTGGTCCCACTTGTTGAGGACAAAGCAGTGATGTTGATGACATCACTAAGACTAGTGACAGCACCAGGCATGGTAAATGTGACTGATCATGAAAAACTGCTGGTAGGATAGTCATGCTTCTGAGGGAAATCATGATAATGAAGATTGTCATGACTAATTATAATGGACGAAAATGGCAAAGATAATGATGATCGTTATGTATTGTGATTGCATATGTTTATCATGTCCAATCTCCTTTCTCCAGTCAGGGTGGCATCATGGCTACAGGACCAATTTTGAAGGGAACAGCTAGAGGACTAAACCAGTTCTGTACAAGTTACTATCTTCATAGTTAAGTTATGAAGTGAACTTTATTTATGTTGCTTCATAAATGCTGCCAAGTTGTCATATAAATATAGGCCCAACATTGTTGAATATATGTGTATATGGCTTGCCTTTACGTATGAAGCAACATACATTTTGTAAATGTAATCAAATACTTTTAAGAATTAGAGATATGTCAAGACTTCATACAATTTATATACTTGATATCATTAGAAGACCAGGTTATATTTCTGTTAACATTGTCACTTCATAGAGAAGACACAAGTAATTATTGATTGTGTTGTATGGCTATTTTTGTGTATGAAAGTCCCTGCTACATCAACCAAATATGTCTTGAATAGTGCATTCAGCTCTATAGTACTTTACTTTTATTGCTGCTTTACAAAACTTATGTACACACTATGTGTACCAATTGGCGCTAAAGTATTCATTAAAAAAAATGAATTAACTCTTTCAGTGCCAATCATGACTTCAGTCAAACTAGTCTGAATTATCATTAAGATCCCATATTCTTATTCCTCATAAAAAGATCTTTCATTCAAGTACCAGTATGCCTATAGTTCCAGAGAGAATATCCCAGGTGAACAGCTTTTCTTGGCGTGCATAGGGCACACTGCGCCCAATGCGTGCTGAGAAATGCTGATGACTCATGCCAAAATTTGGCACTGAAAGGGTAAAAAGCCAAACACATACCTGTCAACTCTCCTGATTTAGGTGGGAGCCTTCCCATTTGGAGACTCCAAAGTTGTTAAAATAGGCAATTTCGAGGAAAAATGGCCTGTTTCTTTGTTTTCATGAACTTTCTACCTGGATCTCTGTATTAAAAAAGGTGGGTTGGTGGGGGGGGGGGGCACTTATGCTACCAGATCTACAGTACCAGTGTGTAGTTTTGATATCTGGAGAGGAATTCTGCCTCCACACAACAGAAGGTTTCAGATCTATTGTAGTTCTGGCTTTTTGTTGCATGATGGCAGCAGTGGTGCAGCACTGACTCCAGGAGTGCTTCAGTGTACTGTAACTGCACATTGACATGTTAAAAACACAAACTGTAAGGAAGGGGGAATGTTAAACTTTTTTCTGTGGGGCTTTCCAAAAAGGATGTCAGCTCCTCACTGTACAACATATATTAAATCAGAGGACCACATTCTCTGAACGGTGCACTAGTTACAAAACATTGTGTATGAATCTTGTCACAGAATTAGTACTACAAATCTGCTGGCCATGGTCACTAGCATATGAAACCCTCTTAAAACATGTTAATACCATCACTACTTAACATTAGATACGGATACACATTACACCTACACTAGACACCGAACACAGCTATATATGGGAACCATGCAGGATCTTCCATCAAATTATATGTCATTACAATAAGCATCAAATTACGGAGCCAATATCAATGTAACCTGGTCCCGATAGGTCCCAATAGTGCTTCATGTGATTAGCAAGGATATACAAAAAAAAAAAAAAATACAAAGTGATACATATATATATATATATATATATATATATATATATATATATATATATATATATATATATATATATATATATATATATATATATATGGTTCTAAACCATATAAGTAAGAATCTTTTAAGACAATGAATATGTAAATATATATAAAATAGTGTACACACAAAGTTGGCTTTGATATAATAAAAGTAACAGACCCAAGCATATTGCTGTTCCTTGGAGATAAGCCAAACTGGATGCATCCACACTACCTGATGTGTGATTAACTACCTGGATCACTGCTGCCATTACAATGCATGTGGTAACCCAGTACCTAACATGATGCCACTCTGACTGGAGATAGGAGATTGTACATGATAAACATTGATGTACAAGAGGTGGCTTCTTTCAGCGGGTAGTAAAATACTACACTATAACTACCTGGGCCCTACATCACACCTTGTAGTCTACCTAGCCAATTGCAGGTTTATTCCAGAGACATTTTGAGCTGTGATCCATCACAACTTAATTGATCGGTAAAGATGTCAGTAACAAATGACTGAGGGGGTCAGAGTTGTGTCATTTCAAGTCTGGGGATTGTGCCAGAGCATACTTAGCCTTGTGTTGTATGCATAGAAGGCAGAGTTGCCTGCCCAGTAGCTTTATCAGCAGATTAACTTATCGTAATATGGCCAACTTGGCTGACAAATTACAATTAATCAACTAGCGGAGGTAATTAGTTTGGTCAAATGACTAGCAGCTCATTAACATCTTGTCTGGGAGTCTTATTTTATTAGGTTGAGTCTTCCCAGCTTGTTGTCAATCAAGTCCACACTGGAGTCTTGATAACAAGTCAACCAGTGTGACCTTCTGCAAGAAGGTAGAGACATCTTTCCAATGTGCGCACATAATGCTGGCCACACCATGCCAACCCAAACCCTGTCTCTTTGCAGTGAGTGAGGCTTCCCTTCACATGTTCCACTGACAAAGATCTCCTGAAGTGAATGCAGACAGATGTATTCAGGTGAACTTCCAAGGACACGGGACACACACACAAAGAAAAAGCCGATACAGAAGTTTTCATAAGGGCAAATACAGAAGGTGTAAATAGATAGTATCAGTGGAAGAAACACAGAAACCCACAAAGAAATGTTTTCTTGGTTGTCAAGGTGATTGCTTGTCTTAGGCATTGTGTTGCAGGAGGAATACTAGAAGTGGAAATGACTATTTAGTCGGTGTCAATCCTCTGCATATAATGGCATATTGTGGAAGAAAACGAGAGTCGCTGAGGGTACAGTGAATCAATATGCCTGGTATCAGGACCTGTATCGTGGCATTGTCTAGTAAAGGTGAAAAAAAATTGGTGCCAAACATGCTTGAATGCACCATAAGGCAAGGCAGGAAATTGTCCCATTGGCACAACAGGCTATTTAGCTTAGGAACTTTATTGAACTTCTGTGGGAGCTAAGCACAGTGTGTAGAAGGTGACATGTGTTGCCAGTGGCAGTGTTTAGTATTATGTGTATATACACAACACATCCATAAAGGCTGTCTCGGGGTTTTAGCCAGGGGAGCATTCCTTAATGCATATTGGACAACTAATTTTCTTGAAATGAGTTTTATCCTTTTGAATGTGCCCTGACATTGAGGTTAATAAAATTAGGCATTGCAAGATTAAAGGCTAGAATTAGAAACATGAAGTTTTATAGAGTTGCAAGGTGCCTTAGGAATATATGCACTCTCTCTTGACATGTTATGTGCTTCACTTTGCCATCCTAATAAAATGAGTGTAAAAAGTTTTAGTGCCAGTTGTTGCTTAAGTTACAACATCATTCATTAGACCTCTTAAAATTTATGACTGAAATGCAAACTTTTACAACACATATATTGTCAGCACCAATAGACTGGCTTGGGTTTTAATTCAGTTTGTGTGTGTGTGTGTTTTTTATTATTATTTATTTATTTATTTAATTATGGATTTTTAAAAAAAAAAATTTTTTGCACATCCCAATATGATTTTGTATGTCTAAGTGTAATGTTACCATTGCTATTATAAGCCATGGTAGTTGTATATTACAATCTCATGATACATACATACATACATACATACATACATACATACATACATACATACATACATACATACATACATACATACATACATACATACTGGGTGTGAATGGCAAGAGTGCACTGTCTATTTTTGTACCATCATACATGGTCTGTGAGTACTGTCTCCACTTCCATAAACAAAAAGGCAAGTAAAGTATGTTACACCACTGCCACCTATTCCATTCTGCTGACAGGTTCACTTTGCCAAAGAAAGGTGAATAATGGGCTAATTTATACAAATTATCTTTGAGATGAAAGAAATTTTCTTTTTAATTATGCTGTATATAAACAGTGGTGAATAGTGAATAACCAAGAGGGCTGTGTGAACAGCCCATGCTCAGCTGACCTTGAGATTCTTCACACTTGTGGTTCTGTGAACTTGGGAAAGGTGGAATAGGTGGACACTTATCAAAGGTACATCACTACCAAGTTTGACATAGTATCAATAGGAAAGGTGCCTTTACCCATAAATACCTACCTTTTTTAAAAAAATCACTAAAAATAAAAAATCTACAGCAATGACACCTGGTGAACAACTTTGTTTGACCTTTTCACAAGGAACACATCCACCACGTTTCAGCTTAATCTTTGGTACAGTTCTCGAGAAGAAGTTGAAAAAAGCAAAAACACACAAAAAAATCATTAAAAATAGAAAAAATTGCAGTGCCACCTGGTGAACAAATTAAGAACTAGGAGTCCCTAGGAGTGTTCCTGTGTGATATCAAAGCAATTGGGCGAGCGTTTTTAGAGAAGAAGATTTTTTAAGATTTGTCCCAAAAAGAACAAAAAGAAATCATTAAAAATTCAAAAATCACTGGAGCATGACCATTTGAACAAAGTTGGTAGAGAACCACCCAAGGTACATGCCTACAAAGTTTAAAGTGAATCTGGTTGATGCTTTCAGAGAAGAAGTCGAAAATGTGAATTAGCATTAGAATGCCCATTGACATACATAGTAATCAATAGGAAAGGTGCATTTACCCGTAAGTACCCAAATTGAAAAAAAAAACAAGAGGGTTGTGTGAACCGCCCATGCTCAGCTGACCTAGACATTCATCATGCACACTTGCAGCTCTGAGAATTTGGGATAGGATCAAGGTCACCCATGTTCTGATTAGGTCTGACCTTTATAGAAGAACACTAAAATGTGCAACATTAAGGTTCCAGTTCAATTAGCTCTCAAGTTATAGTGAAGAGTAAAATTCATGTATGTTGCACTGTGACCCCAGAAACAAGGTCAAGGTCACTCAGGTACTGTCTAAGAATGGCCTTCATAAAGAAACTTTAACATGTGCAACATCAAGGTCCTAACTCAAAACAGATCTCAAGTTATCAAGTGAACAGTAAATTTCGTATCAGTTGTCCTGTGACCTTTGGGAATGAGGTCTAGGTCCAAACATCACTGGAGCATGACCATTTGCCCAAAATATGTAGACACTTATAACAGATACATCCCTACCAAGTTTGGCACAAATCAGGCCAAAATTATGTAAGTTATAACCATTACAAGAAATTCCCATGTTTAACTTCCCTATTAAAACTTTTTGAAAGATTTTCGAAAAAAATCATAAAAAATCCAAAGCTCACTGGATCATGACCATTTAAACAAACTTGATAAAGACCCACCCAAGGTACATTGCTTCCAAGTTTAAAGTGAATCTGACACACAATTTCTTCAGAGAAGTATTACCATTAGAATGCCTATTGACTTGCATAGTAAGCAAAAGAAAAGGTACATTTACCGATAAGTACCCGAATAAAAAAAAAATGGTTAAAAATCAGGAATACACAGCAGTGCAACCTAGTGAACATCTTTGCTTGATCCATTTACAAGGACCATATCCACAAAGTTTCAACTCAATCTGAGTAACGGATCTGGAGAAGTCAAAAATATCAAGAACACACAAAAGCTCATAAAAAAAATGAAAAAAAACCTCACCTGGTGAACAAATGAAGAACTAGGAGTCCCTAGGAGTGTTCTTATGTCACGTCAAAGCAATTGGGTGAGCACTTGTGGAGAAGAAGATTTTTTAAGATTTGTCCCAAAAATAACCAAAAAAATTATTAAAAATTCCAAAAATCACTGGAGCATGACCATTTGAACACAGTTGGTAGAGACCCACCCAAGATACATTGTCCCCAAGTTTGAAGTCAATCTGGATGACGGTTTTGGAGAAGAAGTGGAAAATGTAAATTGTGGATGGATAACAGATGGATGATGGACAGACGACAGACCCTCACAAAAGCTCAGCTGACTGACAAGTCAGCAGACATAAAAAAAGTGATATTGATTTGGAATTTGAAGCATTTCATCTTATGAGTTTGTCATAAAGCTGTTGAACACTTCAGTTTCTGGTAGCAGTGATGATATATGTAGTTATTTTATGTGTTCATGCTCAGAGCACATCACCCCCTAAGGTTCCTTGTTGGCTACTAAACATTTTAAAGTTGCTGTTCATTTTTATTTCAACTTTTTGCAGAGCAAATGGATGAAGCATGACGTGACATTTACAGTGAAGCAGAAATTGATGCTGTGGTGTGATGTGGTGGACCATCAAGAAGTGACCAGCAACTGCCCTGTCTGTCGACTCCTGTCATTCAAGAATGGACAAAAGACATCCTTGGGGACACACCCAGTCCCCAGGGCCACTGGGCAGACAGTGTATAGCTTGTACAAAGGGGACTGACAGCAAGGCCTCGACCTCTGCCAACATTACCATGTAGAACATGCCCAATGCCAAAGGCACTTGGGACGTCCTGTCTGTGGCCAATGGATGAGGCCGAAATTTGGTAAAGGCATGGTCTCTACATTCATTCCCTTGGCATTTGGTGCCAAGGCGAAAAAGAGCAGGTGCCTAATCGAGTTGAAGGTTGAGAGACTTCACATCTCTCTTGCAGTCGGCAGTATCTCTTGTATTCCATAACTGCATGTGCATTTATTACCGTTGCATTATGGCTTCCACCAGTTCAGATGGACACCCTTTGCCCTCGGGGCTTCTTTGCAAGTCACCCTGCTGGCAAATAATGGCTGGCCCCCAAGGACTGCATGGAATATCTTAGCATGCAGTAGTGCTACTTGTATGCCAGCGGGTTTATCAACAGCTATTAATCATAAGATCATGTACATGAGGGGTACTGATCATGTTATGCAGGATGATAGAAGTGCGTGTGTGCCCTGCGGATCTTTTATCCCTCACCATGTGGTCCTCAGATGATCCTGACAAGTTTGGTGGAAGGTGGCAGGTCAGGTCTGGGGTCACAGAGCCCCATCCATACTGCTTTATAATGTACTTTGATGTAACAGTTTGCCATACCCTATGTGTGCCCCTTTAGGGCACGTCACATTGGCAATTTGGAGTGGAACGGCCATTGCCCAGTCTGTCTAACTCATGGTGTGCAAAATCTTCCATGCCGTCAGAATCGCTCAGAGATGCCTTGCATCTTCTCTTCACATTATCACCACTTCAATATTTTCATCATTAGGAACTAATGTTTTCCATGTCACCATGTCAAATCCAATTCACTTTGATCCAAATAACATTTGAAAACGAAGCTATTTGATCAAATTTTTCAACAGCGCCACTCATTAGGCACGTTATGTATCATTAGTTTTAAGTGTCAAAGATTTTTGGCCTGCTTACACAAAATGGACCAAATGGGCAAAGATATGGGCAAATACATGATCACTTTCTCAAACTTTTACTGAGTTGCAATATTTAACCATGTTTACAGGGGCTAGTGTGGTAGGTTGGAATGTGCGTGTGCAGGATTTTTAAAAATGCGGATATGGATTCAAGTGACAGAAGAATAGGTAGCAAGACTTCTTGAGTGGGCAGCCTTGCAGGCACTCATGTATAAACAGTGGTAGCCCTCAAGTGAGCAGAATCTGTAGTTTGTCAAGTGTTATGACCTCGAGAGCTGTGATCTTTTCACGTGAATACATCTTCCTTGCTGCTGGATGGGAAAATAGAACCTTTCTTGTATGCCTTGCCCCTCATCTGAAATTATGGAAATTGGCCACAACCGTGCCTAGGCCATGTTCAGACAGAAACCATTCCTCAAAAGTGGCACTTAATTTCGCCCAAGAAAATTTTCCCATTCCCGCCAGCTGATTTATAAGGGTCAAAAGTCGATCTTGCGATAGTGAGCAAGACCAAACGAGTCTCCAGACTGTTATAATTTAAAATGACTAACATTACAATGCTTAAATTCGCCAAATTACCATTAAATTGATCAAAATAGGTTGACAGGCCAGTGGATCGATGGCTAGAATCTGCCACTGTGGTTTTGATGAGCTCTGCAGCACATCCCCAAGTAGGATGATACCCAATTTGCATGTTAATTATTTGTTTTCATAACTCGGGCTCAGATATATTAATTTTTCCTTATCTGACTCTTGTGAGCGGTTGGTTCTCTCACAATGGGATCATCCATTTTTTGCCAAGTGGCGATTTGTCAGCTGCCTTGATTAATAAACTTGGCTGGATTTCATTTTAAGTAGCAAAGCAAGATGATGATATCATTAGCAAGATTTATAATACCTGGGGTGAATACTTCTATGAGTCGACCAAATGTGGACTGACAATTCAAGATTTAGTTCTTGATTTTGTGAAGCCCCTAAAGGTTTCCATAAGGGCACTTTTGATTGCTTTGTACAAGCTGCATGGTGTGTATGTGAATTGAATGCTATCCTTGGAGTGTCTTTACCTATAATGAGGCGCATTAAGCCCCCCAATGATGACTCTCTGGAATAGAGACTCTAAGCTGAATTCCAATGCCCAATCTTTTATAGACTGCTGCAACTTCGGATGTGCTTTGTAGTCAGTTCATCTGTTCGGACATTGGTTTGTTCCTGTCATTTAGTGGTCGTTTCTTATTTAACTCATGTGTATAAATTCTGTATCACAAAAGATCAGTGAGCAATTTAAGTGTGCCTTAGTGCACATGGTTACGTGTGTAAAGGGTAATATGTCGGGCCAAATAGTTACAAGGCAGCAAAAGGCCTTACGCCAGTTCAGTTCCAACAACTTGTGGCATTAGATCAAGGCTCCAGTCTCATGTTTTTTGTGGTAGACATGAAACCATTAGACAAAAACTAATGGAGCAAAGAAAAAAGAGAGCAACAGGCCACTGATGTATCTGCTTTGTAATGTACAGACATCGTTATCAGACATCTATTTTCTTCATCTGTAAACCTATAAACATTATGCTTATCCTTAATGACATTGTGAAATGACTGAGCCAGAAGTGTTCATTTGGTATTATATGTCATTGAGAAATTCACAAAGGTTTACTCTGTTCAGTTGTCTTTATTGTTCTGTATTCAGTTGGCAAAATCTACATCATGTAAAAAATAATCTCCCTTGGGGTGGTATCAGAGATCCCAGCACGTATAAACAATGTAAGCTTGGGAAGCAAGAAGTGAAACTTTTTCAAGTTAATTGAAGGTTGTTTGCAGTAAAGGGATTATATTGATAGCAGATTTAGAAGGGTGGTTTGCCATTTTCCAGTGTGTGCACAGGCTTTAAGCCATTTGCCCTGACCCTTATTTCCGAAAGAACATCCAGGAGAAGGCCAACATTAACAGTGATGTAAAAGAACATATATCTGAAACAAATGCTACTTATTCTGTACTGCTGATGGGACTGTTCAACATGTAGTGAAATACAGGAGAGACTAGCATATTGAAATTATTAAGAAAAAGGGCTTTTAATTAAATACAAACACCCTTGATGTGAAGTCACTGGTTTTTGCAATGCTTTGTCAAATTATTCCCCAGCTGCCGTCCTTTAAAAGTGTATTTTGCATTGCCTGGTAAATCATACTCTAGCAACCACAAGACTGCTATGCGGGCAAGGTAAACACCTTTGGCATAGTATGGAGTGGATTAAATTATGTATAAATGGTGTTGCATGCAGATGTTAATTTTTAGGTTGTTTTTGACTGTAGTGGTTTATTGGTTCCAGAATTGGAATATTTTTTATTTTTGTCAGGCTGGTACTTTAATGGAAGCTTTTTTCTTCAGGAGTTGGAAAATACCATTCCCAATGGATAATTCCGTACAAAATATGTGATGCAGGAAGTTATGAGAATTGAATGAGTGAGCTTTTACACAGTTTATCAGGCCATGACACTCACTCGCACACCAACAACCCCATACACCACACCTTTCTCAAGCCAAGGTGTACAAGAAGAAAAGATGCAAATCTCTTCACATAGCACAACATAGAAAAAATGTCATGGATTTGACAGCTCTGGAGTCACAAAAGAAATGTGTAGTAATTGACATATATGTGCGTCTTTTCAAGCATATGGCCAACTGCAATGGGCAGGTCGCATGTGTAATCTGTAATGTGACACAAGAAATAGCACATGTAGACTAACCTTGGCAGAAACTTGTGACCATCTGGATCATGTCAGATCGTGAGGTGTGTTAAAGAGTTGCTTTTAAAAAATACCCACATTTGCTAGGAAATGTCAAATCAGGTAAAATATATTTACCTACTGGACTGATCAAATGGCGTGTATATCTCCACCATGGTTGAGTGGAGTGGAGAAACACATAACATGGTAAGGTCAGTATGAGGAGCAACAGAACATTTTCCATTGTCATATATCCAGCGTTAATGGGTTGTTTGTACCAGGGGCATGGTAATTGGTTCATGGACCTCTCTAGTAGATTCATGGTTTATCGAGCATTTTACCAAAATTATCCGTTTCAACATGAGGCTTCTTCTTAGGTGTTTCCATCAATCAGCTTACATCTAGACTTCATACCATACTGAATGCATGCTGAAATACAAATTGACCTAAGGGGAAACTGATTTGTGGTGTAACAAATGTGTTCACATAAATGTTACAGTCTTAGTGTATTCAGTGTTTTTTCCACACCACTAACAGTGTGATTTGGAAAATACATGGAGCCGTTTAGCAGGCAACGGTGACCTCTCTCTTTAAAGGTGAATTTTCGTGTCATTTATGTTGAAGACCCGCGCCAAAAAGACCGGAAGAGAGTCTGATATTTATAAAGGGTACCTCAAGGAAAGTACGGAAGCTGTAAATGAGTCCCGTTTCCCTGAAGGAGGCACTGAAAAACTGTGACAGCTCAGGACACAGTTGGTAGGTTCTCTAAGCAACACTGAAGACTGAGGAAACTTCACACAAGTTTATATGTGAATTCTAAACTTTCTTGTTTAGTTTCGTGCCATGAAGCAGTAAAGAGTGAGAAGTGACGACACTGCTTTCTGGTGGAACTGTTTGCCTCAAGCACATTGGCCACTGTTCAACCTGATAATTCCCAAGGATAAGCATGTTCATATCACTGATTGCTATAGTAATAAAATTATGAATAAAGCTGACCATCTTCTTGAGCGTTGCTGATTATTGTTTGCCATTTCTCAATATTTGTTTCCATTTTTCAGTCCTCCTTTTGACCAGGATATTGTATGTCAGTCACTGTCAGTGAGTGCATGTATGTAAACTTTTGTGGTGTATATTGGTATTCATACATTTGTGTAACCTTTGAAGTATTGAGGAACGAGCTGTTTGGACCATATAAAAAGAAATATCAAAATTACATTCAATATTAACGAAGTCTGAACGGTTTGTGTAAAAGTTGCATACCTTATTAATAAACAAGTAAGACCATTACGGCAGCATCCTCACGAGCGAGTCAAATCATGGAAGCCAAATCAGAACCGATATGCTCAGTCAAGTATTGAAAAATGACTGTCTAAAAGCTTGGAGTGAACTAGTATCTCAATGAAAGCTTTCTTTTCATTAGAGCTGCCTTTACTCATTATGACAACTGCCTGTATGTATGTCATTCTGATCTCCCACTTAGGCAGCGACGGTATAGCCACTTTATATCTACAAATTGTTATTGATGTACCATTTCTGTACCTGTAAAACGCTTTCCTGGATCTATTCTTCATTAATGCAGGGACATTCAAGTTTTCCTGACGCGCCAATGTAGAAGTCAAACCCGCTTGGCTTAGATTTGATAGACTTGGAAAGCACGTCCCTGACACTTCACAAAGGTCATTTTCATCGATTTCCACGTGTAACTGAATTTTCTGTGAAACGCCCATGAATTTGACAGTTTGTGTCGGTTGGAAAGAGCCACGTAAAAAAATAGCAGCCTTGTAAAGTTTAACAGAGCGGTATGAACAAAGTGTTGGACATTTGCAAAAGTCGGAAACAAATTTGACGAGGCAGTCGGCTGTACGTGGGGATAATGGACAATGAGTCGGGAGATTGATGGATGTAACCGTGATATATTACCTCGGCTTGGAGTTTAAGTGGTATTAGATTATGCTTGCTTACAGAAACAGTCCATGCCCCGCCATCGCTAGTTTGATGAATGCGAGTTGATGCTGCAATTAATGTCCCCCCTATGATTATTCAATCTCCCATTTGATCAAACAATAGCATTGTGCAAGGTGACAGCGAAGGGACCGGGCGCAGCTCTTGGCTTCATGCCTCATTACAGACAGGGAGAGAAATTCTCCGGTGTCATATATGAATTCACATGCGTTGATTATTGAATAGACTCCCCGTAGATTAATTTTATCCATGTACAAGAAAAGGGGAGATTATGGGTTGCTTTTACCGGAGGGCTTGTTTTGTAATTGAAAATGAAAAATTGTAATTCTCATTTAATATGGCCCATGTTTCAACAGCCATCCTGCCGGATCAAGCAAATGGGGCTCTCACCAACCCCTCTGGGTTCTGTCTTTTCTGTGTTTCTGTTTGCCATTGTAAAAAAGGTCATGGAAATAAAACAACAATCGTTGCGGCAGCAGAAGAGGTCGCTGCAGCAGGGAATTGCAGTCTTGTCGAATGAAGCGATGCAAGGAAGCTTTTAGAATGTTATTCTCTTGGCTTTCTGGCTTGGTTGCATTACGTATCAAAGATTCACAGAAGATGTATGAACGGACAGACTAAAAGAGCACCGTGTCCTAACCTCTAGCCAGAAGATAGACAATGCATGAGCCATTTCTTGACGTTATCACAGCGGAGAAGAAACGTGCTCTTTGCCGGAATAGATGGCTGGCAGATGAGGCCATGTACTACCGTGATGTACAACAGTGCAAACAAGGCCCAACACTGTGACCAGATTCCTGGAATTTCTCGGCCAGGTAGTTCATGTCAAACCTTTCAGCTTTTATCAGCAAGCAAGTCTACTTGCTGAACGTAACGGTCCACACTGAAAATAGACCCGATCAATTATCTTTGCCGTGTCCCTTTTATTCCAATAAAATAGATGCGTCTTCCTTGTTCAGACAAGGCCGTGATGGTCAATAAGAAACCTTTCTGTCGGTTCCTTGAGGCTTGAGGTAGGTAGAACCCTCTCATTATGGTAATCGCAAGCGT
Organism: Hermodice carunculata; assembly: GCA_964020975.1. Lineage (NCBI taxonomy): Eukaryota > Metazoa > Annelida > Polychaeta > Eunicida > Amphinomidae > Hermodice > Hermodice carunculata. Next base: position 79,205,701 of record OZ026613.1, on the reverse strand, counting down.
CTTGATATTTTCATCAACAGAGATTCTACCTGTAGCCCAGACAATTTCAAAGTATTAGTTTTCAATAACTGCCTGCAAGCTTTTGGAACCAACAGGAAATTATAATACTATGTAAAAGAATGGCCGTTTACAATGCTGAGAGATTAAAGTTTCTTCGAAATCAGGTGTTCACTTGTGAGTATAGCTTTCTGTCAAAAATGATTGTTTTCCCATCATCATCATCATTGTTATTATTATTATTCGAAAAAGAGCGGCTCTGTGCTAAAGTCTGCAGGCGTTTCAACTTTGGTCTGACATTCTGACGAACTGCACTGGACCGATACGAGAGAACTAACCTTTCAAATGAGCAGCCGTTGCCAGCTGTACACAACCTCATTCTCACACACAGGCACGTGTTCCGGGTTTCTTTGCGGTCAGACCCATTCACAATTTACCTGTTTAGCAGGATTAACTTGAAGAGAGCCACAAGCCCGCTATCAGAAGCCATTGTCTGACATTTCATCATCGCTTTCCGATGATAGACAGGTCATGCGTCCAGCTGCGGACTGGCCGTGCAGTTTTTCTTAATGGGTCAATCCCACGTGTACAGAACAACACTTCGCTATACGACACTTGGTCCCCTGTGGATAGCGCCACGGTGCTCACGTTTTGTATGGCTTCTTCCCTGGTGGCTCCAATTATGGCCTTCAAGGCCTCGACAGGGAAGGGCTTCCTTGTTTGCATGCTTGACTGCTTTATTATACCACGCGCCGCTCAACAGGGAAGATCAGAGGGAAAATCAGCATGCATGTTTCTCATCACTGTCATATGCCAGCGTCCACCACCCGTGGAGGGTCAGAGCTGCGGCCAGCTCTCTCAGAATACTGGTGCGCCGGAACTTGCGCGACAGCTGCCGGAGTTTGTCTTGTAGACAAAGCGACCTCTTTGTCCAGGTTACCAAGAAAGTACACAAACAGTCATTTTGTCGGATGAGATATCGCGGAACATAAATAAATTGTACACCACTTTGACAGGCCACAATAAGTCGGAGAAGTCGGCTAATAATTCATAAGTGGATGGAGTTGAAACCGGCTACGTGTGTTGATTTATAGCTCAGAATAATTCACGTGTATTAAATATTAACAGTTTGCTGGCTGGTCAGCAGTGTTGCAGATTTCCGTCAAACGGCGCTTCAGCCATCTACACTAGCCTATACACGTGTCTAATGCGCCCAGAAAGTAAACTACTAGTATTCCTTTGCCTTGTTTTAGTTTAATGGCCTTGCTAGCTAGCCCCCCCACCCCCACCACCCACCCAAATCGTAGGTACTGTAAATAAAGATTGCGGGTGCGTCTTCATGTTTTATTGCCTTCAGTTTAAATAAATACAGTCAATAAAGCTAAAAAAAAATTTGCTTCAAAACAAATCCGTCGGATGCTTTCAAAATATGAATGACTGGAAATGGGTATTCACCCAAATTGCATAGATTAAAATGCTAAGAATTTGGTAATAGCTTTAAAGTGACCCTTTGAGGTTTTGGTCGTAGAATCCGCTATCCGAACGATGCCAAAACCAAAAAGCTCACTTTAAAGCTTATTCTGAAATGTTGCTGCGTAAAAGTTCTTCAATATTCCCCACAAACCTCACAAAACCACCAATCCTTCCACAAAATCCTCGAAGTGTCGTCCATGTTTCGCCGTCCATTCAGCTGTTCTGAAAATTGAGCATACTCTACATGTTTTTGCAGAGCCATCTTGTGGTTATAAACACAAATTAACCAGTAGGCCTAAATCTGGTTCATTCAAACAAGACTTATTACTGATTTTTACATATCTTGTTTAATCATCGCCAAATACCATATTAAAAGAGTATAATTTTTAAGAAAAAGAAAAAACAAAACAAAACATGTCAATGAAAAAAATGCAAATCAATTGCACAATATTCTGCATCAACAATAGTGATTAGGGATGTGTGTGTGTGTGTGTGTGTGTGTGTGTGTGTGTGTGTGTGTGTGACAGTTTGATCTGGAGTACTTTTTAGACCATTTGAGTCACCAATTCAAACTGGTGAAAATTGGTCAGGTGACCTGAATCCTGCAATGTCATTGGTTCACTCACTGACATACATCCTCAATCATTTTAGAATTATAGTTCGTTGGATACAGTAATATCACAAACTTGTAACTTGAAGTTAGAATAGCATCTCTATCTCAGGCAATGAGATATTCAAGATTTAAATGGAGTCATTCGCCTAATTTGCGTAAGTTAAGTGACTCAAAATCACCTGCATAGTTTGTCCGCGCATTTTCTTGGAAAGAATAAGAAATGACCCTTCAAAATTTGCAATGTAGGTTTTTCTTATACTGATGAAGTGTATAAGCATAGTCTTACATGGCTAATTATCCTCCATGATTAATTAATTAACAAATATCGATAAGCTTCAAGATCACAGGGCCTTTCAAATAGAATTCTGTTGTGTGCATTGTCTACAGAAGGATGTAATGGAAGCTCATTAAACATGGTCACAACATGTTTCAAGGTAAGACCTCACTGTGGAATCCGTATAGGTGACCTCCAGATTAAAGGTCAAGGTCACAGAGCCCCATAAAGAAAATTTGTTTGTATGCAGTATCTCCAGGATAATCTCATAGTATTTCATTCAACTTAGTAAATGTATGCAAGTAGGACTTCACGTGGCATTGCTCAAGAGTGACCTTGAGGTCAAATGCCAAGGTCAATGTGAATCAAATATAGACTATCTATTCTCTGTACCTTTTCACACTTTATCTGCTATAGTATACAAATGTACATCATCCGTATTAATACCACTGTGATTATTGTGGGCGGAGGATATTGCCAGCGTCAGCAGCCAGTTGTTGAGTTTGGAATTGTATTTTTTATCGTAAATCGATTTGCATATATTTAAGATTTAAATTTGCAGACATTATAAGTTACTGGAACTGCTGTCGGAGACAATGCATTATTGAAATGATCTTCATTCTGCAGTATATTTTCGAAAGGTTTACTTTGGCTTGTATGAAAACATGACGAACGTAGGCATTTGACTATTAAACAAAATTAAATCGTCGTAGGTTTATGGATACATCACAAGTGCTGATCCCAAGAGTTTTCACACCAAAATCCTGTCGAGTGACAGACTGACAAAACATCTGAATGGTGTTAGCGTGAAATGCAGAATGTTTTTCTTTCTTCAGCTGAAGGCAAGTTTGACGTGGCGTTGCCGGATACATTGACACATTTATACAAGCTCCCAATTTTGCTTCTGTCAACATGAAATGCCAACTTCTTCTTGGGTTTAGTCGGGTTTGATTTAAGAGTATCAGTTCTTTACGTGTTATATCGATAAGCTCGTAGGTGATTGGACCAATGTTTTGATTTCATTAAGCTTGGGTTTTTAGTTGTTTGCAGATCAGGGGAGAGGTGCTGGAAGGTCGAGGTCAGAGCTTGTCAGAATCACAAATCCACTACGTCGCCGAGTAATGAGGTTTCTGCGGCTTGCAGAGTTATAAGCCGCAAGCAAAATGTGTGTAAAATGTGTTTGCTGTATATTTTAGCTTTCGCAAAATACACAGAAGCTTCAATTATAAGAATTCCCATCTCATGTAGTCTAGCACATTGACAAAAGGTGATTCAAGATTCGAGTATAAAATTTCAAACAGTAATCTGGGGTTGGGATTTCATAGACAAAGAAAAAAAACTGACAATAACATTAAATAACAGTGAAAAGAAATCAAAGAAACAACAAAGAAGAAAAAAAAATCAAGGACACTAGAAAAGATTTGCTTCACAGCAAATCTGGGTGCCTTCAAAATTAGAATTGTTTCTAATGCTACACTTTGTCATTGTTCAACATAGTGTAAATTTTGTTTACAAGCCTACTTTACATAAATTAAAATGCTGCAACTTTGGTTCTTGGTTCAGTGGATGTGGCCATGTCACAAACTTATAAACCGAAGTTTGAGTGACACCACTGTCTACAATAGTTTTGAAGCTATTCAAGATCTTAGTTTTGTGTATTTGTCTAATTTTCATAAATTAGAAGCCGACATATGTGTGGTTATGTCACAAACCTACAAATTGACGTTGGAATGGTACCTTTATGTATAATAGTTTTGAAGTCATTCAAGATTTAGATTTTATGTATTTAACTAATTTGCATACATTAAAGTTCTTCAACTTTAGTTCATGGTTCATTGGATGCGGCTATGTCGCAAACCTACTAACTGGAGTTGGAATGGCACCCCTATGTATAATAGTTTTGAAGTTATTCAGGATTTGAATTTTGCATATTCACCTCATTTGCATAAATTAAAATGTTTACAATTTGATACATTGGATGCGGCTATTTCAAAACCTACAAATTGAAGTTGGAATGACACCACTATCTATAATAGTTTTGAAGCTATTCGAGACTCAAATTTTGCATATTCACCTAATTTGGATAAATTAGAATTCGACAACTTTGGTTCATGGTCCATTGCATGTGGCATTGTCACAAATCCATTAATTGAAGTTGGATTGATACCTGTATAATAGTTTTGAAGGTATTTAAGATTGAAATTTTCCATATTCACTTAATTTGCATGAATTAAAATCCCCCAGCTTTGGTTCATTTGATGCTGCTTTGTCACAAACCTAGAAATTGAAGTTGGACTGGCACCTCTATCTATTATAGTTTTGGAGATTTTCAGCTTTGAAATTTTTCATTGCCCCTAATTTGCATAATTAGAATTCTACTACTTTCGTTCACGGTTCATTTGATGCGACGTTGCCATAAACCTATACAAGTTTGAATGACACCCCTATGTATAATAGTTTGGAAGATATTCAACTTTGAAATTTGTCAGTGCCTCTAATTAACATATTTAAAATTCTACAACTTTCATTTACTGTCCATTACATTGGCGGGTGTCACAAACCGATATATGCACATTGAAATTTTGTGTGTATCTGCAGTAGTTTGGAAGATATGGACCTTTTAAAATTTTAATTGCCCCTGATTTGCATAATGTTTTACATCATGACTATTCCAAACGATATGCACTGGTAGGTCAGTCACCATGGCAAGTTTGATGGTTCTGAGATCAATAGTATTATAGTGTTCGAGAAAAAGTCCGGACAAATTTGGGTGCCATCAAAAGAAAGAAAGAAGCAACGAATCCGAGGAAAAACAATATGTTTAAGTTGGCACCCAGACATAATAAAAAAGAACATATATATATATAAAAGGAAAGAAGAAGAAAGGGGTTCTATTGTCATAGCCTGCCCTGCAATTGTTTTCCCACCTTAAACGTAGACGGAGCACCTTGTTACGACATGACACACAGAGCAGGTACCCATTCCACGTAAAAGTGAGGGATTTTGAACAGGGGAATGCATGTTCAGCATGAAAAAATATTAGAACAAACCTTGGTTGAAGAAAGCTTTTCGTATTGCTGCATTAAAAACTAAATATACTAGCTGAAATTTTTATTAATCACCCACCAGAACCGGAAAAGAGGGTGGTGTGACTAGACTAGATTTGCACCCCATCCATTCCGTCCGAAAATGCTTGTTCCTGCCATATTTCCTACACTACTGTATCACTATCTGCAGATAATGCATGCTAGGTGTGTGGATTCTTCTTTGGGTAGCAGTCACAGTGTGCCGTGTACCAAAATAGGGACACCTCAACCCTCGACCCTTGCTTTGGTTTTTTATCCTGTCCTAGAGAACAATTGTGTGGGGCCATAATACAGGTACCAAACTTGGCGTATGCATATTTTTTGGAATAGCGGTATGTCCGGTACCAAAATCAGCAAAGCTTGACCTTTGGCCCTGTCACAGAAAACATTTGTCTGGGCTACATTACCTACATTGTAAGAACTACAGATAGCATTGGAGGTATTCATATTTAACTTTATGAACTGCAGACCTGCTCCGATGCCCTCAGTTGCTAGGCAACAGAACTATGCCTCTACCATGATATGGGAACTTGTTCCAGTTATATTACTTGACCATCCAAAAAATACCATTTTCTTTTACCAAACAAATGAAGATTCTAAACATGTTTGGCACCTTCTATGTTTCAAAACATACTGAATGACTGTATTTTCTTATGCTTTCTTAAGTTGTTACGTTTATCATAGAAGCTCATTTGGTGCTTTTTATTACTTGAATTTGTCCTCCTTTCTGCCAAGTTCCTTGCTGCAACCTAGTGGGCAGCACAGGATCCCATTTGACATGATTACCTCTTATATGATGTATTCGTATTAACTGGGATCTTGTGCTGCCATCAACGCCGCATCAGGGAACCTGACATGAAGAGGGCAGATTCAATTATTAAGCAGGGCCAAATGGACTTCTATGATAATATTGACAACTCAATCAAGCATAAAGCTTAATAGAAATCTTCAAAAAGTTTTGAAACACACAAGATGCTGAATATATTTAGATTATTTCATTCGTTAGTAAGAAAAAACACTATTTCTGTATACCGAAGTTAGAGAGTTGGTACAAGTGCCCTCATCATGACGGAAGCATAGTTTCGTTGCCTAGCAACTGAAGGGACCGAAGCAGGTCTGCAGTTAATATAATTAAACACTAATACCTCCTATTGACCTCTGATGGGGGACGCACCATGCCAAGGAATACGACTGCCCTTGTTTACCATGGCATTTAAAGACCATTACCTGACATGTTCACATTTCAGTGTAACACATTTTTGAAGTGCAAAGGGGAATACCATTGCACGGGAATGACACGATGCGAGCTTCACGAACCAAAAACTATCAATAATTTTAGAAAGTACTCGCTTGGACATCAATGCGTCACTAAAGAGTGCCTTGCGTGCTTCTGTATTGTAGAATGACGAAGATGTTGAACCACCCTTCAAGTAAATACACATGTCAACTTGATCGAAGTTCGAAAGCAAATTAGGGTTATTCTCGGTGGTAACAGTTTATTTTCCCATAGTGTTAATAATGCATTCTGGTACCTATAATAATAATAATAATAATAATAATAATAATAATAATAATAATAATAATAATAATAATAATAAAAACATCAATGTAGGCAGAACACAAGTCCGCGAGTTGTCTATTTCCCGGCTCGACAGACCAAATTTCATGCAGTCTTCTTTCCAGTCACAGGAACCAGTCTGTTTGTTGAGGAGGCAAGTTTGACAACCGCTAGCCTTTGTATCGCTTTATAGCGTTTAACCTTCGACCATAAACTAGAGTCCATACGTTACGAAGAATCTGACATCATCCTTGGAATATAGGCCTCCTAAGACTTCTACAGAGTATCCATATCATGCGGCCATAATGGGGAAAATGACGATGCGAGTTCCTCAGGAAAAGACGTTTCATGTTAAATTTAACCAGCACAGCATTTGGCTGTTTACGTTACAACCGATACTCATTTTCTTTTGCTCCGAAAGTAAAAATCAAGTCAGGCCTTACTGTTGATTCATTTGTTTATATTCAGACTTCCTGAACAAATTCAGCATCCAGAAGTTTTCAAAATGTTGTAAAGCTCATCCGCTTCTAATTTGCACGTATGTTATGAATCGGGCCGAGGACGGGAGTTGGAGTGAGAGGAAGGTTCAAGGGGAGGGTACTTCCTCTAATTTTGTTGGGGGTGTGCGGCTCGAACCCTCCGAACACCACCCAACACTTAATCACTTTTTGGCAACAATAATACCTTTCTGAATGAATTTTTAGGAAAGTGGTGAAAATTGCTACTATGAGAAAATTTGGATCTTAAATTGCCCAGGGAAAATTGCCGCAATTGGAGTCATAACATGAAAGCGAAAAGTCACCCTTGTTTCGGCCATCTTCAGTGAAAAGCTGAATCCCTGTCCGGCAAATTTGACTGAACGAATTACCCTTCAGAGACGCACATACATACTAAGGTCATTAACAGGAATTTCCCCTCCTCCTCCCCCCCCCCCCTCCCGAACTGGGTCCAAAAATGATTCCTTCAGTCCGAAAAAGGGCACACAACAGACGGTTTGCATGAGACCACGAAAAAGGCAGTCTGTTTTAATAATCCAACTGACAGAAAGTCTAAACTACATATGCCAGCATTTCACTGTCATCTTCAGCCACCGTGCACGTGGCTATCCTTGTATAGATATTAATTTGTACATACACCAAGGGACCTGGAGTCGGATATCAAGGGTCCTTGGCAGACCTTGGCGGACCTTGATACATGGAGTTTTCCATGTTCTGTAGTTTTCACATGCAAGCCACCATCCAATAATGGGGCCAATGATCAAGCACAAGCTGTTTAGCAGGCAAATTTAAACCACTGCCCACATGACATTCTTTCCGCCACGTTGCCAAAGGGCGCTATTATAGACGGACAAACCTTCAGAAGCGCAGAGCACAGCATTTGATGGAAAAGCTCTCGAAAATGCCACAAGTCTTACTGAAAACGCCTGTGGCCCCGAGGTGAGTCTTGGTGAGGCGTACATGTAGGAAATGCTGTGGGCCTTTGATGTGTTGGTAACTTGTCATTCAAATGCAGGCGAAGAAAAATTACGGTTTCCCATGATGTTTTGCGAGAGGCTATTTTTTCAAACACATGTGCTTCAATTTGAAATACCAAGCGACGATCGGACTTCTTGCATCTGTTTCCTTTGACACGTTTATGCTGTTCGATACGGCTTGTCACAGCATCCAAGCATGTTTGCCCGCTTAGAAGCCGTTCAAGACTTTTGACTTCTACACTTTGGCCGTGATGTGGTTGAAATCCTGATACCCAACCACATGCGCATGCCATCTAGACATGTAAGAATGGTTGCGGATTTTTTGTTTGGTTCGTTTGCCTTCCCCCTCCCCCCCCCCCCCCCCCCCCCCAATTTCAGCGGGGACTTGGATGTCAAAGCGAACTTGTATTTCTCCAGGTAAAGGTTGTCTGTTCGGCTGCTTGCTTAGGTGTGTTGTGTTTTGATGGCTAAATGGGCCATGAAGGTCCTCCTTAAATCAAATCAAAGGCGTTAAAGTCTGCCAAGCAGCAACAAATTCAGGTAAACCTGGCCGGTAAAGTTGTGACGTCAATAACAGCTGCACTGAGATCAAGGAGGCTACACGTGTATAGCCTCCTTGGTGAGATACAACTAACAATAAACTATTAATTAGGCTGTGAAGATGGCTGCATTACTTCACACCCTGAGCATGTTTCAAAGTTTACACTTAAATCTTCAAAATATGAAATTATCTGTCGTACGACTTTCTGAACATCGTAAACAGTTTGAGAGACAGACCCAGACCCACACATGCGGGCAAACGAAGAGCTACTGGCTCCTACAAAAAAGGAAGAAAATTTAACAACCGCTCCCATTTACTGATCTGAGCGCATTAAAATGTAAACAGGGATTTACAATTGAATTGAGCATGCATTATCACTGTATCACATCTCGCACATCACAGTGAGCTTTTATCAATTTGTGTCCCTCAGAGCAAGTCTTTATATCTTATTCTGGGCTCCAAACACACTGATGACTGCCTGGTATCGTTTCTTCATACTGAATATCAGCTTTTTGAATGACTGTTGAGGAATCTCTCTCTCCCCCCCCCCCCTCCCTTTCCAGTACAAGTGCCTCGGCCAACTGGTAGTGGTTCTGCTGAATTCAGTTGTAAATCCTTGTTTACATTTTAATGTACCCAGGTCAGTGAATGGGAACGATTGTTAAATTTTCTTTTCTTTCTTTTTTTCTTCAGGAGAAATCATTAAAGGATATACTGTGTTACCTGCTGACTTGTTTTTGTATTTATAATATACTCAAAATATAAGCTAATATAAGAATATCCCTATCAAATTTTGAACACAATATGTCCATGCTGCACATTAAGAAGTTTTGTTGGTTGTGCATTCATAAGATTCTTATGCATGTGATCGGCTTCGTTTTGCTGAGCGCCGGGGTAAGGTCAAGCTGAACAAGTGTATCAACTTGTAAAAATTCCAGCTAGGACACGCGGACAATTTGTACCACACCGTGTCAAATCTTTCAAGACGGACAGGTCTCTGAACCGGACAGGTCACTGAATGGTCACAAGCTGCACATTTCGCCGGAACTCCCGAGTGACAGTGATTGACAGACATCAGAGGGTTCCCCGAGGGGACCTCAGTAGCCCGAGGACAAATGCCAAGTTATTTGTCATGAGTCCGGTACCAGGTTGGGACGTGCCCTTTAAATTGCGTTTGAACTAATTTAGCACCTTAAAAGAGGAATCAATGCCCTTACGTAGTTGCCTTGTTCAGCAATTAGAAATCATTACCACCTGGTCGCCGCTCTTGCTGTCAATACAATCTGTCCTGTCTCCATATTGCCCGCCGGTGATGTTAGCTTGGGTCAGGGCAGATGGGACTCGTACCGGTAAATAATAGCTGGCTAGAAATTAATGTGTAGGAATCTGGACAGATGCGCTTAGTTTATAACCACAACTTGTGTTGTTTTGCATCGCAACTGTGACACATCGTTTATCGACCAAGTAGAATCCTGCAATTGTCCACGTAAGTTACGCCCATATTTGGCAAATACCTGTTTTGTCATAATACCGCAATAGCTCAGCTGTGGAAACATTTATGATATTGTCTTTAGATTTATTGTCTGAGGTCGCCAGTGTCCCGTAAAGAAGCTTGTTCCCTGTTGACCCTGAGGTAAGGCATTTTGCCCTCTGTCTGTGTTGGTCTGTTAAAGATCAAATAATGCAGCAGTGTCCTGCCATTTCACATATCATTGTCAATGGAGCTATGTTATACGTGCGAAAGATGAACTTCAGCTTTATCACTTACATAATAAATATCCCGTGATTTCGCAAGTTAGTCTGAGCACAGACAACCGGGTGTGCCTTTGGGATACATTACACGGGGGTGCCAAAGGACCGCCAGATAAAATGCCAATACGAAGCACTTTGAGCCCCTCTGAGCGAGAACTAAATATTTCAAGACAGGTTCACTGAGCATGGGTCCCTTTCCTGCTGAACAGACTTCAGGCCTTTGACTCCGGGCCTAACGGAGGCCGTCACTCAAAAAATATACGAGGCCTTCGAAAGTTAAAGAGACACATTGATCCTGAACAGTTAATAATAATAATAATAATAATAATAATAATAATAATAATAATAATAATAATAATAATAATAATAATAATAATAATAATAATAATAATAATAATAATCGCGTAGTTTTCTGATTTAAAATTTCCGTGCATATATGTAGCACCGCTAACAGGAAAATTAATCATCTGACCACCAAATATTACCCATGGAAAAAGATGTAGAAATGAAAACGACAGTCAGTGTATTTACCCATTGTTTTGTACCTATTTTATAACACAAAGGATACAACTAATCAATTTCTTTTGCAAAGAATTTCATTAAAAAAATAATTTGAGTTGAAACCGAAATGAAAATATTGCCACTTGTGCCACTTTGGCTCGAAAATGCATCACCTGTCCATGAAATGATTTTGCGGGATGGATCACAACATTGAGGAAAACTACTATTGAGTTGTTTTGTGCGCAGAAAAGTCAAAAGATCAGTGGTACATCGATGTCCATAATTATCGTGTTTTTTTTTCCGAAAAGAAGACCAGAGTACATATGTTATCATGAAGAAATAACAAGACTTCTCTCAATATATTGGTTGCTGGGGACTATTTGACACGTTGAATCTTAAACTGACTGCCCATACCTCACGATACAGACACCATATTGAAGATGCCGCTCAAGTTGCCAGGACTGAATCTCGTGAGAAACACTTTGTGCATGGTTACAAAGTGACACCAAACTGATTATTTTGCTCATGATGTGGAACGTGTATTTGTAAAATGAAATGTTTAAGTATAGGTTATTGAATGTTAATGAAGTCCGAGGGGAATAAACAAGGCAAACCCTGCAGAATGTTTGCATATTCGGTCGTCAACAGAGTTGTCGTAAGGCAATAAATGGGGTCATTTGGGGAGGGAGGGGGGTACCAATAATCCATACATTTTTACCCAAATAAACCTATAATCCAACAACACCACCAACAGAGTCCCATAAATTGACCATTCTTGGTTCTCACGCACTATTGTTCTCAATTTGAAATGTCCTATTGTCATTGTTGTCCAGAATCTCGGGGTTTTTTTCTATACATTTTGCAATATTGGCGAATTTGGTGTTCATCTACACCTGACAAATCTCTGTCGTGCAGGGATTTTGCCCACGGTTCATGACAGCATGCGTAAAATATGATACTTAAGCTCATATAAAGAAGTTATTTTTCTCGGTCAGCGCTGGTCATCACTATCAATGAGGGCAACTCGAAATTCACCGAAGTGTCCTTATGTCTCAAAATACAAAATATATATTCCATTTGTGTATATTTGGGTCCAAGCGTCACAAATGCTAGCATCCATGTTACGATATAAGTTTTCACTTTCTACAAGAATATGCGGTATTGTGTCATGCTTTCCTGCAAATTCTGCTATAGTCACAACCAGATGTCATTCATTATCAAAGCATATACCGGTATACAAATGCGAAATGTGGTTTCATATGCAACTTTATAGCGTAGGTGGGAAGTTTTGATGTAGGCCTATAGAAATATAAAAAATCAGCTGTAAAGCCATTAATTTAGTAAACCGTTGAGGCAAAGGAATTCGTCATATTTTGAGTTATTTTTTAATTCCCCCATTATACCTTACATAATTTAACCGTAACATCAAAAGGCCATAAATATATCTGTTTGAAAGCTCATTCGTTTCACATGAATATTGGCCATGATATATATTTAATATGAATATGATAGCTTGAGGACGTAAACAGAGGAATTTAGTGCCCGATGTTAAAGCCATATATAACAACATTAAACAAACGAAGTGATGAAAGGTCGTGTCTGCAACCACCACCAGCACATTGTCTATGGTGCTATGATGACAAATAACCCTTGCCAATCTGCCACCGGGTAGCTTGAAGCCAGTGTCGTCTCCGATCGTACCTGGTACGACGGACGTTTCCCTTTATACTGGTATACTTTTCTTTACATTCCTTAAAAATTTATATCAGTTGGTATTTTAATTAGCTTTAACGGTTCACACATAATGACCTACAGGTTCAACAGAATTGGATGCATTCAAACGACTGAAATAGGATGCTTTCATTTTGCACATGTGGTTGGATTTTTTTTCTTTCACATGATGCATATTGCAAATCGTGATTACAAAAATGTTAACAAGTGCTGCAGGTTGTGTGTTCAATGTATACGTGGCAAAAATAAGAGTATTTAATTAAGTTAAAATAATGGAAAAAATTTTAAACGAATTAATGTGTCAAGTAACATCGACGTATCGAATCTATACGTGCTATGTTGGACAATTACATAGCAACCGTAGAATAAGGTTAACGACTCGTTTATCGTCGCTGTATGTCGAGGAACATAAACATATACTAACCTGTAAATACAATTAACTTGTCGCGTGCTTATTTATACATGAACGTTTATCCTTTAAATTTAAAATTTTCGTGCAAATGTCAGTCGGTTTTATCAACATAGTTTTATTGTATATTATTTTTCGTGTCCTGACCACTTCAAATACACCCGGATCACCACAAAAATTAAAATATAGATGCTGTAGGCCTATATCTTACAAGATAAAGTTGCATGCAAAAAGTTTCAGTTGCATTTCCATACATCTTCAGTAACCTGTTTATCCGATTTTGTAAAGCAATTTTGATATTTTCGTGAGGAGACAACTCGGAGAGTGCTGGGATTCAAAGATTACATTTTTGGGTAAGATTAAATGTGTCAATTTAGCCTTTGGTCCAAAAAACGACAATCCCTGATGCCTTTTCAAAGATCCATTCGTCCAGATTGCCTGCTCAACAACGGTATTTGCCCGCTGAGAGGGGCAAAACTGTTGGCATCTCACAAACAGGGTGATCCTCAGGCAACCCTACACACTGAAATGCGGCAATTATATATGTTATATACTTTACATATATATTTAGTATTTCAAATACATCAAAAGCATACACACATTTCACCCTATTTTCTGCTTCGTTATTCACCAGCTGAGTTGTCCTTATCTCTAGGCCATTGTCTTGGTACCGTAAGCCCTGTGGTGAGCACATAATCGTTTCTTTTGGTCATAAAAATTGCACATGTAGAAATTAGGCCTTCGCCGCCACAAGTTGTAGTCTCTCTCTCTCTCTCTCTCTCTCTCTCTCTCTCTCTCTCTCTCTCTCTCTCTCTCTCTCTCTCTCTCTCTCTCTCTCTCTCTCTCTCTGAGGATTATAGAGATAACGCAGAAACACACAGCAAGTCACATTCCTGTGTATCAGTGATACAATTTTTGGCACACATTGGTGATGCAGAAGTGTGAATGGGTTCAATGTGCATGCATATTGTATTGCGCATACGACTCTGGCACTGCATCAAAATTTCCTAAAAGGTTGTTAGCTTTCCCAAATATAATCTTCCTTGGCGCAGACTAGGCGTTAAAATGCCAAGGAAAGCTGTTAACAGTTGACCTTCTGATAGGTTTCATCAAAGCATTTCTCATTGTTCTCTATATATTGACGGGAAAATCAAACAATATCTTCAAGCAGACGACATCCGCGCATGCAGGCGCTTTTGCCGCTTTGAGCAAGAAATTACGATGTCAGTCGCGTGTCAGTCACCTGCAAGTATCGATGTAAGTATCTCCGCAGCAATGGGACTTAATTGCCTTGAATGCCGGAATATTGCCTTTTGATCAGAGAGAGTTTAGTAATAAACAAATTAGATAAAACTTTGTGATGTAATCAGTGCTGGCCAATGCAAGCTTATGACAAAATAAACAGGTATATTGCTTGTCTCGGGGATAAAATGGCATAAAAGTTTCCCATAAATACAGTTTTATACAGTCCCATATGATTTTATGTTATTTTCCACGCGCTGTCGTCCATGGTTTAAACATCAAAGGGTCAAGGTCTGAAGGAAACTATACATACATACATACATACATACATACATACATACATACATATATACATACATACAAACATTCTATTCTATTCTTTTTTGGGCATTGTGCTCAGTTTATTAATATTCATATATTATAACTCTAAAAGATGGACATTTACATATTTTCATCCTAGTTAACAAGTTTCAAATTCTTGAGCATTACTCAAACATGTTATCTTTTCCTATTGCAGAGAATTAACTTTTACCAGAATATGTAACAATGACATTTTTCAGGCGTTTGAATGTTCACTCATAATTTAATAATGACGATTTCATCTTGTTTTTGAGTACATGGTGCAAAGCATCAACATTAAATTGTTTTTGAGCAGAAACAATTGAGGCTCTTGAAAAGAAAGTTTCATGTACCCATCGGAATTTGAACGTGACCTCTGGCAATATAGTCCAGTCAGACAGAGACCACCTGAGGCCTTTTATTTGCGCCGAATCCCATCCTTCATATTCACCTCCTTGCCGAAGCTAATAGACCTAAAATGGAAGAGCGAGAGATGAAAAAGAAAAAAAAACTAGCCCCCACTCCTACCACTGCCCCTACCCCTACCGCCACAGCCACCGCCACCGCCATGCACCCCCACAGCCACCCCACCCAACGTAGAGGTCACTTCAGCTAAAAATCCAGTGTTGCGTATTCCCATAACATTCCTGTATTCTGCAACTAACAACTTACAAGAGGCCCATGGGTCTAATGCTCAGCTCACATATGATGACCATCACCAAAAATTCATTTCTTGGAATGCGTTCCATCCATGACCCTGATAAATTTGGCCACCCATATGATGCAACATCAGAGTTCCACATGAACACACATTTATGGTAAATTTGGTATCTTTTCCCTAGTCTTTTCTCAACATATTAAATTAAGTGTCCGTCATCAGCTTGAAAAATGGGTCAAGTTCACACAACATAATACAAAAAATTACCCTTGGTCTTATGCATATTTGTCGCAAGTTTTGCAGTGCGATCTCAATTTATTATGTTTTTGGCCTCACAATAAAATCATTTCCTGATGTGCATTCCCTCCGTGACCTCGAGAAAGTTGGTCAAGGTTATCCATATTATGCAAGATTGAACTTCTATACATGATACACATTTGTGGTACATTTGGCATTGTCAGCGTTCAAATTTCTTAACAACTGAAATTTAGCGTTCTTTACTACGTCCTTACTGACTTTGAAAAGTATGCCAAGGTCGCCAAAATTTTTACAAAATTTGATCATGGGCCCAACGTTTATATGGTGTAAATTTATAAGTTTTATCTTAATTTATAATCAAAATAATGAATTTGATGTCAAGGTCACCCAAAAGTTTACAAAATTTGATCATTGGCCTAATGCATGAATGTTGTAAATTTTAAAGTTCCGTCTTAACTTATAATCCAAATAATGAATTTAATGTACCTTAATATGATGTAGGCCGACGTTCCACTCAATACCACCAGTGACACCTCCATGACTTCACTTGTCATAGACTTTTGTTTGTATAATATCCCTGTGGTGGTATATTGATACATGCACGCAAGATGACACGTAACCACCATAAAAATCATTTCCTGAAATGTATTCCCTCCGTGAACTTAAGAAAACAGGTCAAGGTCACCTATATCAATTGCAATATCGAACTTCTATTATGATACACATTTGTAGTGCATTGGGTATTGCTAGCCTTCTGGTCTGGCAAAAGAGAGAATTTAGCCTCATTTACTGTATCGTTAAACCTTGAAAATTAGGCGAAGGTCATTCAAAATTTGACCGTTTGCCCAACGCATTTGGTGCGAATTTAGAAGCTGCATCTCAATATTTAAATGTAAATCGTGAATTCAATGTACAATGTACTTTTTATGCATGTAATGCTACTTCCATTTCATACTAGCAGTGGCGCCACCATGACTCCAAAGCATCATAGACATTTTTTGTTTATATAATATTTCTGTAACGGTATATCGATACATGTGGATAAGTTCAGATGGAATGACCATAACAAAAAATCAGTTCCTGTAAGGTATTTCCTCCGTCACCTTGAGAAAGTAGGTCAAGGTTATCCGTATTAAGCAACATAAACTTCCACATATGATACACATTTGTGGTACATTTTTGCTCTTTTAAGAGCCGTATTTTTTCTTAACATATTGAATTTAATGCGTATTCAACACATTTTGGTTCATATCTTTCGTAATACTGTAGTTGGCTGATATTGTGAATTGTGACGTATCGTAAACTGAAAAGCGAATAAATATAACAGAAATAAAACATATCACCGTAATATATGAAATTAAATTCCGGTCACTCGAAAAAGGAAGCTTTCTCTCATTACACATTTACGTCTTCCAGACTTTTAACAGTATATATATCTTTATCTTTTTGTGGAAAAAATTAGCAGGCAAGAAGAAAACTCTGCATTGTGTGAATAAAAAGAAATATATATTTGCAGGAGCATTTCATGCATGCATCGCGCGTCGATGGAAGCTTTATTAAATAGCGCTAGAAGATCTATGATTGTGGTAAAAAAAGTCTTGTCACAATTTATCATCCAGAATCCGGATAGAGTAGCGATCAGTGATCGTTTGTTTGACTGCTTTTGCTCAATACATCATTATTTTCCCATTTGCCGTGTTCTTTACATGGTAAAGGACCTGTGGTGCCCCCATCGTTATGAAGCACCACCCCGTAAAGTTGTATGGTTTCTTGCCACTTTTTCACAGCATGATGTACGATTAAAAGCAGAATAAAATATCCCACTGTCTTCTTTTGATGTAGGTTTAGGTTCCATGTTGCATGGCAAGATAATAGGGATGGATCTAACGGGGTGAACACGTAGGCTATACCAGTTACAGAATGCTGTTTCAACGCCTGTCAATGGCACGAAAGGGCGAGAACAGGGCACGGGAACCGAGCAGACGACAAATGGCTCTGCTGAACTACTTTGCTTAGCGAAAGGCTCCCTGTGGGATATACAAAGAACAAAAGATGATTGGTAGCAGGTTTCTGTCTGTTTGGGGGGATGGTTTTGGTGTCGACTGCTTACATCAATGCAAGTGGTGACTGTATATATCTAAAAATATTGAACCGTTATAAACTGTTATTTCACAAAATAATGGCGACACATCAAATTATCAAACAAAACCTGTGTAAATTTACAGCTTTTGCTACTTAATTGTTGTCAGTGAAAACAAATGTTTTTTTTTTCCGCAATATCATAACTAACACTAGATGAACGTACATGAATAAGAAACACCAGACGAAAATACTTAAAAAATAAAGTACTATTTTTCAGCATTATGAATGCATGGGCGCTCTTGGTGTTGGTATTAAACTGACCGCTGAATCAAGGGGCTTATATATGTGTGTGTGTATATATATATATATATATATATATATATATATATATATATATATATATATATATATATATATATATATATATATATATAATTTTTTCTAGTTTTCTGGATGTTGATGGCATGCCATGTGACCGTTATTGACTTCACGGAGAAGGTTAAAGTACACACGGAATTTAGTCTTGTTGAAAGTGACAAGTTATGTATTGTGTGGCCCATGCTTTGCACAACAGAATTCTTGCAAATCAGCATACTGACATATTTACTGCAAATTGAATTTTCTTCTTGTGTCGCTTATTTCCATATGATCTTAAGAGAAAGTTAATTATTTCTCCTAAACAGAATTAAATCACGAAACAAAGAAGAGTTCAAACAAGTTTTCCGACAATACAGTTTCATTAGCAACTAGATTTACTTGAAACAGGAGACCCAGTTGGAACACATAGGCCTACTGTAAGAGAGATGCTTTGTAAGCAACTTATTAAGATTCTTTGTCCACAAGAGAAAATCTCAGTAATAGAAATCGGGCAAAGTGTTGAAGTGGATCGAAGTGGCGCCAGTCTTAAAAATTAGACAAGGGCTGAAATGGCACGACAGTCCATTTCGACGTTTGTTTCATTCACCAAGCACTTCACAGGAGTGTAAATCCGTACTTCCCATTCACAGTGTCTACGTGGTACCAGCCTAGTCGATGTTTGGTTTCGGGTTGTGCTCAGTAATTCCACCTGAAAATGGCTTTCTCCAATCAAATACCTCAGCTGATTAGGCAAAGAGTTACAGAGGTTCTCAGCGGGGGAAGCAACAGTTTAGCGTCAATTCCCCTCCCACCAATTATCATTAACTGCTAATTGGTCTTGAGGTTGTGTATATCCACTATCGTTGACAAGTGCTCGATTGGACTTATGTTGGCAGGTTAGGCGAGTGTCTTGGCCTGTGATTGGCATTTGAGTAGCGGATAAGGTATACATGGCTAAGGTATTTAATGGAGCAAATTGTATGGCTAATATATGTGAATGGATCTAGGTTCTCCGCTGTCACGGCGCTTTTGAAACAACTACACACGTACATGTACATCACGAACGTCTACGAACTCTCTCTGCTGACAACCGAATTACAATGTATTTTAATGATTCCAGATTGCAAGCCCTCGTGAAAAGGCTTTTCATTGAAGTACCAGCTTGTCTGCGGTTTCGAAGCAAAAAGAATGGTAGATCAACAGCTTTCATCGCCCTGTTGACTCAGTCTGCAAGCCAGCTATGAGACAGTCAACGCTTAATTTAAAATGATATATCCATGGAGAATGCACACGAAGAACGCAGTAACACATAATATCGGAAACAGACATCTTTATAATGTACTCTTTGTACAATTACCCTATCTCCTAGTTTTAATGCAGACCAATGTTTTGGCCTATATATATTTTCGAAAAGGACCCCTTTCCAATACTATACAGTGTGTATAATAATATGTAGTATTGGGAGTTGCTTGACCTCATGCATAGCGTATGGTTGTTATATTAAAATATGCCTACAAGACGAGGTATCAGTTATGATAGGCATTATCATCACATTTGGGGTATCTTTATTTATTTTCATCACAGCTGACTGAGTACAGCTGACTAAGTTTGTCAGCTGAGCTTTGATCGGCCGTCGTGTGTTCGTCTGTCCGTCGTCTGTCCGCTCACATTTCACACTTCTGACTTTTCCGAAATCGTCCGCCAGATTCACTTCAAAGTTGGCGGGGATGTACCTTTTTGATGAGTCTCTATCAAGTTTGTTCCACTAATTTTTTAATGAAGTTTTTTTGTTTTTGTTTTTTTTTTGTTTTTGTTTTTTTGTTGTTGTTGACAGAATCTAATCTTTAAAACTCTTCTCCGAAACTGTTTGGCCAGTTGCTTCGAAACTGCATATAGGGACACTTCTAGGGACCCTTAGACAATAGATTGTTCAAAAGATGGTGTTGCAACTGTTTTCTATTTTGGAATGGTTTTTTGTGTGTTAAAGATATTTTCAACATTTGCTCCAAAACCGTAACTTAGATTGTTTCGAAACTTGTAGAAATGTAGCTTGTAGAAGGGCCATGCAAAATTTGTCATGATATTCTGCATCCTGATTTTTCAATTTGAGGATTTATTGTTTAATGCATTCATTCCTATCGATTACAATGCAAGTCAAAGGGGATTGTAATGGTAGATCACATTTTTGACATCCTCTCTTAAACCCTTCAGCCAGTCTAGTTTCTTCAATTTGGTTTAGAAAAGCACACAACTTTCGGTATAGTTGTTGATGTAAATACGTAAATATTTGTTCAAATCCATGATGCATGTAGACACAGAAATACTTTAAATATTATCATACCATACGGGTGTTGTCCAGTTATCAAATTTATATCGATTTAGTCCAAAGGCAACAATCCGTAACTTCTGTGCCCGTTACCATGGAGGACTTCGTCCATGCTGTTACCAACACACACACACACACGCGCGCGCGCGCGCGCACAAACATTTACACACACATGCATGCATATACATATTCACACAATTTTGCAATCATCCTAATATTTTGCATCAAATTCAGCCTTGACAGTAAACATGTATGTGTATGGCTGCATTATCACGAAATTGTGGCTGCCGATGTTGTATCATGCAAGGTGACTGTCTTTGACCACACACTGACTACACACGTTCATACGGTGGGTACAAGCTGACTTTTGCCACATTTAGTTTTCTGAACATTTTTGCATGCAGCTTGCAATATGCTACGTGGGGTACCTTCAAGACACATGGCACCTCCCTAAGGTGGTAGCACTCTACTTGAGTATTGGCATTACTAACTTGGGACTAAGTTTTGAGAAAAGACAAATGACGTTCACGTGCAGAAACGTCTCTGACCATTAAGCCAGCAGGTCTATGAACGGTTGCAGCACCATGCCAGACGGTATTTTTAATGAAATTTCTTTTAGACCTCACTCGACGATTTGTGTGTCAGGAGCGGACGGGAAATTGCATGGTGAATAAGAAGGATAATTTAATTAGAATTGGCATTTGGTGGCTGTCAAGAGTGGGGAGATGAGTCCTGTTGGCCTGGTATGGAGTATGTTACGGAATGGACTTCAAAGGTGACTTGGGATTTTAATGTGTCCGTTGTCTGGCGACCTGGGTAGAACAACATGACGCAAAGCAGACGCCTTTGACAGCCTAACGGAAGGTATGTCAGAAGATGAATTTTGAAAAGACAAAAAGCGTTAGCTGTAAGTTGGTACACCACTCTGGTACTCGCTGGTACGGGGACAGCGCCCTTACAGCTCCTCCAGGATTGTTCGCATGCACTACAAACCAGACATTTCTCACACATACTTTACCTGTGAGCTTTGTCAGAATTTAGATGCATTGGCTCACAAATAATGACACCTCCTTCCGCGTGGGACACATGCCATACCTCATTTTATACCTCACATATCGATACCTGACAAATTGACAGTTTTCTCGTCTATTAATGGTCGCACAGCTACTTGACAGGTTGGCGTCACATCAGATGACCGGATATTCTTTTCAGATTGGAGATGACGGGATAATAGCTCATAAAGAAGTAGCGGAATGGAAGAAAGCGTGCAGAACAATAGCCTTATATCCGGCTCCAGGCAACCTTACATCAACATCAAAGCTTTCCGTGCTGAGGCCATTTGCCAGTTTAAAAAGTGCTTTTAACCTTGCAATGAAGGTTATGTGTCAACGTACAACGTATGCAAAAGTATATATACACGAAAAACCAGGATCTGCATGCATGGGTTATGAGAAATCGGCGCAAATAGACTGATCTGACAACAAATATAAAATTTAAACTTTCTTGCAAAACTCTCGTAAAACTGTACTTGACCATGGTGCGTCCAGCCCTGGAATACTGCAGTATGATCTTTGATAATTGCACCGTCGGCTTGTCTAATTCTCTTGAAAATATCCAATATGAAGCTCCAAGAATCTGTACGGGTGCATGCTCTTCGCCATGCACTCCGCCACCTTCTTCTCGGTTTAGTTCAAACATACTTGTTTTAACTGGATCGCCCTATAGTACATCGAGATGTCACTAATCGAGGGGTTCTCCAGAACATGGAGTGACACACAAAATGTATATTACAAAACACACAGGGCAAAACAAGAACAAAGTTACCCAATCAACAGAGAAGCCGTACACATGCTTCAGATTTGTACAATGCATACAAAAATCACAGCAGTGGTAGTCGACAAAATGCAAAACAAAGCAAAATAGTTCACTGCAGGTCTAATGTACACATATACGTCGCTGATCACAATTACACGGACTAGCGGTAAGAAAATTCATAAAGGACACTCAGGATGTAACAATTATGTAAATCATAGACTAACTCAATTGAAAATTAATGCTTATACATAACAGAACTGAGATATGAAGCGTCTTGTACCTACGATGTATTCGTGGAAAGCATCACAATTTTGTATGTTAAAGGGAATGGACAATTCGTCGCTACCAAAGAGAAGAATATGAGCTGGTCTGTCACTCGCTGTGTGTATAATCAGATTCGGGTGGACGCCAGGAGCAATAATAGGGATGATAGAGTTGAGAAGTTTAATTCTATAAGTTGAATACTTTGGTGAGTTGGGTTGGCACACGCTTTCCAACGACCGCAAATATAATACACGCCCCAATATCTCAGCTGTGTCATCCCCGGTTATCTTTCTCGCAGTACTTTTGTTAATGTTAGAAATAATCTTAAAATACCAGAATATACCCCTTGATGTTAGGCAATTAGATTCTTTAGAGGCATTAAAATCCAAACTGAAAAATACTCTTCTCTCTGTTGACTTTCAGCTCGATTATTCAACTCATGGAAAACACTTTCCACACATTTTCCACACTGAATTACGACTGGATCATTCTAGTTTAAATTCACATTTGTTTAGATTTGAAATTGTTCAGTCTTCTTGTTGTACCTTTTCATCCCGCTCCGCCCCCCCCCCCCCCCCGACACTTTTCGTTATTTTCTCGTGTCCCTGGTATGCAGGACATAGAGCAAAACTCTTGAACACCACTGCCTCCTGGAGTAAATCCTAACCTATAATTACTGATTTGGCGAGTGACATGCTGCTGTCCTAGTTTCATAAAGGAAATCCCGACCTCCCGTTGGAAATTGACGAGGAAAATATTCGATGCTGTTCATTTATATATTTTGGAGGGTGATAGGTATATGTTCGAAAATAATATTTTCTCCTCTTGGGCAACAAAATTGTTTGTTTCACTTTATTTGACCCTGGTACCCACAGCTTATATCCATGGTGATTATGTACATGATTCTTAACTTTATTCAATGGTTCAGTATTTCATTACTTACTGCTTGTAATCGTGGTGTCATATTATCTTATTTGTTGTACTGTGCTGTTGTATATATATATATATATACAGTGAAACGTGACTTTAGTGAACACTTTTGGGACCGGGGGAAAGTGTTCACTAATCAGAGGTGTTTACCAATGTCAGGGTTGGCTTATTGATGAACATGACTGAAGTACACATGCATGTACATATACACTGATAATACTTGTTTATTCATTTACATGTACATGTAGTTAAATAATGAAGTAAATGCCTGTATGTCAAGCCCTGTCCACATTAAAAAAAGTTAAATATAATCATGGAAAAAGAATTGCTTGTATCTAAACAACATAAGATTGTCTTTGACCACAACGGTTCAGTGACAAATCACTTCTCCAGTATTTCGAAGTCTTGTCCTCACCAAAAAAGTGAAGCATTATCAATGACATGTACACCTGCACTGTATATTGTTTAAAAATCTTAATTAAAATGATGCACAGGCACATGTGCATTCTCAGTTCAGTCTCATAGCTTTGTTTAAAAAGTCAGCTGATGAAATAGAAATGTTCAGTTATTATCATGATACAATCAGTTTGTCAGAGACAGGAATCCTAGTCTAAGGTATTGCACATCTCTACTTGAAAAAGTCAGTGATGCATGTTTGTCTGGCACCACCTTTTTTTCTAATTACATGTTTGTTCATTTACCTTTCTAAATCCAGGCACTTTTCATAGGCTGTTTCAGTTCATCGTACTTTCCAGTGTATGAGAACCGTTTACCCTTAGGATCCTCATTGTCCTCATAAGCATCAATGATGTCTCTCTTCCTCTTGACTGTAATATTTACAGTTCCCACTCACACCTGGTACTTTTCTGCCAGCTTTCTTTGGCAGCCAGTTTCAGCATCTTTTACTATGGCATATTTATCTGCCAGAGATAAATTCTTACTGTCCTTGAGACTCATTGTCCTAAACTTTGCACATGCAAGTACCAGTGTGTTACATACAGATATGGCAAGACCAATATGAGAAATATTGCTGTGTGTAGATGTTCACACATGTGCACTGGGTCACAGTATTTCCTGTTAAAGTGTGTGTCAACACACACTTTTCTTTCTTTCTGTCTTTCTTACCAGCAAATTTGTTCGAAACTTTTCTCAGACACTATTATGCATAGAAACTCCAAACTTGGCATGATTGTACCTCCATACAAGGAGTTTGACCATTTTATACAGAGGAATGATGATGTTTACAATTATGCAAATTAGGAGCATTTTGAATTTTAAATCTTGAATATCTTCAAAAGTATCATGGATAGAGGTGTCATTCCAACTTCTACGGGGGGGGGGGGTTATTAACCAATGTGCATCTAGTGAATTTAAAACAGAAGTTGTAGCAATTTAAATTATGCTAATTAGCAGCATTAGTAATTTTAAATCTTGAATAACTTGAAAGCTATGATAGATTTTAAAACTCGAATATCTTCAAAACTATGATAGATAGAGATGTCAATGTAACTTCTCCTAGGGGGTTGTTGACCTTTGCGCATGTAATGAACCTAAAGCAAAAGTTGTAGCAATTTAAATTATGCTAATTAGAAGCATTGGGAATTTTAAAACTTCAATATCTTTAAAACTATTATAGATAGACATGTCATTTTAACTTCTACTTGGGGGTTGTTGACCACTGCGCATGTAATGAATTAGGAACAAAAGTTGTAGCAAGTGTCGGATAAATTTGCTGGTAAAGAAGAAAGAAGAAAGAAAGAATTTCAGGAAAAACAAAAAAGCGTGTGTTGACACACACACACTTTATTCTACACTTTGCCATTGTTCAACATATTCTAAATTTTGTGTGTATTACCCGAATTTGTATAAAATAAGGTGCTACAACTTTGGTTCTTGGTTCATTGGATGTGGCCATGTCACAAACTTATAAACTAAAGTTTTGAAGCTATTCAAATTTTTAATTTTGTGTATTTGCCTAAATTTAAAGCTTGCAGCTTTGGTTCATGGTTCATTGGATGCAGCTTTGTCACAAATCTGCAAATGTAATCTGCAATGGTACCTCTATGTATAATAGTTTTGACGTTATTGAAAGATTTTATTTTCTGTATTCATCTTATTTGCATAAATTAAAGGCCTACAACTTTGGTTTTTGGTTCATTGGGTGCGGTTATGTCAAAAACATACAAATTGAAAGTGCAATGGTACCTCTATGTATAATAGTTTTGAAGTTGTTCAAGAGTTAAATTTTGTGTATTCGCCTCATTTGCATAAATTAAAATCATACAACTTTGGTTCATGGTTCATTGGAGGCACCTATGACACAAGCATATGGAGTGAAGCTGAAATGGCACCTTTATGTATCATAGTTTTGAAGCTATCCAAAGTTTAAAATTTTGTGTTCTTAGCTAATTTGCCTAAATTAAAAGCCTACAACTTCATAGTTCACTGGATACAGCTGAGTCAAAAACCGAACAATTGAAGTTGGAATGACACCTCTTTGTATAATAGTTTTCAAGTTATTCAAAAAAGATTTATTTTTTTTTATATTAACCTATTTGCATAAATTTAAATTGTACAACGTTGGTTTAAGGTTCATTGGATGTAGCTATGTCACCAACCCATAAATTGTAGTTGGAATGGCACCTCTATCTGTAATAGTTTGGAAGTTGTTCAAGATTCACATTTTGCATATTCATCTAATTTGAATCAATTAAAATCCAACAACTTTAATTCATGGTTCATTGGATGTCGTTTTACAAGAAACCTACAACTTGAAGTTGGAATGGCATCTCTATTTATAATAGTTTTGGCGATATTTAACTTTTAAAGTTTTCAATACCCCTAATTACCAGAATTTGATATTCTACAACTTTCATTTACTGTCCATTATATTGTCAGGTGTCACAATCCTATGCATGCACATTGAAATTTTGTGTCTATGTATAATAGTTTGGAAGATATGGAGCTTTTAAACTTTTAATTGCCATGGTTCATTGGATGCGGTTTTCACATCATGACTATTCGAAACGACTTGCAAAATTTTACTGGTAGGTCAGTCACCATGACAAGTTTTGCGGTTTTTGGAACAATAGTGACCGACAAATAGTGCAGACAAATTTGGTCGTAAAGAAGAAAGAAAGACAGGAAAAAAGAAAGAAGGAAACTATCTTTCTCGGATACTTTTATTCCGAAAACCACCAAACTTGCCATGGTGCCTGACCTACCAGTGAAATTGAGCACCTGGTTTGGAATAGTCACGATGTTTAAAATTATGCAAATCAGGGACAGTTAAAGTTTCCAAAGCTCTATACCTTCAAAAATATTATAGATAGAGACAGAGTTCTAACTTCCACATGTAGGTGTGAGACAACTGAAAAATCTAGTAACATACAGACAAAAGTTGGGGAATATTAATGTATGCTAAATTCACCGAATTTCTCTACAATCCATAACCAGGTCTTCAACTGCTTGTTGCATGACCTACTGCATTACCTCCATGGTGCTAGGTAACCATTTTGCATTCATAATTAATTGGCTTGAACCTGTCCCATAGGCAGCCTTCTATCCATACCTGCTAGGTGTATGGTGTGTAAGTTTTGGGTCTTGTAGCAAAGGGGGAGGGGGGTAGAATTTTAATATATATTTTAATGAACTAAAATCATAAAGTTTCAATTTATGCGAATTTGGTGAATACACAAAACTTTAATCTTGAATAACTTCAAAATGATTATACCTAGAGGTGCCATTCCAACTTCAGTTTGTAGGCTTGTGACATAGCCGCATCTAATGAACCACGAACTAAAGTTTTAGAATTCTGATTTAAGCTAAGTAGGTGAATACACAAAACGTAAATCTTGAATAGCTTCAAAATCATTACAGATAGTGGTGCCATTTCAACTTTACTTCATAGGTTTGTGACATAGGTGCATCCAATGAGCCAACAACCAAAGTTATAGGATTTTAATTTAAGCAAATGAGGTAAATACACAAAATCTAAATCTTTAATAACTTAAAAACTACTATACATAGAGGTACCATTTAAACTTCAATTTGTAGGTTTCAGACATAACTGCATCAAATGAACCATTTTGCAAAGTGGCAGGCCTTTCATTTATGCAAATTAGACAAATTGACAAAATTAAGATCTTGAATAGCTTCAAAATTATTATAGATAGTGGTGTCATTCAAACCTCAGTTTATACGTTTGTGACATGGCCACAACCAATCAGTCAAGAACCAAAGATGCAGCATTTTTTAATGTAAATTAAGCTAATATACACAATTTAAATTATGTTGAACAATGGCTATCTGTAATATTTAAAACTGTTCTCATTTTGAAGGCACCCAGATCTGCTATGAAGCAAATCTTATGTTTTAGTTCTTTCTTTCTTTTCTTTATGACCAAATTTGTCCAGAGTTTTACTTTGGACATTTTTATTCGGAAAATCACCAAACTTGCAATGGTAACTGATCTACCAGTGAATTGTGCATATCGTTTGGAAAAGTCATTATGTTTAAAATTAGGCAAATTAGGGGCAATTACAATTTCAAAATCTCAGTATCCCTCAAGCTATTGCAGGCACACAGAAAGTCCCAATGTGCATGTAAAGGTTTGTGACACCTGACAATATAATGGGCAGTAAATGAAAATTGCAGAATTTTTAATGCTGTTAATTAAAGGCACTGAAAAATTTTAAAGTTGAATATCTCCAAAACTAGTATTCCAAATTCATTTTATACATTTGTGGCTAATCCGCATCCACTGAACCATGAACCAAAGTTGTAGGATTTTAATTTATGCAAATTAGGTGGTTATGCAAAATATAAATCTTGAAAAGCTTCAAAACTATTATAGATAGAAATGCTATTCCAACTTCAATTTATGGGTTGTGACATAGATGCATCCAGTGAAAACACGGACCAAAGTTGAAACATTTTAATTTTTGCAAATTAGGTGAATATGCAAATTTAAATCTTGAATAACTTCAAACTTTTATAGATAGCAGTATAATTCCAATCTCAATTTGTAGGTAAGTGACATAGCCGCATCCAGTGAAACAAAACTATAAAATGGAAATTTATATAAATTAGGTGAATACACAAAATTTAGATCTTGAATAACTTCAAAACTATGATACATAGACATTCCAACTTCTATTCCTAGGTTTGTGACATAGCCGCATCTAAAAACCGTGAGCCAAATTTGCAAAATTTTTATTTATGCAAATTAGGTGAATACACAAAATTTAAATCTTCAATGACTTCAAAACTATTTTAGACAGAGGTGCCATTTCAACTTCATTGTACAGGTTTGTGATAAACATGCATTCAATGAACCATGAACCAAACTTGAAGAATCTTAATTGATTCAAATAAGGTGAATACACAAAATCTAAATCTTGAATTACTTCAAAACTATTATACATACAGGTAGAATTCCAACTTCAACTTATGTTTGTATGTTTGTGATGTAACCGCATCCAACGAACTATGAACTAAAATTGTAGACTTTTCATTGATGCAAATTAGGCAAATACACGAAAGTGGGATCTTCGAATAGCTTCACAACTATTACAGATAGTGGTGTCATTCAAACTTCAGTTTAGAAGTTTGTGACATAGCCACATCCAATCAACCAAGAATCAAAGTTGCAGCATTTCAATTTATACAAATTTGGCTAATACACAAAATTTAAATTATGTTGAATAATGGCAAAGTGTAGCATTCCAAACTGTTCTCATTTCGAAGGCACACTGACAGATTAGCTGTGAAACAAATCTTTTCTAGTTTCAGGCTTGTTTTGTCGCGGTTCGTCAGTCAGATAGGAATGATCCGAGAGACAGCTAATGAGGGCTAAGCAGGCAAGTGTCAACATGACTAGTTCCAGGGGAAAAACTCGCTCTTTACTTTGACCGTTTACTTTCGGGAGAAAGTAGACATCAAACGAAGTTTATACGTATGTGCTGCCCATAATGGCATAAAACTAATTGAACTTGGCTTCTTGTGCTGTAGACAAAAACATGGCACCAAGACTGCTCGCTCTTAAGAGGTTGGTTCAAAAACGCCTGTCGTTGAAGGTTTTTTGGGATCGCTTAGCAGACAAGTGTCTATACTTGAACTCGTACTGTTATCCTCCAACTCTTCCCTGTGTGGCTACCCGATGGACCCACAAATTGCACCTTGGGGCTCTTTCACTTCTCACCATCTGACATGATGTGTGGCTTCTGTCGGCGAACCAAGTTACGATATGTGTGCACATGTTTGAGAGAAAATGAGCGAGCACAGCTTTGAGAAACCTGGTTATTTTTCAAAGTCTTTCGGTGTTTAAAAAATGCATCTGTCTTACAGAAGATGAGTTGCCGGAAGGCAAGCTTGTGTGTGGAAAAATAGCAAGCGGTTTCAGAGTCTGGGCTTTTTGGTTTTTCTGTGTTGGGTGTCTTGTAGATGCACAAGTATGCTGAGAACTTTTGAGGTGAAACTAGCTTGGTTTCAAATATTCCTGCCAAACAGAAATGTCAATATATCCTTGTTAAGTCAAACTGTTGTGACTCGTTAATTTTTCGCCTGTAGGGCCTACCAGCCTGTTGTGTCAGAAGGCTAGAAATCGGAGATATCTTGAAAGACAGCCTCCCTAAGTGTGTTTTTCCTTATTTTGCGGAGGGCTTCACGGGTCAACTCACTAAGTACAGCGCTGTGGTTGTAAATCATTTGGAGGGACACATAACATTCTGGTGCTTTCATGTCAACTGTTCATTTATGAATATTTTATATTTTAAATATCATAGTTGGCGAACCATATCGGCTCTGTCTTTCCTGAGACAACACATGTCACGCTGAGAGCAATAAAGTGTTAGTTTGCGTTGACAAGTAAGGTGTGAGCTCATCTTTCTGCCATTACTACTTTCGGGTGGGATAAAGAGTTAATATTTTTTTACATCTTAGTTTAAATTCGCAAAATGGGTCCGAGATAGAGCTGAAAGAGGAAAATTTGATTGACAGGGTGTTGGCGGTTCTATATGGGACTGCCCGGGATACACTATGTGATGCTTGTAAACTCAGTGATAGATAGCTTCACCACCACCACACGTCAGTCCTCTGCTTCATCTCGCCTCTGTTGCTGGAATTCGGGAAGGAGGGTTCGGAATACCGTAGTAAATAGGGGTGATCCAACGAGAAAAAGCGGAAGCTTTTGATCTTTGGTGAACCGTCCATATCATGCTGGGGTTCTCTGCTGGAAAGCCCCAACTCGTCGATGCCCAATCTAGGACCTGCTGTGGTACATTAGGTCGGTCCCTGGTATCATATGTCCGTCGTGTGAGTTGGTACGTGGTAGAAAAGTAAAATATATACTGGCACCGTAGGACCTTCCCAGAAGACAGCTGTGATCGGCCTAGCTTCACAAAAAAAAAGAGTAAGCTATATAACATTGAACACACCATTCCCCATATTTTGATAATATACAGCCGTGTCAGAGAAGACACACGAGCACTGACAGTTCGCGTTCCCATCAATAATCTCACGTTGACGTGGCGGGCTTCTGACAGGTGTGAAGCGTTTGATGTGCCATCAAAAATTCATTCTGGTCTGTGATAGCTCGCCATTTGGTTACAAAGTTCAGGCCTCCCAATGATGGATGGCCGGACGCCGCCTGAGTCTGTAACGGTTCCATAGACTGTCAGTGCACATAAACTGCTCGTTTGCTGAATAATCAAGGTGCCAACGGGGTAGATAGACTACAATGTACATGCAATACTATAAAGGCTAACGGGGCCTTGCCACTCTTTCTTCTGATCCTCTCTGTGCCGAGATTCGTAGAAAGAATGAATGATCACCAGATCTTACACAACCCTCTGCTTTCTTGTGAAAGTTACCCAGTTATATTTTTCTCTTTTTTCATGTAAATCATATATTATTGTGGGGGAAGCTGAGGCAAAAACCAGAAATATACCTCCTTTTGATCAAATGTGCAAAGCATGATAGATAGGGTAACGATTAATAATGATGAGCCTTGGGACTTTGACAAGGTCTTCCAGCGCACGGATTATCATCCAATGTATCTGATATTCATTCTCCTTATACATCAAACATGTAAAGATAGATGAATCACAATATATTTATGAAAAGAAATTGTTGAAATTGTTTTTATTTTCAGCTTGATACATCTGCGTACATGTTCATAGAGCAGCATTTTCCTTCATTTTACGTAATTTTATTGCCTGCAAAGCAGACTCTACTTATATTAATTACCGCACAATGCAGCTCTGCACAGACCCTCAGAACACGATCAAGTAACCAAAGGTCGCAAGCGATAACCCATGTGACCTTTTTTCACCTGCAAAGTATGATAAGTATAATCTAAAATTGCATTTGCATTAGCTTTACTTCACAGGGAAAAATTGAAGGTATAATCACAGGTAAATATTCCTTGATGTACACCATTCGCAGTAAAAGAAAGAGAAGCGATATTTACCTCGAAATAACGTTTTTCATGTAAAATACTTGCAAATAAAATAATTTAAAAAAATACATTTTCGTGATGCCAGTTTAAATGAAGTCATTTTTCGTATTACATCTGAAATCTACATCCGGCGTATGCGTGTCACTTGATGTGTCACATAGTGTGTGTTTAAACCTTGACCAGCCACTGATAGGCCGATGTCACGGTCTTCATTAGTTTTAGCACGAGGTGCATGGTGTTAGTCCAATGGGACATAAGTTTCACCTGAACTTGCTGAAAAGTTTCAGTAACAGGAAACTTCTTATGTGTAAAAACCTGGGTGTTTCCCATAGCCAATGTGAAACAGAACTGGACATACACATGCTTAAAAAACTGACAAGTATGCATTTGGTAGGAAATGTAGTGTACAAAATGTATATTTATGTGTTTACCACCAGATGTAACTTGTTCTGAACTTCGCTTTATTATTGTTCCCTTTGGTACCCCGGGCTGTTTCTTTAAGACAACATTCTTGTTGGTTTTTCGCTGCAATTTAAAAATAACCAGCAACCCACCCGCAATTTCTCTGATCTATCTTTCTTTTGTTTTGCCTCTCCAGCGGGTACTAATGGTGTTTTCACAACAAAGTCAACACAAATACACATATTACACATGGTTCTTTCAACGTTCCCCACCTTTCTTCTGTAGCCTTGGGTGATTGCATCCACCTCAAATAAACTATCGGACATTTGTTTTCCTACATACAGCACTGAAGAGTCCATAACTGCACGAGAAACAGAAAAGACTTTGTAAGTTTGCGCCGAAAATACCATCTGGACTATCTCAATGTCGTCTTGGTCTCATCGTATTGGAAGAACAGTTCTTGCAGGGGAGATGGAAATAATATGCAAAAATGGAGTCCAAAATCCTTGAGCCGAGTCAGCATATAGTCTGTGTTAAAAAAAAAAGGCATACTAAGCAGACCGATTGCGTGCAGTTCTTTACGCACGAAATAATAAGTTTCCTCTTTTGTCAAATATATATAATTTGGTTGATTTTGAATTATTATTATCATCATTATTAATATTTCCGACTTGGTCCCCTAGATTACACAAAGAAATGATGTAATATATTTTGGTATCGAGTTTGATCTCCCATCACAGCACTCATACCTACCTACATACAAGCAAAATGCAATTTAAACACAATCAATTCAGACCAACACATATGGATGACTGGTCTTTTAGTCCAATGAGATCATTCCAAAGGTTATGCGATTACTTGTTAGTTACTTATACCCATGCGTAAAATAGTATGTTTGTGAAGGAGATATTTACAGATAGATGTAGCTTTTAAAGATTTTCATTCCCTCGTGCATGGAGGGTGAATGTCCCAACACTATGGTATGACTTCTCTCAACATGAAAATCTATATCAGTTGATGTACTACTGTTGAAAAATAGACCCGAGATTGTTAATTCGAGGATGACTATTCGCGCACATAGATACTATTTCGAATTTTATGAAGAAAATTATTCTTGTCAGCAGAGGTCGCATTCTTGGGAATGTTCCAGAGATCTCCTGAAGCCATTGACAATGGTCCCGCTTTGGGGCAACATGTCACTTATGGGGATTGAAAGCCGTAATAACACGGTGGACAGAAAAATCACAAATTAACCTAGCTTCATTATTTCGAGTTCGCACACCCTTTGCTACGTCAATTAGATACTAACGAGGCCCATTGAAAATAAGCTAAAATAGAAGTTTCGAGGGTCAAACAACCTTCTGCAGTGTGTCAGGCGGGTCCTGCCCAGTAAAAAGTTCTTATCTATAGACAGAGATCGTGAGCAGTAGAGGAGTGAATGAAGATTTCCAAAGCAAGTCTGTTACTTGTCAGTATTCATTCTGTTGGTATTATGGGTAGCTAATGTGGCGTGAGGGGGGCGAACAATGATATTATCCCCCAATGCAGACTTCTACAATGAACTCAGCAGAGTGAACGTAACACATATCAGCATGGCAGTGGCCATACAAACACAGGCGCCAAAATGTCATTGACGAACGCACGTCAAGAACAGGGGAGCGTTTCCTAGATTTTTACCACACGTTACACAGGGGCATTTATTTGTAAAACAAGTGTCACCTTGCTTTTGTTTCTACCCCTTGGCTGCCGGTCAGATCATTCTCCGTCTGCTAAATGAAAACTTCAAGTCCTTTGTCTCGAAACCGCAACACAATGTCTGAACAGATTTTTGCCACAAAGAAACCAACTCCCTGAAAGATGACGGC
The DNA here is from genome assembly GCA_964020975.1 of Hermodice carunculata. NCBI lineage: Eukaryota > Metazoa > Annelida > Polychaeta > Eunicida > Amphinomidae > Hermodice > Hermodice carunculata. Next base: position 79,171,296 of record OZ026613.1, on the reverse strand, counting down.
GTTCGATGGATCAGGGCCCAGGTCACCAGTTTCGTGTTCTTGTGCACGTGGCGGGGCTCTGTCGTGCTGCTTGAGTCCCATATGCTTCGAGGGCACACCAGTTTCCTTGATGGGCATATTTTGAACGACAGAGGTACGGGTCGGACGTGTGTATGTGTAAAAGCTGAAAATGAGCGAGGATAACAACACGTGTTGGGTCTCAGATCGAAGTTCAGGAAACTAAGTGTTTTGTTTCATTGTTTGTTCTTTTGTCACGTGACTGCCGTCTGTCCTTTATGTTTACTGTAACGACAGGTGGATAGAGAAAGCCCAATTATCAACCTAAAATGCGCCTTTTTTTACAACGCATAAAGGAAGTCCATCATGATGGCACCAGAGTATTTTTTCATACACAATTCAGAAACAAATTGCAACAGATATAAAGGTAACATATTTTGTCAAATGTAGCAGAAGTTGATGCAGTTCGAGGAATATCAAATTTTTCCTGCCAATATTTGGATTGATTTACATTTGGATCGAGTCATAACTTGATGATCATTGTTCATGATTTGTATTACAAATGTTAACTAAAATAGCTATAAATCAAGTATAAATAACAGCTTAGCGATTTCCAAGCATGATAACAAGATAAGCATATTTCACGCGAAAAGGTCTTGTCTCACAATACACATCCTAATCACGACCATACAAGTCCTCAAGCAGAAAAATGTAATGACAGAGTACTTGTGAGAACATCCCTAAATAGGTTCTCTGGCAGTTCACGACGAATCAAATCTCGCCAGCCCTGCGCCCACCCCTCAGGTGGAACCCAAACACAATAGTACCAGAGAAATTATTTGTTCAATACTTGGACTATCTCTTGGATACCCAGCCAGCAATAGTCCTTTCAGTCGTCTTACCATGATGCGTGGCTAAGCACAGTTCGAGTGAAAGACAAGACTGGGGGAGTTTATCCTGCCCAACACCTTCAATGGGTTTTTTGCCTTAGGCTTTTAGCGGTCTGCCTTTGAACCACCCGCTTGAACCAATATTCTCTCAAGGTCCTTACTTTCAATGACCCATTTATGAAATATCTCACTAATAATTGGTCACTTTGCCGTGAATATAGCAATGCTCGATTCTAAATAATATCGTCAGAACTTGGCTCTCTAGAACATGAGGTTCATTGACAATAATTTAGGGGGGTTTCCGGGGCCTTCTTGTCGCATGCCTCCGGCAGTCTTGCGACTCTTTGATGAGTTACGAGAGAGCACAACTCGGAGGCTTGACAGTCTGGAGGACTTGCACGTCGGGTGCAGCACCAATATTAGACTCTCTTCACTCGTGTCTTTGTCATGTTCCCTCAGAGCTAAGCAAACTCACAAGTGTTTTTCCCCAGGCATTTGCGGCTATATTTTAATGCTAGTTCTTTTATTGATGTTCTGCCTGGACATGTTCACAACCTAGGTTTCCCAAGAAACATCTTTGCACCACTGTCCTCTTGTCATGTTAGAGGCTCTTGTTGGCACTTTCTCTCTGCTGTCTGGGAGATCATTCGATGTGGTACAATGTACACCGTAATACGGGTCTAATACGTGTCACTGTTCCGTGGACGCATGATATTCAACATCTATATCATAACAGAGTACATGTACATATACATCATGTTCTTTGCTAAATCTAAAGCATTGTGTTGCAATTATGTTTACAAAATTGATTTTTAAGGGGGCGTATCAACATGTATATTTGTAGACAAGGTGATGCAAAAGGCTTCAAATTACGAAGGAACAAAGAATAATGCATCTAATCGTTATACACAGCCTCTCTTTACAATGTCTTAATCTGTCAAGAGATACATGCATGGTTCACCGAAAACTTCTTGATCACACCTCTTGATATCTATATGGAGGAATTTGTTTGTTCTCGTGGATCCGCATATCATGAATCGATGTTCTTGGTCGGTATACAACCCTGTATAATGACCCTATAATGTTCATGTGGTCCAACTGCAGGCATGCAAAGCTGAACGAAACTGAAATATATAGTTGATCTGTGGGGTTATCTTTTGACGAATCTCTTGTTCACCGAGGTTTCGAAAATTGACTTCAAAGTACCTGCATGGGCTTCCAGAGAAACATCTTTTCAGAATGGTGTATCATGGAGCAATAAAACTAGTTTCTTTCCTACACGGTTGTATCTATGAGACCCCAACATGAAACTTAGAGCGACTAGAAGAAGCATGGCGTGAAATACTGAATAAATTGCTAGAACATGTCATCGAACACATGCAAGTCTCGTGCAGCCTGTGAGGCCGAACTGACGCACATCGTCTTCCCCCTCGAACGCTTGTGCATAGATGCCGAAGATAGCAAATCGGCCCACCAGGCAACTGGGTGTACTACGCTGCTTGATATCGGGAGCAGCACAGGATATATACACATCATTAATTATCATCATGTAGCCATATAACTTTTTAACTGGAGACCAAAGAGGCGTGTGTAACAAGGTTAATGCAACTGAAGTTCGCAGATACAAATAAGCAGAAAACTACTTTCCCGTTTTGGAACCCCTTTCGGTCAAAACACCCACACCGCCAACATCTAACCAGTCCAGTTAACCATACACAGACATGTAACCATATACTAGTTAACCATACATAGACATGTAACCATACTATTTAACCATATGGAAGTTCCATGAAAATTCCAGTGTTTTTTTAATCCTATTTTTAAACACCGATTTTCACTCTCCTGTGATAAAAGTAATATGCAGGATGCAGTTTTATGAGTGTTGCACATAATACAAGCCTATTCGGTCTTCACTTAAAAACTTTAATGACTGCATGATGATAATTATGTGCTCACCAATCTATCAAACGTTAGATATGTATACCGTGAAGCACAACAAAAGAATTTAAATAACAATTAATGTCTTTCATCTGCTGCAGAGTTTGGCCTGAGGTGGCCATCCCATTACAATTTAAATCCCACGGAGTATAAAATCGTTCATGTTGTACACTTTGTCTCTTTCCTGACAGAGAGGGCTCTCGCTGATAACTATAAACAAGTTTTAATTGTGTGTTTGCAAGGAACTCACGACAGATGTAGCACTGCTAGAATATATATTGTAGGCTAGAAGACAAATTTAGATTTCTATCGGGACCTTCCCTGCAAATCCTGCTTATTCGCGCCCACGGTCAAAAAAACCCACCCTATTTTACTTGTGTGTCTGTACCTGGCTTATCACAGATGCGGGACAGTGCAATAACTTGTAGACCTGGCTTGGTCATAGCATTTACTTTATTTACAAGTGGACTGCAGAACTATAAATCCGTCTGTAGTGTTGGTTCTGGGGGTGGTTCCTCTTGTGGTCAGTAGATGGCGTTTAATAGGAGTTTTTTTTGTTTGTTTGTTTTTGTTTTAACCAGGGCAGTAGTCACTGGTTACAATAGATCTGAAAGGGGGAACCATCGGATTGGGGATTGCTGAACTGGACATGCATGGTAAAAGCCGCACTTAACCTTTCCAATGAAGGGAAATAAGAAATAAACACCTTTTAATAAAAAACTACAACAATCAAAACCTGACCTGAATTAAAAAAATTAGAAATACATAAAAATCCCAACCTGTGGTGGGTCAAATTAACTTAGCCACTAAGTTTATTTTATCTGACGGTTCTTTACACAAAAAGAACTGCTTATCCAAACCAAAAATTGATCCAAAATTTCCGAGGCCAAAGAATTGCAAATAATCGCCTACCATTTCAACGTTCACGAACGCCTGGAATAGTGTATGCATCAAAATGCGATATCATTCCGGTTAACAAGGACAGGTTGATAAAGACAAACAACGCTCACCACACTACACAAAGTTTTACAAGCCTGGAATGATTCCGATTCTTTCACATTATTCAAATAAATATCGTTTTTCAGTTTTACCATGCGATCAAATTGTATTCAAATGCCACAAGACAACTGCAATCTAACACTTGTATCCTAATAACCCGAGCTTAAACTTAAATCTTTCTTTTCATTTGTGTGCTGTTGTTGCTGTTTCGGGGGGGGGGGGGGGGGGGGCGCTGGGGCGTTGTAAAGATACCAGAGCAATTCCCTGAATGGTGGAAGGTGAAAAGGGTGGTTTCTACGTCTGGCCAAAATTAGAGGCACCGCAAGTCATAATAAACATGGTAAAGATTACTGGGGTTTTGTACAGATATCACAGCAATATACTGAGACTCCATGTAATCCCAACAGTGCCTGCCAAAAGTGAGGGCAGGGCCGCAGCCAAAATGTATGGTGTTCACTATTCAGTAGATCTCGCTATTCAGTGTATCATAATGAACGCCAACGTGATAATTTTGTCATACTGTGAAGTTATTTTCAAAGGCATTTATTTTCACGTTTTTTAATTTTTTTTTTTATTTTGAACCTTTCATTGAGACTTTAAATTCACTATTTAATTTACTTCCAATCAATGCCATGTGAAATACCTTTTCCACTGTGCTCTTACAGAACGGTTTTGAAGATTCAGCGAAATAAGCGAAAATAATAACACTGCAAAATTAAGTGAATTCATAGTGTTCAAAAGTTGACCGTTCCACGCTCAAAGAGACTCGGGACTGATCGTATTACTATATCATGTCTGGCCCGACAGGTCAGATTATTGAAACTGCGAAGTAACCAAGTGTCACTAGGATTATGAATTATTACGGGTGGCGCAAGGAGTATTTTACAATCAAAGATGCCATTTTCTTCCCGTACCCAGCTGTGGATTATGATAATTCAATTGGGATTTTACTTAGCAGGGCACATATATGAACATTTTTTGCTTGTGAACACACAATGTCGGCGTTTGTCGGTAATTTCAAACATGAAGGAAATCTTTTCCCCAAATTGTGATGGCCATTTAATATGACAGATACTCTTGTCCAAATTAGGTCCATGGCACGAGAATCCATCAATAACGAGCACAGGGCAATACTTCTCAATTTCTGAGCGACTATTACACGGAAGTTGGACGTCTATGGAGCATGTGGGTTATTTCATAAAGCATGGGAATTGACCGTCGAGAATAGGAAGATTGGCATGATGGAAGGGCCTCTAAATCTAAAGCTACATGCTCTCAGCCTAAGTTATCGTGTTTTACAGACAAAGGCCAAAATGCCATTTTACAAATGTAGGCATATGTTCAGAGTTCGGTTTTAACACGAGAAGAGTGCTTCATATTACTTTAGGCATGCTCACTTTTTAATATAATCCAATTTTTCTTCACTTGTGGACCTCCATAAATGTAATGAGTGTCGATCTGAAGCTATATATCTTGGCACTTCCTGGCCGTGCAAACACGCTAGCGAGCTTGTTTCAAAATATCCCTTTATAATTTATTCATTAAAAGAGATCGCTTTCTTTAATAAATATATAGCCATTTGGCCACAGATAACAAATGGCTCCAGTTACTGTGCCTGACAAGGGCTTATGAAGACCCGTTAAATTAAATTGAATAGAAAATTAATTATGAAATATGACTGAATGATGGGCCACTAAAAGATAACCTGTAACGCGTAGGACAACTCTTCCGTAATTACTATACATAATAAATGTAGGCTTTCATTGTGAATATGACATTATATCAACTATTCGTCAAGTGAACAAACAGACAAAGAAAATGGCTTTGTTTGGAACTATCATGTTTTAATGTACTATCGCAAGATAACGTGGGAACATTTGTACCAGAGATCCACTCGAAACAACTTCCACGCTAACCATAATGTTCCTTGGTCACATCATGATCAAAATTGCATCATACCAAGAGATTTATCGCCTAACCTCTCTAGAGACCTTGATAAATATTTACAAGTTAATATTGAAACAACCATTTAAAAAGATATATACTCTTGGGGACGACGCACGGAATTAATATTTGTTAAAGATTGAAATAATTTACAAGATGGCAGTGCAGTTAATTTCTATCTGCCAACATTGAGACTTTATGACACGAAATGAACTGAAAAGCATGAAACATGTAATGCTATTAACCGAAACTCATAAGCAAGAAAATAAAAGATGTCCAATAAATCAACCAGCTAACTAAATGGTCATAAATCATTGCTGGTACGATTATCGGCGTGTGGCACTACAAACACGAATTCCTCGCCGCAAATTTGAAGAGTTGCTAACATGGTCCCCACCATGATGTATTACTGGAAACCATCTACATTTATATAGGAAACCCTACGGGTGATTCATAGATGATGTGTAGTTTATCAAAGTAGCCGGTTAATTCAACTCTAAACCTGTCGTGGGTTCGTAGTTCTTGCGGCATGTTCAAGTTCACCCGGGCTTGTGCAACCTTCCTGCCCGTTTCAAAGAGAAGCCACATCACCAAATTTTGGCACTTCATTCGGCAATTGATAAAATTTGCATGTGCACATCAGCATTTGTGCTTTCTGTCCAAACATATTTGTCTGCTTCCAAATAACACAAGGTTTAGAATTGATTTTTCAATTTCGTTTTAACTACTAGAAAAATTATGAAGACGGTAAGGAATTGCTGGCTTCCTGATTGGACTAAGGAATGTGCATTATCTTCAGTCTCTGCAACTTTCACTCACTGAGGACACAGGTAATTTTCTATTCAACAAGGTCATGGACATATATTCCAATATATATCCGGGGGTACAATGTACAACAATAAAGCTTCCCTTTGAGGTATAGTATTTTTTAAAGTTTATAGACTCAGCTGGGAGTCTGAAATTAATATACACTTTGGGCTATCCAGTAGCACCTTAGTTTAAATTCATTTCAATAACTTCGTTTCAGAGTGTATCGATGACTGTAACAGTTCAAGATCTTTGTTTCAGTATTGTGTGATTCAAAGTCCTCGCCATGGAACCATTATGTACATACAAGGTCTCTATGTACAATTTTTTTACAACCACATGGGTTCAGTTTTCTGTACAAATATTGAAAGTTCTTTTTAAGTCTTTGCTAAGTACAATGTTCCGTGAGCATTTAGATTGTTTCCTTTTATAATATACTATCTCAAGTTGTGATCAAGGCGCCACCGCTCCTAGCCTTGCTCCATATAGAGCGTATGGCGAGTAATAAGGAGCAAGGGCAGATGGCACTGGCAAAGTTGGGACTTGCGGAGGTAAGGAGGACAGCGGAGACTTGTATGGGTGGAACCTGCTGGCCAGAACACTGTTGGGGCTCAAGCTTGTGGGATATGCACGACGAAGGGCATTTGGACTCAGGGATCCCGGAGTCGAGTAGTGAGAATGACACAAAGCACTGGGTGCAGATATTGGCAAACCGTGCGAAGCCATAGAGCCTATAAGCACACTGTCACTAGCGTTCGTATGAGTACGCAAATGTTGTAATAGTTCCTCGGACGTTGTGAATCTTTTGCCACAATACTCACTGCCGGCCATCCAATTGCACACGTATGGTAATCCATGATGGCCTGGTAGATAGCTCATAGAGTGTGGATACAGAGACGAGCTAAGCTGTAAACTGGAAGTTGGGTTTGATGTTCCGTTTAGGGGCAACACAGGCACTGCCCCACCTAGTCCTAAGGAGGAACCAAGTCCTGATGGCGCAAGACTAGTTGGCACTGTCAGTGACTTATCATGATTACATTGCGTGCAGCCAGCACCACATCCTGCTGAAAACTGTGCGTTTTGCAAAGTAATTTGGCAGTTCGTACAATAAGGGTCACGACACACCGGCACCAGAGTTGTCGCTCCTGACGCCGTCTTAACTCTAGCGTATGCTACATATGGAGACACAGATCCCGCACTTGGTACCTTATGTGAAAGTCCCATGCTATGAGCGGAAAGACTGGCGTGGTAAGCCGGGTTGATCGCAGGGTCGACCGGCACAGGGTGCCCCAGCAATGGCAATGTACATCCTGGATAATTTCCCAGACTAGGAGGTGGATATGCCCCTGTTGATGGGGTATAAAGTCCTTCGTGTTTCAAAGCTGTCCCTAAGCTTGGCTGTGTATTAGGTATTGAAACAATGGGTTTAGAAGTCACAGCAGTTGAACTGGCCGACTCCTGGTGATTAACCTCCAAGTGCAGATTGCCACAACTTAGACTAACTCGAGAGTTACTTTGAGCGCCAACAACGGGAGCTGGGGTCGTCACCGACTGGGTTATTGCACTGGTAACTGACGTAGATTCTTTGGTTTTGTCTGGTCTAGAGCTTCCATCTGCAGATGAGGATGATGGAGATTTTTCTCCGGAGCTGGAAATTGGCACCAGGGGTGGAATATCCTTGGGTGGTATTGCTCGGAACCCTTTACTAGAATCAGAAGGGGATCTGTCCCCTTTGTCGCTGCTGGGTTGCGATTTTCGGTCATCTTTGTGCGATGGTGAAGAAGATTTAGAGCCCCCCTCTTTCTTCTCAAGTGGAGGTATCAATGGTTTGGAAGGAGTGGTATCTTTTCCAATGCTGCTGCATGTCTGTGCCAGTAGTGCCAATGGACTTTTCTTGGCATCAAGCTGGAAGAAAAATAAAATATTCGCATTTTAACATACTGTTTTACAATACTTCCATTAAAGAGTACACTTACATGTGCAATAAATTTCCAAGACCATCTGCTGGCCAAGCACTACAGAGGGTACACTGCATAGTGTATTTTAATGAAGATGCCCTGCAGTATATGCATTTCGTTCAATCCAAACTCCTGAATATCAGGAAAAACATTTTGAGTGTCTTTCTTTACCACACCATTAATATGGTATATGTCAATAATGTTATTTTTCTCTCTCACACTTCATTTCGCATCTCTCAAACGGATATAATTCGTAAACGAAGCCTTCGGTCATATGAATCAAAAGTGAAATAGCTTTATCGCACATGGCAGTATGTTGGTCAATGGACTAGACTTGTCTAGTTGAAATTTAAGCAACGACTGTTGTTGAAAAAGCCATATTTTTTAATGTTAAATATGGCTTTTCATTCTCTAATCTACTTTGTACCAATTTAGAAGTAAAATGCTACAAAAGTAAATCTATGCTACTCATAAGAAACAAACCAGTACGTTTGGTGACATGAGGTTTTTTTCCAAGGTTTTGTTTGAAAGCAAACGGTCCAACTGAAACGACAATGGTGTCCATGTTGCCCCAACACCAATGAAAGCATAATTTCACAGGCACCACAAGCATTCGGTATCAAACTGACAGTTTGTGTAGTTTAGCAAAGAATAATCAGTTGGAACGTGTACCTGCATGGTTAATACTACTTGCTGGCGTAAACAAAATTTGTGCAATTTGATAGTGCAGCATACACTGCAAGCCTGTATTTTTCAGCCATCAGATTTCACTACTAGAGGGCACTCCTGCACGGCACCACAAAGACTGAGGCTTATCTCCGCATATGCCGCTTTGACTTGACTGCGTGACTAATTGGTACAGCGTACATACGCTGGTACGAGACTTCCTCCATCAAATACGACTACATTAACGTCTCAATTTTATATTTATGTGTATCTACTGCGTTATTATGATGGCCAAGAAAGAACAGGAACATTGATATCAGTTGGTTACAACAAATACCAGATGGCAGGGTGCGTCATTCGGACCTCGCGGACGACGGGCTCCTTCTTTCCCTTTGCTTGAACGGTGGCATACAGTATGTTAGGGTCGCGCGGCAAGAATCGACGGAAATTCGCTTTTCCACCTGAATAGTCACAGAAATGCTGGCACCTTCATGCCCTTCCCTGTATTGATTCTCGATATTCGCTCATAATTTCAGTGGGAACTGAATAGAGGCCAACAGCGCAAGGCCAAACCAGGATATCATAACCCTATCGGAGTCAACAACATCCGCTATGGTTTCTGTATTAGGCTACATGTAGCCTGCGCCAAGTGTGCCAGTATCTAAAATTTAATACTTTGTATGTGAAATCACAAACCACACGAGGTACAAGTAACACCAGTGTCACGGGCTGGTCAAATGGGATAAGTATAGTGTGTTGGAATGTCACGAGATACCAAAACGAAACAAAGTACAGTTGTACACTTACCGTTGTGGGCAGCGGCTGGAGATACTCCGGATGTAAATATTGCGACGCGCTGGACGTTAACATGTTGTAATATAATAAATCCACCGTCCAAACTAATGTTGGCAGTCTAGAAAGACAGCCTATACCATGTAAATTGTTCCCGATACAAGCGTATTCCTCTGCGCCGATGTACACTACTCGCCTGTCAAGAATGCTATGAAGTCGATCTGCACGCCACACAGGCTTTATTGAAGCATGCCGCCCAGCTCGACAACATACAAAACATAAATTTGCCGACAACACTTGTGAATTACTCAAAGATGAAACGACTTTGCCGCCTTCCAATCAAATCATGCTTTGAGCGATGTCACGCTGCGATTGGAGGATTTGCTCGCCAAGATGTCAAGTTTGATAAACGAGCCTAATGATGAATTACCATGTGACTGCTGCCCACCAATCGTGGTTCAGATTAGTAATCAGCTTGGCTACTTGCCAGACGTCATTTGGTAGACCCCCAATCAATCAAGTTGATGGCAATGCTGTCAATCATTCTTGATTTATGTCACCTTTTGTTGTTAATGTATACATTGTAAAGAGGCAAATAAAGGATAAAGCACACTGAATTGGTAATACTAATCGCTCAAAATAAACGCAATTTATGCTTCAACAATACGTTTTTCAAAGCTTTGAAAGACATGGGTTCCCTCTTTCACGCACATACACGGATTCCCTTTCAGAAACATGTATGGTAAGTCGTATGGACGAGTGATTTCTGTACAGGAAGAATGCCATGTACTGTGACACTAATGGCAGTATGTGAGACGGCGGCGCACATCAAAGCTGTTAGCATATTATTGAGATCCTTATCAATCAATCTCACACAAGTAGGGGTGTTTGAAAACAGATTGCGACTGACGTGTTGAAAGAGCTGACATCTCTGTGTTGACAGATCGGACAATTAGGCGGCTGCTTCAAAGCAACAACTCAAGATTCTTATCGCTTACAATAAACACAGCGTGCAACCCTATCTTTCCCCTCAAGCCGTGGCTGATTACTGGTGTTGAGCCTTTGCAGTTGGGGTTCTGCATGTACCACAAACCTCAATTTTAGGTAATTTTACATGGAAAGCGGCAATTCGGTGCAAGTATTTATTACAGAAATCGTATCTTGCTCCAGGCTTGATTTTATTTTGTATCTCATATAGATTATTTGACAGCAAAATTGCAAGGATATCGTCCAAACGATCAATGGTGGTAATTTTTTTCCCAGGTGACCTGGGGGCCGCCGACAGGGCCACACATGGAACCCGGCGGGTCACAATAGGTCGGAGGCGGTGGAAAGAGGGTTGCAGGCATTTAGGCAAGACAAATGAGGCTTGTCTTCCGTGACGCTGCAAGAACAATTTAGTAAGAACCAGTTGCTCATCGCCATGGTGACATACTGATGGATTGGCAGTCCTGGTAAGCGGGTGTAAACTATTCAAAAGCAGCTGTCGGAATTATGCATAAAAAGAGATTAAATGGAAAACAAGATTAGATTTCATAATAAATAGCTATTAAATTCAAAGTAAAAGAGCCAGTCCTCACCTTTGCGAGAGAAAACCAAATTTATTTTGCGCTCGTTTTATCTTGGATCTACATGACAGTGCTTTAAAGTCTGTGATAAAACTTTTTGGGTGGATTTACAATGATGAGCCTGCATTCCAATGCCGCTTAGTTTTAGGATGCACTTCAGTTCTTTGAAATTGTCCTTTGACGGGGCAATTAAAGGGCAGCACTGCACAGTTCCCAAGACAGAAAATTAAAATCTACACCTGTATTAATCAGCAATCAGAAAGGCTGTGCTGTTAGACCAATATTTTTGTTCGGCCACCATTTGCGGGTGGTTGGGAATTTCATTTGACAAGCATCTGAGAAATGTGCCTAATTGTATTTACATCTATCCGTCATTTCTGCAGGGCGCAAGACCCGTCGCCAGACAGTGTGAAAATAATCACAATAGTAAATCCGACCAGCTAACGCCAAGGGGTGGGTAAATGGCCGGGGAACCCATCGCCGGGAGACAGAGTACTTAGCGGGGTGCTTTTGATGGTCGCCGCCTGATTGTAAATGCGACCGTAAGCCCATCAGTCTAAGTAAATTAACGCCTATTAAGGGTGTCAAAGCTTACAGCGCGATTGTTTATACACCCCGCCTCCCCTATCGCAAGCTTTTCACCACACTACAATAAAGTTGACACCGCCATGAAGGTCAATACAGATCTTAGGCACCGAAATATGTGTCAATCAAACTGCAGCTTGACAAGTGGATGATTGACAGCAGAGCCTTATTGCTGCCCTGTGCTATCCAAGCAATCCGCTGCCAACAGCTTAAATCTGTATAGTTCTCTTGTAATCGGTTCTCAAACATCCATCCAACTTTACACTGCGGCTTTTGAGCTGTTATTCCTGTAGCGCAGTTAATTAACGTGGGAGCTGGTTTCACTTGGATATCGCCGTGCCTGACAGCGGCACATCAAGCTCAAGTTGAGTAAATCCAGATGACTACTGGCATTACTGTTAAAAGACATTTTGCTCCCAGATTTCAGGACTCTGAAGCTCGATAGCTTGAACTTCCCCGCAATACTACTCAACTGATGTAAAGTGACACTGCCGTTTGATGGAAAAGTATAGTTTTGAGAGTTAGTCCAGAGCATAAATACATTGGCACAAGGTCGTTGTAGCCTATGTTGACCAAGATTGCTTGCTCACATCCATTCAGTGGGGAGATTCCGGTTACAAATGTATTGTTGTCATGCATTGGAAAAGTAGAAATTCAACACATTCGTGTGCAAAATATCACTGGTTTCAATGTTATCGTATCGTTTAAGTGTAAGACATTTATGGTAACATGAAGGTAGATGGTACCTTCTTGGTTCGCCCCGGAATGAAGACCTCAAAATCATAATGCTGTGGTGACTTACTCTAGGAACATAAATAGTGCTGGTCCGGGAGTTATGAGCAGTGAACTTCAAACGCAAGGCTAAAATTTGCACACAGCCTTTCAAACTACTTAACTTGCGGTTATTTACCGAAGCTTTGGAAGAGAAACACGTGCACACAATACGGGAGGCTTCGCCTCCATATCATTGCAATGCGTGTGGTCCTCCAGCAGCAATACAGCTTTTGAAGTAATCGGAGTCTCTGATGACATACTTTGTAGTGTCATCCGGTAACACAGGAGACAATCTGTGTGCACTTCATTCTTCAATGTGTACCTGTCAATCCTTTATCAATAGAGCCTGAACCGGCGATGTTTCTTGCACTCTAATCAAGTTTTACAGATACCATACTTTGGGAAAACATGATGTGAAAGTGCTTGCACAGGCCCGTGTTATTGGATCTTGGGCATGTACGCCATTTGGATATATATATACACACATACATAGATATGTACATATGTGTGTGTACATGTATGTATGTTGTATGAAATAAAAAAAAAAACCCTTTACACTCGTATATGGGGGTTCAGGGCGGGGGTGGGGGTGGTACGCTGGTACAAATAAGTTTGCCTTAGGACAAGGTATGGAAAAGAAGGAAATGTAGAACTAATTGTTGGGTACAAAGTAGGGAAGAATTTCAGTGCGCATAAGTACAGCAAATAACTAAAAAAGATTTGCTTCACAGCAAATCTGGGTGCCTTCAAAATGAGAACAGTTTCAAATGCTACAGTTTGCCATGGTTCAACATAATCTAGGTTTCGTGTATTATACATATAATTTTTATAAATTAAAATGCTCAGCTTTGGTTCTTGGTTCAAGGGATGTGGCCATGTCCCAAACTTATAAACTGAACTTTGAATGATAGTACTATCTATAATAGTTTTGAAGCATTCAACATTTTAATTTTGTGAATTTGCCCAATTTGCATGAATTATAAGCCTAGAAGAACTTTGGTTTATTGTTCATTGGATGGGGCTATGTCACAAGCCCATAAATGGGAGTAGGAATGGCACCTCTTTAATACTTTAGAAGCTATTCAAGATTTACATTTTACATATTCACCTAATTTGCATAAATTAAAGTCCTACAACTTTGGTTCATGGTTCATTGGATGCGGGTTTGCCACAAACCTAATAATTGAAGTTGGAATGGCATCTCTATGTACAATAGTTTTGGAGATATCCATTTTTTAAATTTTCCAATGCCCCTTATTAGCATAATTTGAAATTCTACAACTTTACTGTCCATTATAGTGGCAAGTGTTACAAAGGTATATATCCACATTGAAATTTTGAGTCCATCTGCAATAGTTTCGAAGATATGGCGCTTTTAAAAATATTTGTTGCCTCTAAAATTTGCATAATTTTAAACATCATGACTATTTCAAATGAGATGCACAATTTCACCGGTTATGCCAGTCACCATAGCAAGTTTGGTGGTTTTCGGAAAAATAGTATCTGAGAAAATTCAGGACCAACTTGGTCTTAAAGAAAGAAAGAAAGATTTTTTTGTTAATTTATCTGAGATGAAAGACCACCTGTCCTATGTAACCACTTTTGTCTGGCATTACAGGTGGTCTTAAATTGCAGGTACAACTGTACAGTGAAACTTCTCTACAGTGGGCACCCTCACAACCAGAGAAAAGTGCCCACTCCGGAGAGGGTCAGCCCTTCTGGGCAGTATTGATGAGTATACGTGTATGTACAGTGTACACATATTATAATTCAGAGGGATGTGAAAACATGTAATACAAAACTGTCTTTGTTCCTTTATTGCATAAACAAATTTTAACAGATGCTGTCACAAAAATACATGTCCATGTACCTGTGAACTGAGACATGCACTATACTGACTCATTATTGGCTATGAAGAACAGGCTTCATCTCAATGGTTACAAGAAAACAAAGACATAAAAGGTTCCAGTGAGATGACACAAATCCACTCTTTTTCAAAATTCACCAAGTTGTGAAAACAATCCACACACTTTTTCAAAATTCACCAAGTTATGAAAACAGTCATTGAGGACTGTAAGTCCACACTTTGATGGGTCTAGCAAACTCAGCTCTGTATGTAGTCAATTTTTAGCAGAGGGTACTCTCCCGCTTGTTCTGCCTAGAAGTCCAGTATCTCTGATCCCTTGGGACTGATAAGCCCAGCAAACTCCTAGCCTCACAGCGAACGCAGACCAGCTAGGGCACTGGTAAGTCTCAGTCATGGTGCATTTACAGCTCTGTCCAGCATTAGTGTGAACATTTAGCAGATATGTTTCTTGCATTAACAGAAAGAGGTTCTCTGTATTTTATTGAGAACCTCATTACACAGTTGTTGGGAGTTCCCCCACCTCCCATTTGCCATGAGACCCAAACCTTTCAAACCATACACCTGGCAGGCATGGCTAGAAGGCCGCCTATGAGACAGGTTCAAGTATCATGAATGCAAAATGGTTGCCTAGCACCATGGAGCTTGTGACATGCAGTACAGCAGAAGCCCGAGTCAAAATGTGGATTGCTGGGAAATTCACTGCATTTAGCATGCATTAAAATTCCCCTTTTGTTTGCATGCTATTGGATTTGCCAGATGTCTCAAACCTATATGTGTAAGTTAGAACTTTGTGTCTATCTATAATATTTTTGAAGATATAAAGCTTTTGAAATTTTAATTTCCCATAATTTGCATAACTTTAAACATCATGACTATTCCAAATCAGGTGCCTAATTTCACTGGTGAGTCAGTCATAATGGCATATTTGGTGGTTTTCAGAATAACAGTGTCCAAGAAAAACTCCGAACAAATTTGGTCGTAAAGAAGAAAGAAAGGAAGAAAGAAAGAAAGAAGGAAAGAAAAAAAAAGAATTCTTGGAAAAAACAAAATGTATGGGTTGGCACCCAGACATGAAAATGCCCAGTACACCAGTGAGGAAAACTCCTAACCCCCACCCACCCCCCTTTCCTGAGGGGGCGCAGGCTACTAGGAGATATATGTCGGAACATGGGGCTGTCATTTATTTTGTAAAATTGAAGCAGTTTGAAGTATGTCTGTATATTGGCTAACGCTGGCCAACCAAGTTCGTGTAACAGATTGGTATGTGATGTGTGTCTTAGTGCTCCAGTACATACCTTGGCAGCCTCAAACTGAATCAACTCATACCCTGCCCACAATTATCAAAATTTACGCAGCCACATTCAAGAATTGGCCTAACCAATGAAAAATATAATCTCTGGCAAGCTTTGCGTGAAAGCTTAAATTTAAATCCTGTTAGAAAGACCAACACCTTAACTAGCTTTGTTTGTGATGCGTGTGACATGCGCATGCCAAGAAAGATTACTACTGGCTAAGATAATGCCGAGGTGAACGTGGGTATTTGTCTCTGGTATGGCAGAGCCACAAAAGAGGTGGGGGGGGGGGAGGAGTTTGTTAGTTTTAGCAGAAAAAAATGACCGAAATCGATTTTGCAGCATTGAAAATCATACACCATAATGTTCCCAATAGGTGAATAATTAAGAGATTGCTGTTTAACTGGTGTGTAGAGTCCCACGGTGTTTTGGTCTATGTTGAGTATGCTGGTGTCGTTGGCGAAGATACGGACATCACTGGTCAGATTGTGTACAATATCATTAATGTACACAAGAAGTAGTAAGGGAATATATGGATCCCTGAGGTACACCAGCTTGAACAGGCAGCCAGGAGGAGGATTCCCATGCATAGCATATCGAAAAAAGATCTTTCTAACCTCCTTTTTAATTTTGAGGCCAATGTATATGTTCTGAGGGTTACTACCAGTAACTAATTGGTTGACAGTTGAGTCATTGGCCTTGAATCCAGAGTTTCTGCTAGTAAGGAGATTATTACCTATCAGGTATTCATAAAGAACATTAGAGACAAGTCATTCAATTACCTTTGACAGGTTGCAAAGCAATGATATCGGGTGGTAATTAGCTTTAATTTGTTTATTTGTCTTTATAACAAAGGACAGATATTTGAGCACTTCCAGGAATCTGGAAATAGAGAGACACTGTAAGATCATTTTAAAAATTTTAGTCACAGGCTTGCTGGTGGAATCAGCAGGTACATTGCCACCAAGTTTGAAGTGAATATGGCTGACGGCTTCAGAGAAAAAGTTGAAAATGTGAATTAGCATTAGAATACCCATTGACTCACATAGTAATCAATAGGAAAGGTACATTTACCGATAAGTATCCAAATTGAAAAAATCGATAAAAATCAGGAACCTGATTGAAAATTACTGCTTATGCATGGCAGAACTAAGATATGAAGCGTCTTGTATCTATGCTGTATCTGTGGAAAACATCACAAATTTGTATGTTGAAGGGAATGGACAATTCGTTGCTACCAAAGAGAAGACTATGAGCTGGTCTGTTATTCGCTGTGTGTATAATCAGATTCGGGTGGATGCCGGGAGCAATAATAGGGATGATGGAGTTGAAAAGTTTAATTCTATAAGTAGAATTCTTTGGACAAAAGAACAGACAATGTCGCAGATCTCCATTGGGGTAGGAACAAGAACATGTAGGTTGTGGGATAATGTTGACTTTAAAGAGATCAAAGTTAAGACTCAAGAATCGAAGACGAAGCTGGCTATGACAAATGTTGGCAAATCTGTATCTTTGGGTATAGTAAACAGGAACATGATCCACTGCCAGTAGTGTTGCTGTTGGTTTTGATTTGAATATTTGGATGGAAATTGAGTATCATATCGGAGGGAAGATTGTTCCACAGTTTGATAGTGTCAGGTAGGAAGGATTTGTCCAAGCGGGTAGTTCTGCAATTAATGGGACATATGGAGCTAGTGTGGTGGATGTTTCGAGCATTAAAAGTTGGAGAAATTAGTTGAGAGAGATAGGAGGGTGTTAACTTGTGATACATATTTGTAAAGAAGAAGTAACTTAAAATACTTCCTCCTGCTGGCGAGTGTTGCCCAACCAAGTTCACGTGATAGATTGGTACGTGATGGGTGCCTTAATGCACCTGTCCATATTTTGGCAGCTTTAAACTGTATGGATTCAATAAAGTCAGAAAGAAAGCCAGTGACCACAGTTGTGAAAGAACACACAACCATATTCGAGAATTGGTTGAACCATAGTTAAATAAAGTTTAATCAGAGCTTTGCAGGAAAGTTTATATTTGAATCTATGCAGAAGCGCAATTCGCTGGCTCACTTTGGTGGTAACACGAGTAATGTGAGCATGCCAGGATATATTGCTACTGCAAAATTGTAAAAAGTCTGACGTCAAATGTAATATTGTCAACTAGGTCATTAACAGAGACCAGAAAGAGAAGTGGGCCCAAAATGGAACCCTGGGGCACACCAGCTTCGGGATGCCAAACCTTATCAAATGCCTTGGACACATCTAGAAACCCCATTCTGGCTTCTTTGGACTGTTCTAGGCCATTGTAGATATTGTGAAGGATGTACACAAGCTGATTGATAGTAGAGTTATTGGCCTTAAAGCAAGAATTTTTGGAAGTGAGGAGGTTATTTTGTGCCAAGCATTCATAGAGTGCATTAAAGACCAGTCGTTCAAATACCTTTGAAACATTGCTGAAACATTACAGAGCAAAGAAATAGGACGATAATTATTTTTAATCTGTCTGTTGGCCTTTTTGAAGAAAGGACATATGTTGGATCTCTTCCAAGCATTGGGAAAGAGAAAAAGACCAAGAGAAAGTTGGAAGATTTTTGTAAGTGGTTTACAGATCGAATCTGCTGTGTTCTTAAGTAGGATGTTCCCTATATTATGTGGGCCTGATACAGAGGATAGTCTCAGGGAAGATAGAACTTTCTTGACACTGTCTTCATTAATTATAATATTGTGTAAACATACCTCAGTTCGGAACGTGACACCGGGCAGGAGTGGGGCATCAGCAGCAGGGTGTGTTTTGCACTGGCTGCCAAAGTATGAGTTGAAAATTTCACATTTTTCCGTGATGCATGATACGATCTTGTTATCGTCAATGATTGGGGGTATATCTTGGGGAATTTTGCATCCCAGAACAGACTTGGACAAGCTCCACCATTGTTTAGGATTAATATCTTTCTCATCAAGTCGAAGCTGGAGATTAGAAAAGTAAGAAGAGACAGATTTCCTTATTATGGTTACAACCTTGTTGCGATATTTTTTTGTAAAATTGGTATAACTTGTCAATCTTGAGGTGAAGGTCGTAATTATGGGGGCAGGGTTTGTTGGATGCTCTCTTAAGGCATTTCTATGCACGATGTCGACGTCTAATATGTTTTTTAATGTTCGCAGTTATCCAAGGTTTGTCGTTAGGGTGAATGGTAACTCCCTTAAAGGGAATAAAGTCATTTGCAGTAGATAGAAAGAGATTAGACCAGTAGGATACAGCATCAAAATAGAATCAAAGACATCATGAGCAATGTTCCAAGCGGGTGTAGAAAGGGCAGCATTGAGGGCACAAAAATTAGCTTTATTGAAGTGCCATACTGATCTTTTGCAGGGCTTGTCCTTATGAAGGGAAAGGGCGACAGAACAAAAGATTACACAGTGGTCAGAATTTCAGATTGGAGCAAGGGTTCCAGAGTCCAGAATTCTTCGACCCTTTCACAAAGAACATATCTACCAAGTCTCAGCTTAATCTGAGTGACAGTTCTGGAGAAAAAGTCGAAAATAGCAAAAACACACAACAATAGAAAAAAAAATTGCAGCACCACCTATTGAACAAATTAAGAACTAGGAGTACCAAGGAATGTTCCCGTGTGATATCAAAGCAATTGGATGAGTGGCTTCCGAGAATTTTTTTTTCTAGGATTTTCCCTCCCAATTCTTTCAAAATTCACTGTAGCGTGACCATGAGTGATGGCGTAAGCTCTGCTGACTGACAAGTCAGCTGAGCTAAAAAGCTCCATATACTCTCTTACTTTGCAACAGAGTGCCTATTAAATCTTTTGAATTATTTCGAAAGAGAAATAGTTGCTGAATAAGCAGGGTGTTTATAGAACACTTAAAGATTCATATAAATGAAAATTTTCAGACATTGGTTTCCGATGGATTGTGCATGAACTCAGAAATTTTAAACCATTACCACACATGCACTTGTGTCATGATTCAAAATCTGAAATGCAAACTCCCTTTTGACGTCAGATCTCTCTTCATTTAGAAAGACCAGAGATAGCTGTAATTTGAGAGCAATGGCCGGAGCACTGTGATTCGAGAGCAAAACTAGAAGCGAGTTTTTCGTGCGAAATACTTTATGCATCCACCAAGCAGGCGCCTTTCACCAGAGGCCACCCCGTTATGAGGGCCACCATACTTCTGCAGAAAGTTTGATTTTGACCTTTGACCTGAAGGTCACCTCTTAGCAAATGTTGGTTTAAGCATATTTTATTCGGAGAATTATAAATGGAAAGGAGGGCGTAGCCCTATAGAAATCCCTCTTGTGGAAGAAGACAAGTTCACAGGACGGACGTTACGGCACATCCTCTGCGCCGGTACTCGTAGAGTCAGGCACGGACGAGGGTGGCTGTTGGCAGCACGCAGCCGACCAGTCACCGTCGCCCATGCAGATCTAGTGGTAAAAGATTCCATAATTTAATCGTAGAGGGAAACAAGGATATATCAAACAGTGTTAATCGAGTTTGGAAAGGAGGAAATGCGGGACGTCTGCCTATATCGAACTGTCTCCTGGTGTTATAGGGATGATTTTCATCCGGAGCAAGGAGATTTGGAAGAGCAGCGTATAAATAACTAGGCGTTAATCTGTTAACTATTTTCAACATCATGGCAAGTTTGGACACCTCCCTACGCTTGGACAAAGTCTCCCAGCCAGTTTTTTCGTACAATTTTGCACAAGGTGTAGTTCGCACGAGCCGCAGTCAATTGTAAGTCCCTCAGAAGTTTTTCGTCGGTGTGTGCACAGCCGTCCCAGACTACGCTGCCGTATTCCATAGAATGGGCTGTATAAAGGAGAAATAGATTGTCTCTAGCGTTTCTCGATCTAAGCGATGCTGGAAAGACTTCACTATGTTTATCTGTTTGGAGGCCTTGGTGGCAATTTGTTTTATATGAGCATTCCATTTTAGATCAGATTTCAGAGTGAGACCTAAGTGCTTATGTTCGGGTACGTTAACTAACTGATGCCCCTGAAAAATGAGCGGTGGGTGGTCAGGAGTGTGTCTCTTCAGAGAAATGAGCATAGTGTCCGTTTTAAGGGCATTGAAGGAGACTAACCATTCACTGGACCAATTGTCCAAGGAGGCAAGGTCTTGGTTAAGAAAGGTGCCGGCGTGAGCAGGATCGTCAAAAGCAAGGAAAAGGGATGTATCATCCGCAAAAAGCTTGATGTTAGAATTTACAACATTAACAATGTCGTTGATATAAATTAGGAAGAGAAGGGGTCCTAGGACTGACTCTTGGGGCACACCAGTAGTAATGGTTCCCCAGCTAGAAGATTGACCATGAATAACTACGCGTTGCTTTCGGTTATTAAGATAATCTTCAAACCAAGACAGTAAGTTTCCGATAACACCACTTTTCTCTAATTTATACAAGATACCTTCATGCCAAACTTTATCAAAAGCTTTGCTTATGTCAAGGAAAACAATTCTTACTTCTTTTTGTTGATCGACAGCCAAACATAATTCATGGTAAAGAGAATGTAACTGGTTGAGCGTAGAGTCCCCAGGCATAAACCCGGATTGGTATGCAGATATTACCAAATTATCTCGAAAAAAGTTGAACACATGTTAGATTATAACTCCTTCCAAAATCCTGCCTGTGCAACTCAAAAGAGATATGGGCCGGTAGTTGTTGCTCAGATTTTCTTAATAAAAATTAAGAGACAGGTTAAATAGCTTTGTGAGAGGTTTGGAAATGGACGGAGCTGCTTCTTTCAAGCGTCTAGTACTTATTTCGTCAGGACCTGTTGCTTTGCAGGTATCTAAATGCAAATGTTAAAGGAAGTCTCACCTGCGTAAATAATGACCAAGTTTGATGGACTTTAATCATACCCATTTGAATATGTGGCAGGGAACCCATTTTATTTTGCAAGGCATTGTGACCTTGACCTATGACCTCTGACCTGTAGGTCATCCACAATCATATGAAAAAAATCCCCCAAATCTATGGAGTACTCTACTAAAAAGTTTCAAATGAATCTGGCTTACGGTTTGGAAGAAGTCAAAATGTGAACTACCATTGCAAGACCCCAATGATTTTCATGGTAATCAACAGGATTGCAAAAATTACCCCCCCCCCCACACGCACGCGCGCACGCACGCACACATACACACACACATCATTTAAAATAAAAAAGTACAGCTTCCCTGAAGAAGATCTGTACAATTTTAATGAATGCTATGCACATGCACTTGGGAGATTTTTAATGCTCAACATTTCAAAACTATTAAAGCTGAAAGATGGTATTTTAAGATACATTTGACTACAACTGAACAAAATTCCAAAACATAAAATTTACTGATTTTCAAGGCACACAGATAGATTTGCTGTCAAGCAAATCTTAAATCTTAATTTTACTGGTTATATATGACTTCCGAGCACTCCCGTAAGAGTATAGAGGGCAAAGTTTTCCCAGCAAAGCAACGTCGTGGGGTGTGTGGGGGGTGTGTGTGGGGTGACTTCCAAATGCATGCCCCCCCCTTTAGTATTTTGTGCGAAAAGAAGTACCAGATTGAATAGCAGCAAACATTTTTTCTGGGACACTGGTTCTCAAAGAATAAGAGGTGAAAACTGGAAAAGGAGATTTGCTTCAAAGCAAATCTGTTTGTGTGCCTTCAAAAGTTGTAAATATTAAATGCTACAAATTTTATCCTTTGGTACTTCACATTACATTAAGTTTATGGCTGGATGCAAATTAAAAAGTCCAAATGACCTTGACCTTTGACATTTGCAGGTCACATGTAAATTACACAGTGCTACAATACCTACAATTTAAGCCGTAAATGCAGCAAATCGGATGAAAATTGACCAAGATATGGCAGTATGAAACTTTCAGAGGGTCAAATGACCTTGACCTTTGCCCTTTTGAGGTGACATGTTCTTATAAAAATGTGCAGTGTTGCAATACCTACAATTTGAGTCCAACATGATTAGAATTGGATGGAGATTGGCCAAGTTGTGACTGGATGAAACTTTCAAAGATCCAAATGACCTTGACTTTTGAACTTTAGAGGTCACATGTAAATTTAGAAAATGTGCACGGTTACAATAGCTACAATTTGTGCCCAACATAATCAAAATTGGATAAAAATTGACCAAGTTATGGCTAGAAGAAAGCCATTATCGAAAGTGGCCTTTGACCTTGAAATGACCTTTGACCTTGAGATGACCTCTACCAGAAGTGAACTTTGACCTCAAAAATGACATTTTGGCTTAAAATTGACCTTTGACCTTGACATGACCTTGACATTCGAGTTGACCTTTACCTTGTTATGATCGAACTCCTATACACTCGGAACCACATCTTCTATAGTATATAAGATATTGAACATTTAAAACTTTAATTACCCTTCTTTACATAATTTTGAAAAGCATGACCTCTCATTACAAAAAGGCCAGACTTTATCCATAGAAGTGTAATTGTGCCAAGTTTGGAGTTTCTACATATATTACTTATCAAATGAAATGTCGGACAAATTTGCCGGTAAAGAAAGAAAGAAAGAAAGAAGAAAGAAAGAAAGAAAGAAGAAAGGAAGAAAAAAAGAAACTAGAAAAGATGATTTGCTGCATAGCAAATCAGTGTGTGTGTCTTCAAAGCATATTGGTGTGGTAATGTACAACTTTTCCATAACACAGGAGTACAAGTTGGAATGGCATCTCTATCTACTATAGCTTTAAAGTTATTCAAGATTTTAAATCTCTAATGGTGCTATTTAGCATAATTTAAATTGCTACAACTTTTATTTTTAATTCCTTAGCTGAGCAATGTTCAACAACCCCTTAGTAGAAGCTGGTCACATCTAGATTGTGCAGTGTTACAATACCCAAAATGTAAACCCAACATGAACCAAATCGGATGAAAATTGACCAAGTTGTGGCAAGATGAAACTTTCAAAGGGCCAAATGACCTTGACCTTTGCCCTTTCGACGTAACATGTTCTTATAAAAATGTGCAGTGTTGTGATAACTACAATTTGAGTCCAACATGATTAGAATTGGATGGAAATTGGCCATGTTATGACTGGATAAAACTTTCAAACATCCAAATGACCTTGACCTTTGACCTTGAGAGGTCACATGTAAAACTCAAAATGTGTAGTGTTACCATAGCTGCCATTTGAGCCCAACATGATCAAAATTGGATAAAAATTGACCAAGTTATGGCTAGAAGAAAGTATCCATGGAAAGTGGCCTTTGACCTTGAAATGACCTTTGACCTTGAGATGACTCTACCTGAAGTGAACCTTGACCTCAAAATGACATTTTGGCTTAAAATTGAACTTTGACCTTGACATGACCTTTGACCTTGACATGACCTTGACCTTTGTGATGACCTGTACCTCGCTTTGATCAAACTCCTATACACTGGGAACCACATCTACTATAGTAGATGAGATATTGAAGATTTAAAACTTTAATTAGCCCTCATTTGCATAATTTTGAAAAGCATGACCTCTCATTATAAAAAGGCCAGACTTTATCTATAGAAGTATAATTGTGCCAAGTTTGGAGTTTCTACAGATAATACTTTTCAAATGAAATGTCGGACAAATTTGCCGGTAAAGAAACTTTTCAAATGAAATGTCGGACAAATTTGCCGGTAAAGAAAGAAAGAAAGAAAGAAGAAAGAAAGAAAGAAAGAAATAAAGGATTCCTAGAAAAACAGAAAAGTGTGTGCTGACACTCACACTTTAACTAGGAAAGATGATTTGCTGCAAAGCAAATCAGTGTGTGTGTCTTCAAAGCAGATTTGTATGGCAATGTACAACTATTCCATAAAACAGGGGTAGAAGTTGGAATGGCATCTTTATCTATTATAGCTTTGAACTTATTCAAGATTTAAAATTTCTAATGGTGCTTTTTTTTTACATAATTTAAATTGCTACAACTTTTATTTTTAATTCATTAGGTGATTAGGTGCCAATGGCCAACAACCCCCTAATAGAAGTTGGAATGACATCTCTATTATACTGTTGAAGATATTCAAGATTGAAAATTTCAAATTCAGAAAGAAAGAAAGAAAGAAAGAAAGAGAGAAAGAAGGGAGGGAGGGAGGGAGAAAGAAAGAAAGAGACAGACAGACAGACAGAAAGAAAGAAAGAAAGAAAGAAAGAAAGAAAGAAAGAAAGAAAGAAAGAAAGAAAGAAAGAAAGAAAGAAAGAAAGAAAAGTGTGTTGACACACACACACTTTAATGATAGAATGCATGGGCAGGTATCTTGAGCATTTCCTGGACTGTGTAACTGTATATAAATAATGTAGCCCAAAATGTTTTCTTTAAGAGCCACTGGACTGACTGGTGTCCAGAAAGAAAACGTTAACTTATAATTAAATTACCAAACAGACATAGGCATTCAATCAATGCAGCCAATGTTTATATGACAAAATTAGCTCATTCAGTGGTGAACCCAAAGGATATGCTCTTTGCTACTTCTTTCAAATTTGCATTGCTAATACAATGTGTGAAACAAATAAAAGGTCAGAATATCACAAATCATGAGC
>OZ026613.1:79098177-79140677 GCA_964020975.1 Hermodice carunculata | reverse complement strand
ATTTTCACCAAGTTTTAGAACAATATGAAAGACAGTTTTGGAGAAAAAGTAAAACATAGCCGTAACACACATTTAAAAAAAATGGAAAAAAGTGCAGTACCACCGTTGACCTAATTAAGCTCTGAGGATCCCTAAAAGTGTCCCTATACAATTTTAAAGTAACTGGCTGAGTGGGTGCTGAGAAGAATTTTTGAAGATTGAAAAAAAACCTACATCACAAAAAGCTAAAAATCGCTGAAGCGTGACCAGTTGAACAAACTTGGTGGAGAGCCACCAAGTTTGAAGTGAATGTGGTTGACGATTTTGGAGAAGTAAAAATTGTGAATTCCCATTGCAATCCCATTGACTTACAAAGTAATCAATAGGAATGCATGTAATAACCAATGAGTGCTCAAATGAAAAAGATTGTTAAAAGTCAGCGATACACAGTATCACTACTTAGTGAACACTTTATTTACCCCTCCCATAGGCTACATATCCACAATGCTTCCGCATAATCTCAGGAACAGTTTTGGAGGACAAGTCGAAAATAGCCTAAACACACAAAAATTCTCTAAAAACTAGGAAAAAAATCGCAGCACCACTTTTTGAACAAATTAAGCTCTCGGGGTCTCCAAACGTGTTGCTGTGTAATTTCAAAGTAATTGGCCGAGTGGTTTTGGAAACTGTGTGTGTTTTTTTTAATTACAAAAATGTACAGTGTTACAAGTCCCTTTTTAAAGCCCAACATCAGCCAAATCAGATGAAAATTTATGGCTAGATGAAAAAATTCAAAGGACCATAAAACCTTGACCTTTGACCTTTATTGATCAAAGGTAAATTATATAAAAAAAATGTGTAGTGTTGCAGTACCTACCATTTGGATTTGACATGGTTAAATTGGATAAAAATTGACAGAATAATGGCCAGATGAAAATTTCAAAGGTCCAAATGACATTCGCGTTTGCCCTTTAGAGGTCACATGTAAATTACAAAAATGTGCAGTGTTACAAACATAATAATTGAATTTGGATTGGTTACCTGTACCTACAATAGTTTGGGAGATATTCAAGATTTAAATTTTCAAATGGCCGTAATTTGCATAAATTTCAAAACAGTTGAACCTCTTTACAAAAACTCGAAGACTTCATTTATGTAAGTATAATCATGCCAAGTTTGGGGTTTCTACCAATAATACTTTTCATATGAAATGTCAGACATATTTGCTGGTAAAAAAAAGATATCAAGAATTCGTTGAAAAACAATATGTCTCTGTTGGCACACAAACATGATTCATTCAAAAAGAATATCTGTGTTGGCACACAGACAAAAATATGCAGGTCTAATTGGGTAGCGCAATCAAGTGTATATGCGTTAGCGATAAAGGGGTGGGGTCCCTGACTTGGAACATCGATCGATTTGCCATACATATTGCATCGAATGTGTTGATTGAAATATATGTGTAGTTCGACAAGTAGCTTCTATCATTTTTTTCTGGGATATACATATAGAACTTTGTTTAGACCTGACGAAAGTATAATTGGGGAAATATCATCAATTCAGAGTTTAGAAATACCATCAATTCAGAGTTTAGAAAAGAGAAGATTTATGGTGATGTCTCTGCCACTGTAGATTCGACAATCATTGCATAACTATCAGTATTTTCATATTGTGTGGGATGTATCGTCTGAGCTAAGAAATAGTCAAGCTCCTGTACAAGAATCGTGAATACGACTCACCACCATGTTATGGCCTGCATCTTGATAAGTATTGATGCACTCAACCGACGGTGTTAAAATTTACATGACAAATATGCAACTTCGCAAAAGCAAGCCCCACGCATGAAAATCACTCACATTGGTCACTAGAATAGCAGTTTTTGCAGAATGACTCGGTATTAATTCCACATGCAGCACAACTTATAACTAGAAAAGAAGATTTGTTTCAAACAAAATCTGTGTGACTTCAAAGCTTGCATAAATTACAATTTTACAATATTCGCTTTGTGTCCTCTGCATGCAGCAAGGCATAAGAGACCATGAGAATGGCACAAGCAGTCTTTTTGAATATCGAATCTTGCACACGACTTGACTTGAAATAAAGAAATAATTGTGCATGGGGATTGAAGTTGGATTGGCAAGTGTATTCTTAAATAATATTGAAGATATACTGAACATTTAAACTGATAAGCGTGAGTGAAGTTGGCCTGAGCCTTGCAGCTTGCCCTGCAGAGGCTCACTCGGTGCCCAGGTGATATAGAGTGTCTGCCGTCTTGCTCCGATCAAAAAGAATTGTATTACATGATGGTCCTTGTATCGTCTCATTTGATCGCAATAATTCATTTTCTGTGCAAAATGTTGTTGGGAATATACATGTACTTCCGTTTCCAGATCTGTTACAGTTGGGTACATGCAGTACTGTAGCATGGGACTCACACAGCTGCACTTTTACAGCTTGCTTTTTATTTTGTTTGTTTGTTTGTTTTTTGTTTTTCTGTCAGTTGTTGGCCAGAAACCTTCCCGACCCCTCTTCCGCCTCCAAAGAAGTCTGTATTTGAAACTCGAGATTTGCCAGTTGTGACCACGCTTTTCATATATCCATGCATGTTTATCTTGTGCGACAGGACATCACTAATTTCTTTAAAGATCTGAAATAATCTCAACACTGAACCAAATTAATCTCCAATCTGGCTACAGATTGACGCTGCTTAAAACACATGCTGGAGCACTGTAATGTTTTGTATTTTAAACATATTTATTTTCAAAATCTGGATGACCGAGTAGCGCGACAGGAGCTGATCGAGCTTATCTCCAGGTGTGCTACAGTTGAATGATGCTTCACGGCGTTCTGTTAGTTAATAAGCAGTTTGAAATCTGATTTATTCAAGAAGGGTCTCGCAGATTCTCCCAGGTGTGCCTGCCGTAACTTTAATGAAGATGTATTCCACTACTTTTGTGAATGTCGTTTTTATATCAATCAACGAAACACTAAACTATTCCTTTTTGCACCCTTCACTACTGAAACTTTACTTTTTGGCTCCCAAAAGGTTGTACTTTACAACAAAATGAAATAATCTTCGACGCTGTACATAACTATATCAAAACAACAGGCAGACTGGGAGCAGTCCACATAGGTTGCTACATGATTATTTAGCTATGTACTGATTAATTTGGTGGCGATATACCTGATAAACGAGGACGTACTTCAATCACCTTTCCCTATCTGTGGCGTCTTGTCTCGTTACATGTACTCAAGCCTTTGTGGCAGTGCCACTCTATCTGTCTTTGAAACGTCACGAATACCTTAACACTGACTTGTCTGATGTTGTTATCCAGTCTTTTCCCTCTACCTCTCTATGTGCAAGAGGAATTTATTTAGGGCTGCGCCCTGTTTTCCAATTGCTTTCTTTGAAATAAAAATATGTTTAAACCAATAAGCAGGCTATTTCATTTGAAGATAGTTTTGAGTACTGTTAGTAACGCAAACACAAAGGTTCTGTATATATATATTATATATTATATATATATATATATATATATATATATATATATATATTATATATATATTTATATATATATTATATACTAATATATATATATATACATATATATATGTATTGTTTAGAAATATTTTTATTCGGTCATATTTCTGACCATAGTGTATGTCATGCTTATGTTCCGTTGACTTCGACCTGAGACCAGGCCTCCACAAGTAGCAAAATTTGCAACAAGTGGGAAGGTCTGCTCTTCAAAAAAACAGGAGGCTAAGTCTGGATACGAGATAGCTGTGATCATCTATTGTCTATGAGATGGCTTTGTTCATCTGTTCATCAAGTAAATCTATACCTCCATTAGGTAAGGTCAAGATCGACTGGTTCATTTGGGTTTTCAGTAGAGGGCTCTGAGGGCAGGCGGGCTATGTATGTGTATTTCCATTAGTTTCCATTGTAATTCACACCCATATAACTAGAAAACCGCTCCAGCTAGTAAATGTTATAACTTTTGCTACAAAACTATTCAAAGTACTGAATGTTACTTCAGCACATAACTTTATGGGAATACATACCTCTAGCCAGCAAATAATTTTTTGTATTAGTTTGTGTATTCAGCCAATACACATAAAATTGGCTGCCACTGTGCCTGCAGCAGGTCATTGCAGTAGACCCAGTCATTCAAATAGTTTTTTTTCTGCTTACGAACATACTTTCACACTTTAAATCATTTGAAACAAGACAAATATGATTTAAACTAGAGAAATATTGCCTGTATAGACATCAGCATAATTAATACAAAATTAACAACTCTTGCCTTGAACCATCTCTTTTTTTACCCTCACAGTATGGAGTTATAAGCTCTACGCTCACAGTAAGATAACTAGAAAAGATGATTTGCTGCATAGGAAATCAGTATGTGTGTCGTCAAAGCTAATTGGTAAGTACATCTGGTATTTTAGACTTACAGTGTATTTTGGGTATAACAAAGTACAATGGGTACCTCAAGTACGACAGTCTACGATGTGTACGACAATGTTACGACAGTGTACAATGGGCACTTCTGTACTAGGTGTATGATCGGTACAACAATGTTACGAAAGTGTACAATAGGTGCTTCAATGTTATAGTGTGTGATCAGTACGGCAATGATACGACAGTGTACAATGGTACTTCAGTACTACAATGTATGACTGGTACAACAATGTTACGCAAGTGTACAATGGGTACTTCAGTACTACAGTGTATAACAGATACAAACAGTTAGCATTATCAACTGGCTTTCAGGAACAATGTTGGAAAGCCACACTTGACACGAAGCAACCTCAGTGTAACAAGCTCCAAGTCCTGCTTCTGCACCCAACTCATCTCTTGGATGATGGAAAATACTTTTTCAAATTGCCTCAAAGTATTCCAATTCAACTAAGTTCAATTTTACAACATAGACCTCTGTGTAATCCCAGCAGTATGTCTTACACAGCCCAACCAAGCTTGTGTGCAAGCCTCTGTGGTGCATATGAAGCAGGCACAACCTGCGAGTGTGCATACAGAAGTTATGCAACTTTTAAGGTGGAAGCTGTGAAGCTAGGGCGCAGTGAGACTGGCAACTTTGGATCACAATTATCCATTTATTTTTTTTACAAGTACATTAAACCTATATATTTTCTGATTACTACATATCCATAGATTTGTATCCATAGAGTTTTTCTGCAGGATTGGATTTTTTTGGAGATTTTATAGCATTCTTTCTGACTTGGCAGGATTTTCACAGTTTTCGCGCAGAAGTTACACAATGTTGTTTTTTCCCCAGTTGAAATCAGAAGAAATTAAAAATATTTATCCATGTCCAGGATCGAATTCAATGGTTAGTCCGGAAATAGCATGAATAAAAAGTTACAAAATTTTTAATTTAGTCCTGACATGTTGTTCATTTTCCTTCTATAAATTGCTCCAAAAGTCACGGAAGGGGTTATCAGAAAAAAATCCTGGGAACCGTTCCTGGATATGATATTTTTCTTTTAATGTCCCTTGATTTAAATGTGATAGGGCAATCCGTACGTTTGTTAGGTGAGATACAAATTGCAGAGGTTGAGCAAAAAAACAGTTCCGAGAAAATCGCATTGAAAGAAAAAGTTGCCAATTCTTACGCATTTATGGCTGTAATATGACACATACTCATTTCTTCTGTCCTGTGCTCTAATTGCTGTTTGAAATAAACTTGTAGCTTTACTTCTGTTATGTTGTCATTAAACAAAAGTATATTTTGTGGCTTAAATTTCAACTTTTTTTAACTTGGGAACCCCACACTTGGCTTGTTTGGGTGTGGGTTCACATGCAGCTTTCCATATTTCGGGACCAGTAAGGGGATTGTGCTAATTTGTTTTTACATCAATAGAGAATTTCAAAGTAATCAGAACAATGGTAGTGATTAGTCTGAACTGGCACATTCTCCTCTCCATGGCTAATGCTTTACTGTGAGTGATCCATGTCAATTGCTCAATTAGTTTCAGGGGTCACGGACTAATGGCTGTGCAAACAATGACATGGTTCATTATCATGCCCATGCAAACAAACCCATGTGCCTAGCTCTGCTTAACCTTTTCAGTGATAACAAAAGTTTTGAGATCAGTTATCTCATATAAATTTTATGTTCACACATCTGAGTGTTTGGGAGCATGTAGTTTAAGTATCAGACTATCCAAAAATATGAAAAAGTGATTAGAGGTTATCCAAAGGTGCCGGCTTCAGATCTTCAACCTTAAGTATAGTAATTGGGGACATCAAAAATAGAGCTGTGTCACAGCTGATGTACCTAGTGAGGAGGCAGGTGGAGGGATGGCCCCACCTCACTTTTTACCAGTGGTTGTGCACATGTAAATGATGCTCTTTCTTGGATTTCACTTGTTACTATTTCTTCCAGTTAAATACACAACATATTACTCAAAACCACACTTCATCTTCCACCATACCCCTACCGTACTGTTCCACTTTCACCAACATGCCCGGTCTGTGTCTAGGCAACTGGCCTTGCCCCAATCTGAAACTAGGAATTCCTAGTCATAGCCCTAATTCAGATCCAATACATGTATACATACATACAGAAACTGAGTTTGCTTTATTTCACTTCATTTAACTGGATCGATCAGCAACACAGTCATAAAGGATATAAATGGAAGTTAATGGTAGGTCTAACAACTATTTTATCTTTTATGACCGAGTCAACCTTCAGACCTTATTGCATTTTTAATTTGTCTTACCAGATATCAACACATATCAGAAAGCTGAAAAAATTTGTCTGTTAACATACTTTTGAAGACATTCAAGATTTGAAAATTTTCAATGGCCTTAATGTGCATGATTGAAATTTGTGCAGCCTTCACTATGGATTCTTCAGATACATACTAGTCCATAACATAGGAGTACAAGTTGGAATGGCATCTGTATCTATTACAGCTTTGAAGTTATTCAAGATTTAAAATTCCCAATGGTGCTACTTAGCACAATTTAAATTGCTACAAACTTTTGTTTGTAATTTATTAGGTGCACAATGATCAACAACCCCCAAGTAAAAGTTGCAATGACATCTCTTATCTATTACAGTTTTGAAGATATACGATATTAAAAATTTTGAATACTGCCAATTTGCGTAATTTAAATTGCTACAGCTTTTGTTTTAGATTCAATACATGCACAATGATCAATAACCCCACAGTACAAGTTGAAATGACATCTTTATCTATGATAATTTTGAAGATATTAAAGATTTAAAATTTCTAATGCTGCTAATTAGCATAATGTAAATTGCTACAACTTTTGTTTTAGATTTGTTACATGCATAATGGTCAATAAAACCCCTAGTAGAAGTTGAGAAATTCACTGGTAAAAAAGAAAGAAAAAAGATGGAATTTTAGAAAAAACAGGAAATATATAATACATATATGCATATATATATATATGTGTGTGTGTGTGTGTGTGTGTGTGTGTGTGTGCATCATAAATACTCGATGGTAATAGTTGAAAGCCATGACCATCTAGGCCTATGTACATGTACACTTACATTGATGAAACTATATATATATATATATATATATATATATATATATATATATATATATATATATATATATATATATATACAAATTCTTCTGTTGTCCTGTCTTCAGATTCATAGCTTGTTTTTCATGGACCATAATGGTATTTGTGCCTGCTATGCTTTACATTAAAAGGTTTTATTTCAATATTGAAATGGGGGTGTGCATGATTACCCAGATTCGATTGGTGTTTGTTTGATGTGTAATTGATATGCCACTGTACTAAACAGGCAGCTTGGAAATGGAATGGCACAGATTCAATTATCTTTTCCAGTTCCATTTTCAACATTTGCAAAATTTGATCCTTTTATAATTCTCTTGGGATGACTTTCAATGCTGCAGCTTTTGCTCACTGTTTGTCAGAGAAGTCCACAGTACAATTTTGCAAATTGGGAGTTGGGGGAATGGCATCTCTATCTATAGTAGATATGAAGATATTTAATGTTTGAATTTTGTTTAGGGATAGTTCAACCTTTTCATCATTTTTGAATTAGTACTTACAGTACGCAAAGGGGGAGGGGGTTAAATGGTCTATATGTTCACAGAATATGGAAAATGATGGTCCATTTTTGGCCTGTGTTGTGTAATTTTGCTGATTTTTTTGGGAAAATCGTCATATTTAAAGCACTAATTTGGGGGCAGGGAAGGGGTCAGGAAATTTAGTACCCTAAGTACTAATTCAAAAATGATGATAATGTTAAACCATCCCTTACTCCGCTTATCTAAATAAATTCAAATGCTACCACTTTGTTCATTATTCATTGGTTGTGCCTGCAACACATATTTCTAAACTGAAATTGGAATGGCATCCGTCTCTGTAATTGTTTTGAAGAAATCCAAGATTTAAATTTTGTGTATTTGCCAAATTTGCATAAATTAGAGGTTTTAACGATGGTTCATAGTTCATTGGATGTGCCCATAGTATAAACCTTTATATTGCAGTTGGATTTGCAACCCTACTATGACAGCTTTGAAAATATATTTAAGGGTTTCAAGTGCCCTAATTAACCTTTTTTCATGGCCTATTGCATTGGCCGGTGTCACAAACCTACACGCACTTGAAATTTTATGTCTATCAACAATGGGTTTGAAGATATGAAAGTTACAAATCTTTAATAGCCCCTAATTTGCAACATTGTAAAATTCAAGGTAAGGTACCATTGTGCATCACTGATGCAGTCTTCCGCCAATTTTAAAGCTGTCATTGACATAGTGTCCGAGAAAAACGCTGTACAGTGGAAATAAATAAATAGATAAAAGAAAGAAATAAAGAACTTCTGTGACAGAATATCTGTGTGTGCACACAGACGTTTCAGGGGGATTTCTAACCACTTACAAGTTGTGGTCCAGAGGCCAGTTTCATACATTGTAAATCAAAACGCGTGAGCAATTAATTAACATAGTGTCCTAGTTTTGAAACAAGATGTTCTTTGCAAACGAGGCCATTTACTGGCTGTTGTTTTAGGAAACAAGGTCTGCACCTGTGACTAATGTAAACGTCTAGACATAAAAAAACTGACTTCATCTGTAACATTGATGACAACCAGTGATGTGCCAATGACACATTCTTTAAACTGAATGTCGGCTCCAGGTCACAGTTGTTGTTTCCCATTACAAAGTCAGCGGGCAATTTCACGTTATACAGGGTCCAGTATATAAAAAAATGTAGGGTGGGATTGTACACCTGACCATTCGTATAAGCTGGCGATCAATGTATGACAACCCCACCACAACTCAGTGATGCACGAGATATTTGATGTAGCTGAATTTCTCAGATGCAGAAACTCCAAACTTGCCATGATGATACTTCCATTCGTAAAATCTGTCTTTTCTTATGAAGAGGGGTGAGCATTTTTGAAAATACGCAAATGAGGGCCATTTGAAAATTTAAACCTTGAATATCTTCAAAACTATTATAGGTGGAGGTGCCATTCCAACTTCATCTCATAGGCTTGTGCTGCAAGTACACCCAATGAACTACAAAGGAAAGTGGTATAGTTCTAATTTATGCTAAATAGAAAAGTTTAATTGTTGAATATCTTCAAAATTATTATAGGTAGAAATGTCATTCCAGCTTCAGTTCATAGGCTTGTGCTGTAGGAACATCCAGTGAACCACAAACAAAAGCTTTATCATTTGGATTTATACCTATTAAACTTTGCGTTGAAACCTAATGTAGAAGCACGACCAGTGTTTGCACAGAATAGGGGTAATCTTGGTTGGTTTAATTTCTTGACACAGCCTTCGGTTTCCATGATGCATGTTTGTGACACCTAGCAACCCATGCCATTTGAGGTCAGGTGGGTCAGCAAAGCCCATCACATTACAGTGAACCTGAAAGTTTCACCCTGCATATGAGGATGATTTTTGAAATTATCATCTTCTAATCTACCTGACGTACATATTACTATTTTTCAAATACACCCAGGTGTGATGAAATGAAAGTTTAATGCTTATTTGGCAACATATAGAGAGGTTAAATTTATATCTTCACAATATCTATAACGGCCTAGAACAGTCCAAAGAAGCCAGAATGGTGTTTCTAGACGTATCCAAGGCGTTTGACAAGGTTTGGCATCCCGGTCTCCTTTTTAAACTTCGACAACTCGGCATCTCCGATAATCTTGTAGCATGGATTGATAGTTATCTCTCAAACCGATCCCAACGAGTGATTATTCATGGCCAATCTTCATCATGGCTACCTATTGAAGCTGGTGTGCCCCAGGGTTCCATCTTGGGTCCACTTCTCTTTCTTGTCTATGTTAATGACCTAGTTGACAATATTACATGTGATGTCAGACTTTTTGCTGACGACACCAGTCTACTTGAAGTTGTTAATGACCCAATTGAAACTTCTAATCACTTGAATATTAATCTCTCTGTTATACATAACTGGGGAAAGTTGTGGCGTGTTACCTTTAACGCTTTAAAGTCTCTTTCTGTCATATTTTCAACCAAACTTGTTAAACCACACCATCCACCCGTTCGTCTTGGAGACTCTGAAATACCTGCGGCAGACTCACACATTCATCTTGGTATTACTCTCAGTAGCAATTTATCCTGGCATGCTCACATTACTCGTATTACTACCAAAGCGAGCCAGCGAATTGCCCTTCTGCGTAGATTCAAATATAAACTTTCCCGCAAAGCTCTGATTAAACTTTATTTAACTATGGTTCGACCAATTCTTGAATATGGTTGTGTGCTCTTTGACAACTGCGGTCAGGGACTTTCCGATCTTATTGAATCCATACAGTTTGAAGCTGCCAAAATATGCACAGGTGCATTAAGGCACACATCACGCGCCAACCTCTTACGTGAACTTGGTTGGACAACTCTCGCCAGCAGGAGGAAGTATTCTAAGTTACTTCTTCTTTACAAAATGTATCACAACTTAACACCCTCCTATCTCTCTCAATTAACTCCTCCTACTTTTAATGCTCGAAACCTCCGCCACACTAGCTCCATACGTCCCATCAATTGCAAAACTAACCGCTTAGACAAATCCTTCCTACCTGACACTATCAAACTGTGGAACAATCTTCCCTCCGATATAAGAGACTCAATTTCCCTCCAAATATTCAAATCAAAGCTGAAAGCAACACTACTAGCAGTGGATCATGTTCCTGTTTACTATACCCAAGGACACAGATTTGCCAACATTTGTCATACCCAGCTTCGTCTTGGATTCTCGAGACTTAACTTTGATCTCTTTAAAGTCAACATCATCCCACAACCTACATGTTCGTGTTCCTACCCCACTGAAGATCTGCAACATTACCTGTTCTTTTGTCCAAAGTATTCAACTTATAGAATTAGACTACTCAACTCCATCATCCCTATTATTGCTCCCGGCGTCCACCCAAATCTGATTATACACACAGCGAGTGACAGACTAGCTCAAATTCTTCTCTTTGGTAGCGACCAATTGTCCATTCCCTTCAACATACAAATTTGTGATGCTTTCCACAGATACATCGTAGATACTAGACGCTTCATATCTTAGTTCTGTTATGCATAAGCAGTAATTTTCAATTGGGTTAGTCGCTGATAATTCTTACTTCCCAAATGTCCTTTATGAAATTTCCTACCGCTAGTCCGTATTATTGTGAACAGGGACGTATGTGTGTACATTCTACCTGCAGTTAACTATTTTGCTTTGTTTTGCATTTTGATGACTACCACTACTGTGATTTTTGTATGCAGGGTACAAATCTGAAGCATGTGTACAGCTTCTCTGTTAATTGGGTAACTTTGTTCTTGTTTTGTCCTGTGTGTTTTGTAATATACATTTTGTGTGTCACTCTATGTTCTGGAGAACCCCTCGATTAGTGACATCTCGATGTACTATAGGGCGATCCAGTTGAAATAAATATGTTTAAATTAAATTTAAATTAAAAATAAATTTATATCTGCTAATTCCCCATGTTAATCTATGGAGAAAAAGTGAGGGTCATGGAAAGTGACCACAAGATGTGTGCGGTCAACCATGAACAGGATGGAGAGCACCACCTTTAGGCCAATTTAGAACCAACCCAAATATAGACTATTTCTGCAGTCTTTGAGTTCAAGCACATACCACATATTGAAGTGTGCGTCAGACCACGCCTCTTACCCGTTCAGAGCTGGCCGCGTGCCTGCGTGTTCGTTGATTGCCATCCATACTTTTGAATATGCTGCACCAAACTATACTTCATGGTATATTTTGCAATTCTCGGGCGGAACTGTCCAAGATTCAAGTAAATGTGTGTTTCGGAGCTTTACCTGTACTCAAGTGCGAACATATAGTTCATTGACGTGTGAGGTTGGCAAAGACGTTGCTGCTACAGGGTTCGAATTTAGCGGGCGCCCGACGTCCCGGGGTAGGCTCAAATGTGTCCGGGCAAGTTCACTTTATTACATCGTTTCCCGTCGGGCAAGTTGAAAACAAAAATGGAGCTTACAATAATAAGTGCTGATTATAGTTTATAAATGATATTCGTATTTAATTGTTGGCGCTTTTCTTACATACTTTTTGTTGCCTACATCCAGAAAGGCCCTTTCTTTCTTTCTTTCTTTCTTTCTTTCTTTCTTTCTTTCTTTCTTTCTTTCTTTCTTTCTTTCTTTCTTTCTTTCCCTTTGTTCTCCACAGGTGCAAGATACGATACAGGGAGAATATCTGGGGACAAGCAAGAAAATACATCGTGGTAATTTAAATCCAGATTATCTTTAAGTACAGGTAAAAGATATGTTTTATGTATTATCCATGATAAATTTATTTGATAATTTCACGAGATATGCATTTTAAAAATTCCAATCACTTGATCTATTTTGTAATTCAGATCTCAATCGTGGGATCGACATTCTTTTGCCTAAAGATTAATTTCCTAAGACGGGATTAGTCTCGGAGCCACAAAGGACATTTTCATGTAATTTTGTTCACGAACAGCTTATTCACCTTGTAATGTTACATTTTAACACGGAGCATTACCTCCAATTGACCATATTCATGTAAGGTATAGGCAGGGATAAGCCTTAATTGTGCTTAGAGCTAATGCGACTTGTTGCCTGTCAATATGTGTATATGTAGATTTGTTACCTGTCAATAATTGCAAGAGATGGCCTGATACGCAATTTTGTTAAATATTTACTGAAAATTTTACTGTTCAAGAATCGTCGGATACCGATATGAATGACACCAGGTAATATATAAAAATGCAATGACATTTTCACATCATACGTAACCGGACAGTGAACACACACCTATACATACAGTTGATACCGTTTCAAAGTGTTGATGCCACATATCAATGTCACTGTCACTTGCCATAGAGTAAGGAAGGTAGAGATGTGAACAGATGGGCTAAGATCCCGGGACTTTAAGACCTACAGGTATCAGCTTATGATAAATGCATGGTTGACTTTCTTCGTACACAGCCGGACACCTCCGAAAGTTGAACACCTACACAAAATGAACGCCTTTTCCCGGTCCCATCGCTCTTTCCGAATACTGCTTGGACATCTCCAAGCCGAACACTTGGTGCCTAGGGCAAATATGTTCAAACCAATATGGAATATCAAACCATTCCCTATATATATATATATATATATATATATATATATATATATATATATATATATATATATATATATTTATGTGTCTGTGTTTGTGTGTGTGTGTCCGTGTGTCTGTGTATAAGGCTGTAATCTACATTGTTTATGCATAAGTCAGTTTGTGTTTTTTAATCTCTTTCACCTGATGCATAGTTTTGGACTTAGTTCTACGGGCCAGTGTGCCTGAAATAAAATAATTGAATTTAACACACACACACACACACACATACACACACACACACACACATACACATATTGCCTCCACGATAGACGTTTCGATCAACCTTTTCCTTTGAGCTGCAGTGGCATTCTGCTGATTAGGAACGTATACATCAGTTGCGGGTAAAGCATAATATGTCATAGAAAAATAATTAAGCGGCGATACGCTCAAATGTGTAGCGTAACCAGGGACTTTGTTTTATTTTTTTATTCATTTATTTTATTTTACCGTA
The DNA here is from genome assembly GCA_964020975.1 of Hermodice carunculata. Classification (NCBI taxonomy): domain Eukaryota; kingdom Metazoa; phylum Annelida; class Polychaeta; order Eunicida; family Amphinomidae; genus Hermodice; species Hermodice carunculata. The sequence continues at coordinate 79,126,572 of OZ026613.1, read as the reverse complement.
CATGACATACCATTGTGACGTGGTTAAACATTTTCCTGCTTTAACGTGCTGACGCACCGCGTAGATGATACAGATCTAGTTTTCATTTGGCATTTTAGATGAAATCCTATACATATCGGTGGTGGTCCCCAAGCCTAAGTCCATGCTCTTTTGTAGTCAAAAGAATCCACAGAAGTAGATATGTATCTTAAGTAAGTAGACGAGAAAGTCGAAGTGACAGTTTGTGACAGTTTTTCCCCCAAATATGCACGTCATGCATGATTATTTATGATGGGGGTGTAGCCGTTGGAGCCACGCACGATGGCTGCGCATTGAGACGTCTGCTGATCATTGTTCTGTTGTTTCATCCTCCTGAAAAAATATATAACCCCGTCTCCTGCAAAAGTAATATGGTGCCGGACTACCTGTGAGACGAAAGCTGTTACATGAACAAGCTGTTCACATGATTCAACAGTTAGGGCTATTCATGCAGAATCAGAAGAAGTTTGAATAATCAATCCTTTGTGATATAAACACACATATATAGACAGAAAAGACATAAATAGTGGACGCCGACAGCCCCCTCTTTTAAAAAATAAAAACTACTCATGTTCTTTGACTATTATGTTATTCGGATCAACATAATAGTTAAGAATACAATTAGTCAACACGCAATGTCTCCAAAGTCATTTTCATATATACATATATTGCTATTATTTGGCCACACGATAACGCATACAGAAAAGTGTATAGTACCAAAGGGAAAATTCGGACCAAGGAGCTAAAGGTATATATAACAAGTATTACATATTCTTGCATGGATACATATGCTAAGAAAAAGTAGGCTAAAGCCAGAATGTGCATAAGTTCTTCACCAAACTCACATAAGAGGTGTAATCTTAACTGTCATAAAAATATGTGAGGTACACGTTAGCATACAGATATAATCAGTGCCAACAAGAAACAGTTTTAATTGATTTTCAAGCAACTTTAAGAGGACTTACTGTGGCACGGATATTGCATACAAGGAATGTATTGTTCTTACTTTTTTTAATCATTATAGTCTATAGAAAGTGTACCATTGAAGCTTGATCGACCTTCAACTGAAAGCCACTTTCGATCAGTTCTTTGGAGTGGTATTGACACTGGTTTTTTTAAAAAGAGTTTATTTATATGTACAATTCAAACATTACAGGTCATAAAACTTCTAGTAAATTAAACTCACACCAAGCACACCCATTGAACTGTCTAATCCATGAACTCAACGACACAGGTGTAGAGGTAGTTGGGTGCACTTTCTTATAAATGAGCCCCAGAGATTAGTGTCCTGTTGAAGCATCAAGACCATTGACCCTGCATTTTATTGTACAGACACGATTTAGCTAATCCCCTGCACTAGTGAGGCACTTGCAATTTACTTTACACTGGGTAAACTTTCAATAATTTACAAGTATCCTGGTCCATATGTCACAAAATGTGTTTCACGTGTGGACTCATGCATTTTAGATGCCTTTTCCGTGGGTATTCGACATTTTTTCGCGCCGTTTATAGAATGAAGAACGCTATCTTCCAGTTAAGGCTGCATTTGGGAATAATAAACTGGCAAGTTTTAAGGCTGCATTTGGGAATAATAAACTGGCAAGTTTTAAGGCTGCATTTGGGAATAATAAACTGGCAAGTTTACTTCTGTGGTGTTTAAACTTGTCCTAATGAACGAAACAAAAAGTCTGAAACAAGAAATGGTTGGCAACGCAGGCAACTGGATGCCTTCGAACAGAGATAAAGCATACGCAATCAGCGAAATTTGATCAAATTGTCAGACTTTACGACATAAATTAATCCAGCCGCTGTTACGCACTGTGGTTGCTTCCTGCTGTATCGATCCTGTCAACGATTTTTGATACACGTCACCAGTATCATTGATTTCTGTCAACGATAATACAAAATATGATATACAAGAAATGACGACACAATTAAATCCACATGCAGCATAGGCCTATACATATATGACAAGTTTTCATGCACTTGTCAGAGATTCTGACAAGTTTGCATTTGACTGCTATATCAAGTCCGTTGAAATTCATTGTCAAACTTCCCTCTGCGCCATAGTTCGTATACTCTTGACTGAACGATGGAAATTGGAATTTGTTTATGCGTGAATTTATGTCAGTTGTATGATCGGTAGTGACCGTTAAGCCCTTAATCGGAAGGGGTCATATTTATGTGAAATGAATAAAGGAGATAATGTCGTAAAAGAGCAATTAATTCTAGGAGTATTCAATATTTTCTATCAAGACATGTCAGTGGCTTTTCACGCTTGCGCGACTCCGCATAACACAGCTGCCACGGGTTGTTCTTGTCACCTGTCCTCCACACAGGGCTACTGGAAAAAATAGGAACAAGTTTCTACAGATTTGCTTCAACCTGATTATATAGTGTGGGGTTTAGTCTGGGGTTCTCACAATACGGGTCTTTAATCTAACCACCTGCATGTCACAGTATATTTATCTCGACATACGAGTTGGTTTGGGGATACAGACGGAACGCGGCTTATTTCTCAGGCTGACAGAAAATAACAAATTCTGTCACCACAAATAAGAAGGGTTTTCTGATGGGGGCCCCAAACGCACACGAAATCTTGTCAGAGACAAGTTAAGCTCAAGATTGTTATGCTTTTGTTAGGCAAAGGCAGTTTGGCTTAAAAGACTGCCACATGACAGGTATGGAATGGGTGAGAGACGTATATTTAAAGTTGTTATAACCATACATGAGACCACCGTGGCAGTCATGTGACTAATTATTTGATAGACCGTTGTTTTTTGGTTCTAGTCTGTCTTCTGTGCACGCACATTGGCATGTCATGTTGTCTGGCTTCACGTCAGGCCCGACGCGACCCTTGCTCCTTGTAACTTTTGATAAACCACCGAAACACTGCCATAATACTTGCAATGACTAAAGAATGTCTCACATAGCTAACTGCTCGTCCAAATGACCCCACTTAGTATGTCACAACAGATACATTTTCTTTGCTCTTGCCGTCTTCTGACGCCAATGAGACGCCATTTGTCTGAAGCAAACTCTTTTGAAGGATGTGTTTTATGCGCATGTAGAAAGAACTCAATGGACTCGCGGGCGTGAGAGCGCTCGAAATGTTGAGGTTTGTGTTCCCGCGTGTTATGGTATGCGAACCAGGGATAATTGATGGAGCGGAGCTTTTCATCCTCATAGAAAACACAAATCACTGTTTGTAATGTGTGCGCAGACAAAGCAACAGCTGAATTTGGTCACATTATCTGAAGGACAAGTGTCCTGTAGCGCAACAAGGGTGAGATATGGATAGAGCAAAGAAGCTTACGTATCCACAGGGGACAGGAGTGGAGTTATCGGGCATTTGGCGGTGTGATTGACCTTCCCTCAATCAATATTGACCAGGAGCTTAGGTTCTCCACTTTCTCAGCTCACGACAGTTTAGTTGGAATTTTGCAGGTTTCAGTCATTATGATAACACGAGACCATTGGAATTTCAGGACAAGCAAGTACGTGCATTACGGTAAACAACAAATACATGCGATTTAAAAAAAAAATCGGTCAGAATAGAACTTAATATGTATCGATGAAATCAGAGAACAACAGTTTTTTTTTGTCATTCTACAACACGACTGTATGTCTCCTGGCTCCAACTAAAACTGCTACCAACAGTAATTTTTCATTCCGTCCCGTTCGCTCCCATAAAAATGACACCGGACAGCAATTTTTCAAAGCCCTATCAAACTGTCTAGTTGATGTCACCCGGGAAGGGTGGGAGAGATATGATAAAGCATTCTTTCTCACATGTCACACATATATGACGTGACCAATCTCTCCCAGATAAATGGTGATGAGTTCGATCAATGCAATTGTCGACCAACCATGCAAATTCTTGGAGCGGTACAGGCAAATACAATTTTTTTTGTTACACAGACGTAGGAGAATGAAAAGTGTGAGAGATACAAGACACTGAAAAAAGGGATGAAAAAATTCCCTCATTTTCTACCTGTCTATGCATTCGGTAACATCCAATATTCCTACCGACAGAGAGATTATTTCTGATATCACGGAAGTAATGTTATGTTTAAACTTTCATAATTAGTAACCAAAATGTGAAACCCTTTGTAATTAGCAATCACATTACCAATTTTTCGGTTATACAATTCCTTATTTACATTTGTAGCTGTCAGATTATCGCAACGGCAACCACCCGCCAAGAAACCTAAGATACGCTCGCTGTCGATGTAATCAGATTATTATATATCTCGTATACCATATGTATAAAATTTCACGCCATTTAATTTATGGACAAGCTAAACGCGCTTGACTCGTGGAAGCGATAACGTCCACATTGTCATTCACAGATTTGCACTTTGTAACGAAGCAGGAGATTTATTGTTGCAGATAGGGTATGGTTTAATTTATGTTTTTGCTTCAATCTTTCAATCGTCATGGTCAATGATAATTTACTTTCTCCTAGACTATATTTTACCGAAATATCGCAATCTAATTTCTTAAATTTTGTCGTCAAAGAATTTAGTTGCTTCACAAATTAATAGGCCTACTGCTTAATAACTGTTTATTTTATTTTCATTTCAGCTTCAGTTACTCAAACACAATGGCAAAAGTGGTCACTTTTACGTGACAGATCATCAGTTATTTCCCGAATGCACTCAGACACAACGGCAAAAGTAGTCATTTACTTTTACATGACAGATCATCAGTTATTTCCCGAATGCACACACACACACACACACACACACACACACACACACACACACACACACACACACACACACACACACACACACACACATATATATATATATACGGGTAAAATGCTCCGAAACATGTTGAGTAGTTACCCGCTGAAGACCCTTTAATTTATTTGGGCTAATACAGCCTATGTCAAAATTTTACAGAGGAACGTGTGCAATATGGACAAAAGAACTTCTATGTATATAAGTTAGACAGGGACAGGTTAGCTTATGGAGAGTAAAGAGTTCGGACTGCGGAATAGGGTAATGACTACCAGCAACTGGTTTTGGACAAAAAGACACAAATACAATATATATATATATAATATATATATATATATATATATATATATATATATATATATATATATATATATATATATATATATATATATAATGAAAGGGGGAGGGAGGCTCCATTTTACATTTTAGGTTATAAATCTACCACTGCATTTTAGTTTGTACATACGGCAACATCTAACGAAGTCCAGGGGCACCTAAGAATATGTTCCTATCAACTATAAATGATGATGATGATGATGATGATGATGATGATGATGATGATGATGATGATGATGATGATGATGATGGGCACTCACAGTCTACGGACACTTTCTACTGCTAATATTTTCTGATGATGATGATAATTTAGTTTTCGGTTGTTCAAGAAAGAATTGGATTACCAAAACCATAGACCTTCGTAAGAGTCTGAAAAAGAAGTAATGGTAGTTATACCCTTTTCTTTAGGATCCTCGATGACTAGAACTTTACAAAAGTCGGCCTGTCAGACTGAGAAACTTTACTTTTTTTGTCGCTGATGGTCTGGGTATGTTGAGGTTAATAATTGGGGGCGCCAGCTACAGTGCTCAACATGTCAGTTGCAAGTGATTTTCCATTTGGTCCTTTACGGGCACAATGAGCAGCTGTAGCGCCATCTGATGGCTGTAGTTCCATTTAGTGTCACTAGAGTCCGCCATATTATGATAGCCTCGTGACTACCGAGATCATAAGTAAACAGTTAAGGTAATTCATAAATATTAAGTAGATGAGACACACTGATCATGTACACGAAATGGCATCTGTGGACGAACCGATCCTGTACTTCGAAGGTTCACTCTTTTTACCGTAAACTATGGTTGTAGATTGATATGTGAGGGTATAATCTGCATAGGAAAATAATATTAACCTCAGGTACGATTTAACAGGAGTTTTATCCACAGGTTTTGCTCAATGACAACGAACAAATCGAAGATGGCGTCCTGGTCACAGATGGCGCCATCTGCTAATAGGGAAGTATACTAGCATTTTTCCGTCAGATGGCGCACTATACTTAGCCAGGTATATCACGTGTTCATAGCACCAGATTCGGCTGGCTCTCTTGTCTTCGTAACATGTCGGCAAAAGCCGGAGTCGTGAAGATTCGAGCAATAACGCTTCAACACGAACTCCGTCAAAATATGTGCCCCAATATGTGTCACAGTTCGTTACGATCGAAAACAACCAGCCGGTGCATACATGTCATGGTCAGAACATGATTGTGAAACTTGAGCGATGATGTCTCGAGGCATGGATGACCCAAGGTTTCAACAAGCAATGCATACTTGCTGACATTTTTTGTCCTCTTTGTTGAATTGGGCTGGGATACATACCCGGATGTTCGGAAGTGTGTGTGGGGGGGAGGGTGCGGGGGGGAGGCGAGGGGGTGAGGAGCAGGAGGAGGACAGCGGGGGATGATGAGCAAGGTTCTCATGATTGAACCTAGCAAAGCCTATCGGTCAATAAAAATCTTTTTGCTGGGAAAGCGCTGCACCTGGAAACATGTTCCAATTTAGCGAAAAAGCAAGCCTAGCTGTTGCGTAGGAAATATCTGCCAAGTTGACGCTATCTGGCGCAAAAGTGCACGAAAAAATTACAGATAAGTAATTTGATAACAAAATCAATTGAAATATTCTATTTCCCAAACTCTGATCTGACGTATGTCGTGTAGGGGATGGCAATGTGAGAAGAGCGGTTTCCGATATTTTGAATCAACCAGCCAGGTGCAGATCCAGGAATTTAGCAAGGGACTGACGCCCAGACAAGAATAATGATCTTTATGTCAGTGTGACATCACAAACATTCTTTGTCAGTGTAATATCACTTTCTTTCTTTCTTTCTTTCTTTCTTTCTTTCTTTCTTTCTTTCTTTCTTTCTTTCTTTCTTTCTTTCTTTCTTTCTTTCTTTCTTTCTTTCTTTCTTTCTTTCTTTCTTTCTTTCTTTCTTTCTTTCTTTCTTTCTTTCTTTCTTTCTTTCTTTCTTTCTTTCTTTCTTTCTTTCTTTCTTTCTTTCTTTCTTTCTTTCTTTCTTTCTTTCTTTCTTTCTTTCTTTCTTTCTTTCTTTCTCTACCTCCAAAGCTTACCTAAGCTGCGTGTTTTGTCTACTCTGCTAGTATACAAGAGATGACAAGGAGCTTCGTATGCTTTGGAGGCAATTCTCTTTTTTCTTTTTTTGCAAAGTCTGGCATTTATGAAAAGGGGTGACAGTTTTTAATATTATGCAAATTTGAACCATTTGATAATTTAAACCTTGACTATCTTCAAAACTATTATAGGTAAATGTGCCATTGATTCCAACTTCAATTCATACGTTCGTGCTGTAGGTGAACCAGGAACAAAAGTTGTAGAATACGGATATCTATCTATTAAGGACAGTTTAAAAATGTAAATGTTAAATATCTGTCTTCAAAACTATTATACATAGAAGCACCGTTCCGACTTCACATCCTCGGTTTGTCCATCATGAATTTTGTCGAGAGCTAAGCAGTCAGATACCACTCAGCTACACTCTCTGAACAGTGTTTGGCCCTGTCAGTGAAAATGAAATAATGCAATAAGAGCAGTAATTGCAGAATTGTACATATTAGTGATAAACCAGTTATACAACAGGCCATGGTCTGTCATCAGCAGTCAATTCCATGCATATGTACATCACTTGGTTTTTGTTGCTGATACTCCTGTCCAATATAACACTTGTATGCCACCATATGGTGACCATTTTGTCATCCGTCTATGCTCTAGTGAGTACCTACAGTGATCCATAAATAATTAAGTTTGCGATTAAAAGCATACGGTGCAAGAATTAGCTAAAGTTTCTTATAAGACGACCAAGCCTTGTTTGTTTGCCAACACTTGACATTCCGTGCTATCAAGATTTTTTTTTTCTGTTTGGCACTTCGTTGTTACCCGCAGATTTTTTCATGCTAATTGTCTTATTATGCTACATTTCCTCCCAGAAATATCATGTTTTCTGTCATGTAGTGTTTTCGATTTCAATTGAAATATACAAGACTACAACTTTCCTTTGAGGCTTAAAAAATTGCTTTTAAAGCATTTTTTCTCTAGTGTTTTTTCTTTTGAGAGGGGGCCCTGGGAAATTTGAAAAAAAAATGTGAAGAACTCTATCTGTTCCAGTATGAGCCAAAATTATAGGATATGTATGTATGTATATAGGTAGGTAGGTAGGTAGGTAGGTAGGTAGTTAGGTAGGTAGGTAGGTAGGTAGGTGGTAGGGCATTGAGGGGAAGTAATTTTTGCTACCCGGGTACTCTATTTTCGGGTAGTGTAAATACCCGGGTACCAGTCAATTACTACCCGATCTAGCATGCCAAAGCGATAAACCCAACTGCATAGATGTAAGTATAGGGCCTATAAATACAACAAACAAACGTAAGTACAACGATGAAATCATCCATATATGTTGTGGAAAACAAAAGCAAACCAAAATTCATATTTATAATATTTCTATAAATGAAGTTTCTCAAATATTTACTATACATGAATATTCACTCTTGAGAACCTTCACCTTCTGTCGTCGTTAGCGGGTGCAGATCTTTTATAAGGTAAGCACATAATGCCTTTGTAATCATTTTTTATTTGGCTGACTGTACATTCAGTGTAGACAATGTGAAATCTGTCGATCTTCGTTGCGCCATAACAGTCTTTCTTGTACTTGCATACCCGGGAACTTCAGCCCAGGTTTACAACTGTCATAGACTCTCAGACCTTCTACTTACATATCCGGGAACTTCAGCCTAGGTTTGCAACTGCCATGGACTCGCAGACCAAACTGCACCGAAATCTAGCTTGTGACAGAACGAAATATGAAACTATGTTTGAAGTTTATATTGCTTTGTATACTTTCCGAACCAAGCATTAATTGCTTAATAGTATCCTACGGCCAGCCATTCTGAACAATATGTTAATTTGAATCAATGTAAGTTTAAATTTGTCCAATAATCAAATAAACAATTTTTTGTTTGATTTTCTTTTACATGGGTGACCGTGCTTTTAATGAATATTTGTGTATCGACGGGCTTGGATCAGGTTTTGTTCAACTCAAAAGGTGGCGCCAAAAGCCAGTTTAAGCTGCTGGTTTTTTTTAGTTTCATAGTTGATTGTTAGATGGCGCCACAGGATGGTAGTACTTCGAAATTTTAATGTTTTGTGTCGTTCACAGATGGCGCTTGCGTCAACATTCGTTTAAACGTTTTTTTTTTTTTAAGTGAGGCAAGCAATAATTTTGTACATGAAATAATATACAGCAATAGGAAAAGGGCAATGTCCTATGTTATCCCTCTTGCAGAAAAGGGAACAACATATAAACAGGAAATTACTTGACGCACACGTTACATGAACGGTCAATGTTCAAATTTGTCCAGTCATGCAACAGGAGCCTGGACCACTGTGCCCAGTCATTTTCTCACCTCCAACGCCCAGAGAAAGCCCCTTTGTTGGGGGGTAAAACCACTTGTTTGTTCAGTTTCAGCATATACACTTGCCACAGAGCAAGGTTTACATGATAAAATGACATGAATATCACTGCTGAACCGGTTTAAGTGTGGGCTGGAAAATGGCCTCCAAACTATTTACGAAACCTTTCATAAAATCTTGAACTTAGAATAATAGGTTAAGACTATTTTTGGGGGCAATAAAGCTTGCCTAATCAATGAAGTGTTTGGCATAACTGAAACAATGGCGTTTTGTCCTTGAAACACCACACTTGCGTGAAGGGTTATTTCGAATGCACCAGATTCTTGGTGCAGCTGGAACGAGGCCGGGAGATACGCAGGGCGTAGTAAGTTATGAGACATTTTAGAACGTGACAAGTTTAAAGAATTGGCTCCTGGTACTCAATTTTGGCCATCCCAGTTCGGATAGAAGTTTGTCCCGTGATCTGTGGCGGAGGGGGTCAGTGCATATTCTGGCCGCTTCAAATTGAACTGTTGCGAGGGCTTTTGACGAGCCGATGCCAGAATTATAAAAAATTGTGCATCCATGCATAGAGACAGTTTAGTAAGGGTATTTCTTGATAACTTGAATTTTAACCTTTTGAGTAAAGCTAAACGCTTAAATTGCATGCCTTATGACGTGTTCAATATGACTGTCATGGGTTTCCAGCCTGAATCCGAAGACAAATGAGCATGAGAAATGGTTTCAGGAGTTGTATTTTCTCCAAGCAATTGTAGTGGATGGTTATGTTGGTTGCGTTTTGCCGAATTTAAGACGGATAAGGACTTACTTGCATCAAATGAAACACACCAGAGCATAAGATCGTGATTTAAGCTCCTACCTGAGGCAGCTGGATAATAAACTATTTCAATGACACTAGTGTCATCAGCGAAAATTCTGATATCACAGGAAATATTTTCCACTAAGTCATTAATGAAAACTAAGAATAGCGGGACCCAACATGCACCCTTGGGAGTACTCCTGCTTCCACAGAGCACTCTTCTTGAATAGCGACCTGTTGTTGTCTGTTGAATACATATGGATAAATAGCTTTTTGCCCAATAGACCACAGAGGACTCAAAGCCCAGCTGTCGTAATTTAAATTTAAACAGAAGTCCCTCACGCGAAACTTTTTTCAAACGCTTTCGACATGCCAAGAAAGGTCATTGTAGCTTCGTTATTCGGTTCAAGACCATTGTAAATTGCATTGACAATACTCAACAACTTGTTAGTGATTGAATAATTGTTTGTGACCCCAGAGTTACGTTTGGTCAGCAATAGGGGTGATCTGGATTGGTTTAATTTCTTGACACACAGCCTTTTGTTCCTATGATGCATGTTTGTAAAACCTAGCAACCCATGTCATTTGAGGTCAGGTGGATCAGCAAAGCCCATTACATTACAGTGAACATGAAAGTTTCACCCTGCATATGAAATTTTTTGGCATTATCATCTTCTAATCTACCTGAAGTAGATATTGTTTATTTCTAAATACACCCAGGTGTGATAAAATGAAATTTTAATGCTTATTTGACAACATACAGAGGGGTTAAATGTATATGTGCTAATTCCCCATGTTAATCTATGGAGAAAAAGCGAGGGTCATGGAAAGTGACCATAAGATGTGGGCGGTCAACCATGTACAGGATGGGCAGCACCACCTTTTGGCGAATTTAGAACTAACCCAGATGTCCCCCTATTCGTTTCCCGCAGGATGTTCATAAAAATGATTAAATATCGAGCGTTTAAGAATTTTTGACACGTTACATAACATAGATAGGCCGATAATTCAATTTGGATTGTCTATCAGACGTTTTGAGTATGGGATCAAACATTTGATCCATTCAAACAGTTGGGAAGAGTAGAGGTTCGCAGAGATAGAAATTCCAGTTATGTCAGACCCAGTTGCGGAACTGCTTTTGAGAGACGATAGTATCTTGGAGCATGGCGAGAGTTTTGTCTGTCCTGTATTTGAAAGTGGGCAAGGGAGAAGAATTTACATTATGAAGGAGCGTTCTTTAGTTCGCTTTAAACGACATCATGTACTGCTATATTAAGGTCCAAATGTTTGACCAGACAAGACCAAAAGGTACAGGTAATCAGCCATATATTCGGATATTCCGTCTCGTCCTGGAGTGTCTGAATCCAGCGAGGTGGAGATTCCGTCAGCCAATTGTATGGATGGTGACGATGCTGATATTAACTTTTTCGACGTTGCAGTGTATAGATCTACATGTCCCTCAGTGCCCGGTTGGCAGGCAACATATAAATTTGACGGAGAAGAATAAGCACATTTCACTGGTCGAGAAGAGAGACCAAATTCAGTTAGTCATGAAATCAGTGACCCATAGTACAATGTTCCGCCAGTTATATACTAGTACCTCGATACGTGTATGCATGATATTCCTCAGAGGAGAATCAACCTGGACAATCTTATAGAATAGAGAAGCAGTTTGTCTTAATGATGTCCATCACACACGACAAATTAAGGGCTTAAAGCAAATTACTATGATGAGACCTATAACTTAGACCCATAAAATCTTCAACCAAGGTGCCCTGTGTACTCTCAAATTTCTTGATATCACTGGCTGATAAATGTAAACAATTAGCCCCGTATGTTAATGTGGGTACGCAAATAGTTGACCAAAGATATAACGTCGCATTAGTCGAAAGTCCAGGGTAGCAGAGGCAAGCCCTAGTACAACCATAATAAACGCGTCTACAATTTTGGGTTCCTTTTTCAACATGTTCTTTACCTTTGCCTGGGTCAGTGAAAACAGTTCCCAAAGCCTCTAAACTTGTGACATTTTCAACATTACATCCACCTAGTGTCCACTGAGGCTGATCTACGAATACCCGTTTTCCAGCTACTAAACATTTTGTTTTCGTCAGGCCAAACTTAAATCTCCACTTGGTTGCATACGCCATACAAATATCTATCAATGCCTGTAAATCTGTTACAGTCGAAAACACATGAGAGTGACGTCATCTGCATAGGCGAATGAATAAACGTGTTGTTGATTCACATACAGGCTATACTGAGAGTTTTTAAGTTGTATCAATAAATCATTCAAAAATATATTGAAAAACACAGGTGAGAGGCAGCTGCCTTGACGTGTGCCCCTGGTGATACTACAAGAATTACTGTATCCATTATCCTATTTAATAACTGTTGTGAGATGCTTGTACAATTTATAAGTGAAAATCCAGAATTTAGCTTGTAGAATTCCATGCAGCTTGGACAACAAGGCATCATGCCATACAGAATCAAAGCAACGTTCCGCGTCTAAAGAGCATATAAAAACTGGCGAGTTGTTCCCGTTATAATATGACACTATTTCATTCATTAGAGTGCAACCAAAATATGTACTGCGCCTCTCTTTGAATACAAACTTAGTATCACTTACATCAGCATCAGGTAACATAATCTTTTCAATAATCTTGGCAATAATTGAGCTTAGTGTGATAGGACGATGATTACAAGTAATATTAGGGTTCAGAGCTAGTTTCTTTAATATAGGAATAATACCACTCACTGTAAATACAGTGGGAACCACACAATATGTAATAAACTCTGTATAAAATGAAGCAAGCACAGTAAGTCAGATTTACCATAGTATTATGCTCAGCAGTATTGCCATCAACCCTGGGGACAATTGTTTCTTCAGCGAATCAGCAATGGTTTTTTCAATGAAGTCTGATTTTATATCCGTATCATCAAATATATCATTTTTAGCTTAGCTGACTTGTCAATCAGCTGAGCTTATCTTCTGGTCCTCCATCCGTCCTTCCGTCCGCATTTGATACTCTATAACAGTGATTCAATCACTTAACTTATTAATTAGATAATATTCCAGATTCATAGATATCACAAAAACGATATAGGCATACTTTCTACTTTTGCTATAAACTCAGCTGACGAACTAGTCAGAAGAACCAAAATAGTGATAGGCCTACCAATTCTCCTTTATCTTTTGCAGAAGTAATAAAATTTGGATTTTGAGTGGTTGGGCCTGTACATATTGGAAACACCATAGTGTGTATTTATTGAAGAATATTTCAAAGGTTGAGAGGACCGGTTTAAAACCACCAGTTGCCTTTTGTGAGTGACTGCCTGTCTCAAGTCAGGAGTGCAATTTGTTTCTTCACATTGGTATTGGAAGATGAATGTTGATGCCTTGGTAACTCTGGAATCTCTTTGCTGTCATTGTTGGGTTTGATATTTATGTATATGGGTCATGTTTTTCTGAATAAGTGTATCATGGTAGAGACATCCGTCCGTCCGTCCATGCCTTGTTTAGACCATATCTGCAAAAATACTCACTTTACAGAGACCAATTTTTTATCACAGAGGGCCACTGAGGTGATTCAGGTGCATATTGAAAATAGGTCACTAAGTAACATATTTAAGTCACAGAACTACATTAAAAAAAAAAACGGCTTAAACAGAAAATCTACAAAAATATTGAAGGTAGCTTCATCAATTATTTATGACAGTTGGCCCTAAGGCTTAGAAGCCTATCGAAAACTGTGTCACTAGGTCACATATTTAGGTCACAAGGCTGCATTGAAGAAAAATGGCGGTACCATGATATCTTCAAATCTTAATTTTCTCATTGTAGCTGCACCAATTATTTATGACAGTTGGTCCTAAAGATACCCCAGACACCTAGTGAAAACTAGGTCACTGGGTCATATATTTAGGTCACAGTGCTGCATTGAAGAAAAATTGCCTTGCTATAATATCTCTGCTCATCGCATTAACACCAAAGCTTTGTCATTAGGTCAACCAGAAGTAACCTTGACCTACCCAAGGGTATTGTCATCACCATGCTTCCGTCCGTTTTTCTGTCCATCCGTCCTGGATGAGGGGTTTTCGGCCACTGATCGACTTCTAGTTATAAAAAGTGATATGACCATGGTATTATGTTTATAAATAGTATTGTAAATGCAGAGCGGGAATTTCTTTCACCAGATAGGATAAACAACAAATTCAATTTCGAGACAAATTTTCGTGAGTACTTTAAAATAGGTTCAGCTATTCCTTACGAGTGGAGACACGCTATGAGAAGTAGTCCGAATGTAACAACTAGAAACACTTCTTTGAAATTCTTTATCAGTCACACAGTTACAGAAACACCTGGGAGATGGAACTACAGAACAAGCAGTCTGGAAGGGAGTCAACGTCTAACAGAGAATCATCTGAACGCAAAAAGACCTGTTATGCGGTAAATGTGTTGATGAGGAGTAAAACTTTCTGCAAATGTCGTTCTTATTTTTGCTTTGTGTATTGAAATGTACAAATCAACCCAAACATGAGATAAAAATTTTATAGCATGCTTTGTAGACGATATGAAGTAATCAATACCATTTAGTCACACCAGTCCCCCCCCATATATATATATATATATATATATATATATATATATATATATATATATATGTATATGTATATGTATATATGTATATATGTATACATATATACACACACACACACACACACATATATATATATATATATATATATATATATATATATATATATATATATATATATATATATATATATATATATATATATATGGGGGGGGGGACTGGTGTGTCGTTAACGATGGCACAACAGATATTTGTCCATGTCAATTTAAGCAATTCATAAGAAATGATAAATGACTTTCTGGTTAGTCGCCTCCTTTTGTCGTTTGTCGCCACCATATACATTCTCGCAGAATGTTTTTGTTACAGGCTTCATGTACATCTGTTAAGATCATCTATTGTGGATGTCATTGTTCCATGGACTAAATAAGAATACATAAGGTCAGAAGATAATCAAATCTTGTATGTTTATGAACTTTACCAACATTTCTCAGTAGATAAAATTGTAATATTTACAAGCATGGTTGGCACAGTCTGCCCTGTTCTAGTATTGCAGAAATGTGATATCATGAAGTGCTTGCAGGTTTGGGTAGCGTGTTCATTCATGACAGGTTAGCGTCTCTTAACACGTATAAGGACAACAAATTTACCTCACGTCAGGGTTATGTTCACGCATGAGTATGTATTTGAATGTAGCTGCGCCATTCTGATGAACTCAAGCATTATGGTCTCTGGTTGGCCATTTGTGTCCTTTTTCTAGAATACAAATATATGTTATGTTTTGTAGATAGGTTTTATAGGGGACCCCCGTTATAAAACAAGACAATTATTTCTTCAAGTATATAAAACAAATCAAATTCAGCTTTTTGATATAAAAACGTTTACAATAGAGTCCCTATTCCCAGTTTATGCTAACCACTTTGGTGTGTGTGCAAAGTATCAGAAAATCATAGTACAATTGTGTCTCAAAAGTGAAACATCAGCATGATTACTTGCCATAATGTGAATTTATACACACACACTCCACCTTATTTTCAGACGTATTCTGAGTAGCGGTTACCAGTCATTATACTCACTCAAAAAAAAAAAAAAAAAAAAAAAAAAACCGGTATCACGCAACAAATTCCTATACTCAATTTGACACATTAGATTCATTTTTTTCATGGGGGTGGGGGGGGGGGGGGGAGGGAGTGTACAAGACACAACATCACATTAATTGCTTTACATATGCATGTTATATCCAACATATACACCAACACCTAAAATATATGTATTTATACATATAAGAACATGACATGTAATGTACTCTGGGAACGCAAGGGTTACCATATTTAGGTTAAACAATTATGCGTCGTGACAGGCTTCTCAAGGACCACAGGTCTAGTGTCCTTGATACTAATTTAATAAGAATTTCAATATGAAAAGGGATGGTAAATGCTATGAGGTGTAGCTGGTAATATCAAGCTTGGTGCAACCTTTAACTGTGCTGTCAAATATTATAATGTACGTGCAATTTGACAAGAAGGGATGAGCTGGCAAATATGCATGTGGATAGACTTTTCTTTTTCTTTCTGAGATTCCGTGCATAAAAAATTAAAAAAATAGCCAAAATTATCGAAAAATGGCCGTATGACCTTGACTTTCGACTCGAAACCCCTATGTTCTTATAAGCAAATTGTGGCAAGAGCACCAAAGCTTCCATACAAAGTTTGTTTGACCGGAACGGATTGTAAGTTTTTGAGCGATGGTAGAAAATCCAAAATCATAGTATGACCCAGTTTCCAAAAATATAGGTCAAGATGACCCGAAAAGTAAGTCACTAGGACAAGTGTTTCTAGACAGCTTGAGGGGTGAACTTTTTATGTGATATGCAGACAGTGAGCGACATATGGAAAAGTCAAAATTGCGATAATAATAATAATAATAATAATAATAATAATAATAATAATAATAATAATAATAATAATAATAATAATAATAATAATAATAATAATAATAATAACCACCTGATTTGGGACTCCAAGGGTAGGGGACTTCAATGGTATACATGTAGGTCATTCGTGGGGCTGCCAATTGTAGAAATGTACCATACCGACAGCACCATCGCGGGAGGCTAAATAATTTAGTGAGAGGTTTGCCGACAACAGGGGCAGCTTCTTTAAGGAGTCTGGTGCTTATGCCGTCTGGACCAGTAGCTGTGAAAGTGTCGAGGAGTTTGAGGTTATCTAAAACCTCATTTTGACAAATATTGAAATTCCAAGTATATTGATGGTGTGGTCTGTTGGCAAAGGACCATGAACTGAAGATGTATCACGATTACCTGACGTACGAAAAAGGAATTTTCAACTCTAGATGCATTGTATAAGATATGCTTGCCATCACAAAGTATGGAGGGTACTGTCTGAAGGTAGTTCATGTTCAAAAAATACTCAACAGACTCCCAGCATGCATATGCTTTAATTTTCTTTTCTTTAATTTTTAAGGAAATCAGCTAGTTTGCTATAATGAATTTCTTCTCCAGTTTCGGACAAAAGTAACGAAGTTGTTCTATTGTATGCGGGCTTTCGCCCGAATAAAACTTTGGCTGATTCCCCTCTGTGATCACAATTAGCAATAGCTGGTAAAACACATGGTTCACGAAAAATAATCTGAAATATTATAAATTATTTGGTCAGGGCAACGTGGTGCTGTATCTATTATTTTATATTATTTTTATTATTTTGTAATACGTGTAGGCTCATGAATATGTGGAACCAGAAAGTGAGTTGTACAAAAATGATCGATCTTTTTACAAAGTGTACCAGTAAAATCAGTCACCGGTTATAACGATATAGTAAAAAGGTTTTAGCATGGTCAAAACTGTTCTGTAATTTATCCCAGAGACACCTAGGAATCAAGTGGCCTGTAAACAAAACCTAATAAGAAATTATTATGCAAGTTAATTTCAGTCCATGATATTTCGACATGGATCCTTTTCTGGACGCTAGAAAGTGCCTGGAAACATAAAGTCTCACACCTCCGCCCATTCCATTAGGATGGTTTTCCCCAACGCGTAGAAACCTGTTAATGCAAGATAACAATCAGGTGTATTATGCGATAAAAAGTTTCAGAGAGGGCAATTATATCATGTTGAGCAATATCTGCACAAATAAATCATAGTTTGTCCTGGGACAAACGACGAACATTAATATGACAGCATGTGATATCACAAAAGCTACTAACAGGGCGAGGATCGAGTTGAACATCGCTGGTACATAAAATTAAAAGTGGTGAAATTATAAATGGGTAAATGGCAAGATCTTAACATTTTCCAGATACAATGGTGTTGCTTCTATATTTCACAAGTTACCTATGCGATTGGCACAGCAATACATATCACATATAAATGCAAACAGCTGCCATCATATAAAACGAATGAATTTAAGACTGCAAAACATCCTTGATGTTTCCCTCTGACAACTTGTTCTTAAATTCATTTGGCTGTTGAAGCCAGGACTTCCTTAATTTTAAATTGAATGTGATAATACCATTATGTCAGTTGATTTGAAGGATTAGACCTAGACAGTGACTGGAACGGCTGTGGATTGTCGGGACATTGGATTAGGGTATTTTACGGTTGGGGTTGGGTTAAGAACTTTATGGAAGATGTGGCACTGTTACTCCTGTTTGTATAATAGAGACCCAGCGAACCATAGGCCAAAGAGGAATATAGCAAATAGACATACAAATATTGAAAGCTTATCATTATCTAAATGCGCATCTGTCTGACATAAATATTGTCCCATCTCCAACCTGTTTCTGCAGCCAGCCAGGCGAAGATACTTCTCACTTCTTTTTTCATTGCCAGCTGTATTATCCTCAACACTGTATTATAAACCAGTCTTTTGTGGTGTCCTTTGTTTCGTACACATAACAAGTGTGTCACTCATGTACTGCAGATCTTCTCGATGAGTTAAAATTCTACAACCTCTTGCGTGTATTCAATCGATGCACCCAGAACATAAATATATATGTTGTACTGGTAATGGAACCTCCACCTATAATAGTTTTTATATTTAACATTTAAACTTATCAAGTGAGCTTAATTTGTACAAATTAAAATTCTGTGTAACAAAGATACGCAAACCTGAGAAATGTGTGCCCCTGTGAAATGTTATATTAAATCAGCTGACAGGGCATGTCATCTCACATGATACAGCCCTGCTTGTTGAAAAGTTACAAGTAACTGAAAACTGCCTGGGTAAAGCAAGTAGCTGCCTGTCCAGAATTGTGGATAAAGTAACAAAGTCATACAATGATGAAATGAAATATTCCTAGGAACAGCAACAGATTGTATAGCCGTATTGGGTCATTGGTTTCTGAAGCTCTGCCTGTGTAGACCAGGGATTTTAAAAAAAACACGAGCAAAGATTTCTCACATTTGTTTTCCCAAACTATGCCTTACAACCCCCCCCCCCCCCCCCCCGAGATGAAGCGGAGAAGAAGGTTCAGACCATTCAATATGTTACTAAGGTCGGATACAAGATACAGGGAAAATTCAGAGGTTCAGGAAGTGGATCGACATTCACACCATATGATAACTCACAAAAGTCATCCAGAGGAAGCAGAGGCAGAGGCGCTCAATACAATCAGAAACCAAGGCCTTTTTCATGGTGTGGCAAACGCAACTTTCACCAAGAGAGCAAAAGCAAGGAAAAGGGCGAATATAGGTGTGTCTTTATTTAAGGCCGGAAACTGGAGTAAATGTTATCATGTATAGACTAAGCTCACCTCTGATATGGATATTCTGCGGTCTGTAAAAGGTACAATCCCCTTGGGGGAAAAAGTCTAAAAAGCCATCTGTTTACAGAAGCTAAATGTACTGACACCGAGCAGTCAGACATTCAGACTGAGGGACAAAAACTACATGAACACATTCTGATTGAATATCCAAGCCATGAAAACGGAGAGTTTATTTCAGCAATATCTCACAAAAAAATATAGAACCCAGAATGATTTTAAATTTGAAGGAATTAAATGAAAGAGTACAGCATCACCATTTCAAAATGGATACCCTTGAATCAGCATTAAAATTGATCACACCATATTATTATATGGCAATCGTTGATATAAGAAACTGCTTATTATTCTGCGTCTATTCATCACGAATTTTTAAATTCAAATGGGGCCGATCCTTGTTGTGTGCATTGCCAAATGGCCTTCTTGTAGGCCCAGGACTGTACACTAAGCTGATGAACTCTTCTTATGTGGCTCTTCACAAATTAGGACACATAATTAGTGGATTTATTGACGAAAATATGATCATTGTGGATTGTTCATCAGAAGTAGATGCGGCTATATAGGAGACTTTATATTTGATGGAAAAATTGGGCTTTACCGTGGACCTTGACAGATCATTATTAGATCCAACTGGAATAATTAGTTACTTTGGGTTTTGCAGAAATTCCACAAATATGCAGGTGTCACCGCCGGAAACAAAAGTACAGAACATTGAATAAGAAAGCAAAAGAGTGCTCTGATATTATTGGAAATGTGGCAAAGGTGATTCACACCTCAGTAGCCAGCATGTCGGCTGTTGAATTGGGTCAGCTCCATTATAGGTTCATGGAAAGGGAAACAATCTTAAGCCTCAACATGAATACCAAAACTTTTAAAAAGAACTCTGATATTATTTGGAATGTGGCAAAAATAGTTGGCACCTTGGTAGCTAGACTGGCAGCTGCTGAATTGGGGAAACTACTCTATTCATCCATAAAAAATTGGTGTGCCCTCAAAGAGAACAATGGTGATTTTGATCGCCACATGACCATATCTCTATCCACCAAAGAGGATCAAAAATACGAATTCTGCATTGAAAGAATACGGACAAATTTTGTTTTCATCAGTTGATGGTAACATTATGTAAAACACGGCATGTGCCAGTGCCTACTTGCCCCTATGTAACAAGCGGCTGGCCACACCCATAGCTCCTCCTACTGATAAACAAAAGGTCCTTCGCAGTGGCTTTCAAAACTTTTACACACAAATATTCATGAAAAATTTAATTCTAGTATTATTGTTAATATGAATATAAATATAAAAACCAAGTACACATAATATAACTGATATCTGTACCAGTGGACCAGGTTTTGTGCTGGAGGACAAGCTGATGATATGATCCTGGTCTGAACATATTTTTAGACGTTTAGATAAAATGTTAAAAAAAAAGGTCTGGGATATCCAGCCATCAATACTGCAAACAGTGCTATGTCACAGGTGAAAATATATTGTGGTACACAATCTGTAGGCTATGACCCATTAGTAATAAAATTCATGAAAAGATTTTACAGTTTAAGGTTAAATGTCAAGTTCAGGTGGGAAAGGTCGTCTACAATCAGGTAATCGGCTCCAAAACATGTTGGGTAGTTAACCACTGACAACGCTTTAATTTATTTGGGCTGATACAGCCTATGTCAAAATTTACAGAGTAAAGTCTGCAATATGGATGATAGTACTTCCATATGTATATAGGTTAGACATGGACAGCTTAGCTTTTGGAAAACAAAGAGTTCGGACTGCGGAATAGGGTAATGACTATTAGGAAGTGGTTCTGGGCAAAAAGGACACAAATACAATTCTCACACAGCCTCCCCATCCCCCGTTTGACTAAGTGGAGACTATATCCTTCCATAATTACCATCATTGACTCCTTCACCATCGAAGGTCGCAAAATAGTTCCTTGTGAAATTCCTTTATGTATGTCTGAGTGAGGTCAATCATTAGCTTCATAGCACATTTGGTTCTAAACGATGATATTGGACCATCAGAATAAATGTTATCTGCAACCTCAGTGTCTTGAAGTAATCCACATGATAGCAAATGTTTATACAGCGTTGTGATACGTGTATATACACTGTTCTTACTTGTTTTATTGGCGTCTGAATATATCAGGAATGTTTTACAGTAACCATTGTAATAGAGGACCGCTGTGAAAAGGTGGACACTTTGTCTGTCTAAAATGCTGACTGTACTACTCATTTCATGAAAAAATAAAATACCGATAATGAAAATAATGTCTGAGTGTTTTCAATGATTTAATTTTCACAGAATAATTACACTGTAAAAAGAAAAGCAGTTGTGAATTGATAACCAAAGGAAGAAAGCCAAAGTAAAATTAGATGTGAAGGAAACGCAATGCCAAAAAACTAGCCTTTAAGAATATAAACATTTATAAACGTTTGGAACTCGGAATAAACCTTTAGGAGCCAAAAATGGGAACGGTGTTTTGAGTGGCCAAGGTGGAACTGGCCCTGCACAACATTTGCAAATAGATCAGAACATGCAAAATGTTTTGCGATTTCAGGATGCAGGATCAGCGCCTTGATTGCTTTGGCATTGAAAATCAGAAGTATAGGGCATTTACTTTGCCAGGTAGGTAATTCCATAGGCAAATAGTGGAGCCATTTGTAACACACGTGTTAATCCGGTTGTGAATTTTCTGCACATAAGTAGGCCTAGAGTCAAGATGTTTCTAATGCATCAGCTGAAATCACAAGGCAATGTTTGGATCTATCCTCATATCATAACAGCTTCAATGGCATAACATTTACTCAACTAATGCCATGAAGAATTCGTGTGCACAACACCATTGAGTTCAAGAATGTTTTTAAAGATCCCAAATCAATAGGAGGTACCTCTGTGAGGGTTTTTGCAAATAACGTTAATTGTGAATCAGTATCAATATGTGTTATAGTAAAAAATGTTGTGGTAATACAAGTTGAGTTAACTTCGACTTGCTGATTGCATGGACGTCGACAAAGAGATTGTGTTTGCTCTTCTGTCAATTTAACGTGAAAACAAATCACCCTGACAAAGCACGTTGATTGAGGTGTGGAACACATGTAAATTTCCCAGATGATTCAGCATTCTAAAGATGTAAAGGCAGCCCGGGGTCCTGTTAGATCATTCCTGAAGACTGATATTACCAACGGAGACTTCCCTGTGTCAAGTGGAGAACATGTTCCCTGGTTGGATGACTATTAGGCTTGATTGGTAAGGTCCCGTAAAAGCCAACCTCATTTGTGGTGGGAGGGCTGCCGCCCATCCACCAACTCATTGTGCATGCTCCATCGTCACCGTGTGAAAAAAAATCTGTCCACCTGTAAACCATGTGGGCAGATTTTGGTTAGCCATGCTGCATTTAGAGGGCGTGTGCGTTAGCCTGGAAATAACTTGGAACCTAACTGTCCGCTCTCCAGTACAACAACACTGCGACCAATAATCTTGTTAGTGCCAACATGGGCAAGTTAAATCATCGGAGTAAATGCTACGAACGAATCCCAAGCAGCGTCTACTTGCAATTTGTTTTCGAAGGTTGTGGTGCATAGACCTCTCTATCCCTAAAGTGTTCCAGTGCCAGTCAGTTCTAATGAAGAGCTGGCCATTTGTGGTACCCCAGTCCCAGTGGCGTCATTTGTCATGCTCGATACATCTTTAAAATTTGCTCATATTTATTTTGCATTAATTTGTTCGAAATGAATGTTACCACATGTACTGATTTCCACAGCATCAAATCTTATAATTTTACTTAGTTTACAAGTGTTTCACAATTAGTGGTTAGTTTTATTGAAGGCAAAACTAAAATCTTGGAAAAAAACATTGTTTGCGATGTTCAAATGGAGCCCCTGCACAACACGTTGCCTTCTTCTCTACCTAACAAATATTAAGTAAATATCCTTCCATATGTCTTGCAATCGTAACAGAAAGCTTCAGAAGAACTACCTGTGGCCTATCCCTATCAAAATATTAGTCCTTACACTTTAGCAGCATTAAAAGAGCTAGATTTCCCGCTTGCATTGTGCCCAGCATCTGTGCTTTCAGCAAAGACATGTTGTTGGAACCAGGGAAAGAGGGATGTCTTGTGACGAACAGGTTGTTGTGGCATTTCCAGTTTAGCCAATGAGGTCTTTTATTGCAATTCACAAGTTTCATTTTGGGTGCCAAAAAAGACAAAAATTATTGTGTAATAGTTAAGCTTTAGGGGCAGTACACTGAAAATATAGCAGTAAGGGAGGGCTCAAAGTATTATGCTGAGGGGTGGGGGTGAGGGTGGGGGTATGGAGGAACACATACAAAGCAAGAAAAAATTCACTGACTAATAGAGAAAACAATTTTCAGTGGCCCCCTGTTCAAATGTTGATTTTAAATGGCCCCACCTACCCCCAGTTGCAATATATCACACTATATAACTGAAATTTAAGAATCTCATTACTTTTGTGATATCAATAGTACCATACACCACCAAAAGTCTACCATACGAGATTCAGATGCTGAAAATGGACTTTTACAAGACCATTTTTTTCCTCCAAACCTGAACCAAGGATTCACCAATGTGAAAGTGTGATCATTTTTGGCAAGATATAACATGCATGCATATCTCCACATGTAATTTAGAGCAGAAGACAAGTACTGTATCCTTTGGTATGTTATTCCTTCGTTCATCTATGCCTGAGAAATCGCAATGAATGAATAGACGTAATTTTGTTCAATTATTTAAGACACCCGTACTTACCTGAGACTTTCAAATCAGTGAAATTGAGCTTTTGCTACTTTTGAGATGATGAAGTATTAATCTTTATGTATGCCAAAAAGTTTCACTGTAACATGTTTACTTTTATGGGAAACTTTAAGATGAAAAAATGTCCCTGCTTTAACGAGTCAATCAGTTAATTGGCCGTTAAATGTGGTCACTAAGGGTGAGGTTTAGATAATCATTCACAGTCAAAGACTCACTAGATGTGTTGTTTGCAGGTGTGTGGATTATTTCACAGCTGACTGATTGGAACCACCATATTGGTGTAAAGGTCAAAGGTACGACAGAATCTAACAGATTAGCATTTAGTCATCCGTCTTCATGGCCTGAGCAGATGTCATTTGCGAGTAATTAAAGTCAGCAAATTTTACTTGGTTTTCTTTGGTAGTGAATATCTCAGAAACAATTTTTAGAAGACTTGGTAATTTTGAAACAGCCTCACTTTTAAACAGAATGGATGAATCTTTGTGAAATTAACGGCTATGTACAGACAGAGCATAACTTAGGTAAACATTTTTTGTTTGGCAATGTTCCAATTTTAAATGCTACTTTTTGAGCTCCAAAGTTGAAAAAATTATCAATGTTCACTGCACATGCTTAAATATTCAATAACATAAAAACATTCCTTTTAACGGAAAACAAAAAAATGGTTACTTTAGGTATACTATTGTCTTTACATGACCGTTGATGTCAAGCTTTTTATGCAAAAAGTTTTGTTGTGATTCTTTCTCAAAGTGTAAATCAGACCATATGAATAAAAGGCCCGTCTCAAATTTTACAAATTAATCTTAGAATATGTATTGGCACGTGCAAAGAAACTACACATATTGACAAAACTAAAAATTTATACATCGATAGGCTTGTATAAAAAAAAACCCAGACACGCAGTGGCAATTTTTGTACCACAATGTTATATGTACTGTAAGTAAGAGCAGGCACCCTATGTGTATGCTGCTTCAGTGCATGGTATATACTTTATCATGCCATGCACACATTTGTTTGTTGTTTTTATGAAAAGGTCACTCCCAATATCAATTCCACCATTATATCATCATCATCATCATCATCATCATCATCATCATCATCATCATCATCATCATCATCATCATCATCATCATCATCATCATCATCATCATCATCATCATCATCATCATCATCATCATCATCATCATTTTATTTAAGCCTGCGAAATCGAGGAAAATTAAAAATACATCAACAGAAAGGGTACATAATGTATACAATATATCTACAAATAAGTCAAATTATAAACAAATGTTTAAATCATAGCATAACCAGATCTGTGATGAAAAGTTACCTTGGTCTTAAAATTTACATTCAGTTTTATTTCCTTTTTAAAAAAACAATTGGAACCTTTTGCGATTCATTTGTTTATAACAGCAAGGCATTGTCCTTGGCAATCATGACACCATGTGCAAGTTAATGTATGAGCGCAATGATCTACTACCAAGATGCCCGTTGTGTACTACTTCTGTGCCATATTAATATGCCCCTGGTGGTATTATGGACACTAAACAAAACAACAAAAGCACAGTCCCATCACCACGTAAACTCGACATGTTACGAGCAAAAAGCAAACAAATCGTGACTGACTTGGCATCCGGCCAACCAGTGCCCCTGATCCGGCATCACACATGTAGCAGTACCATTAACATGAAGGGTAACACAGCTCCCGCGAGTACTTTATCCCTGCCCTTGACCATGGTATCAACCATTCCCGGTTCGGCTCCATGTAGTATGTCAACCTCCCGGTTCCAGCCCACAAGCAGTGCGTGGGATAATCCTTCATCTTTTGACATAAATGTCACAAATCAAACTTGTTTTTGATGTTTGATCAACAATGATATAGAACTGGCTGCAGCCCGCGCAGTGACGGGCGCGTCATGTCGAACAAGTCATGCATTCCTGTTCAATGAAGCTGGATGGGAGACTCTGTCTGAGCGTAGAGAAGAACACCGACTCATACTTCTTTATAAAATTATTAATGGACATACACCTGCATATTTACACGATTTGATTCCGGAAAATGTATCCAACAGAAATGCATATAACGTGAGATCCAGACAGAACATAAGCCAGGTTCGTACAAAAACTAATACTTATAATAATTCTTTTTTTCCCGCAACGATTCGCCAATGGAACTTACTCCCATCCAGTGTTCGAAATTCTGAAGATATAGATACTTTTAAGCGTAAATTGGACAAAGGGAAACCAAACACAAATGAGTTGTTTTACATTGGTAATAGGAAAGCCAATATTCTACATGTAAAAATTAGGATGGGCTGCAGCCAGTTGAACCACGATATGCATAAAATTGGTATAGTAACTTCTCCTGCTTGTTCTTGTGGTGCCGAAATAGAAAATTCATTTCATTACTTTTTTGAGTGTACCAAATACACTACTGAGCGGAATTTATTGCACCAAAATATCATAGTGTTGGCTCCTTTCACGCTACAAACTCTTATGTTTGGAAATCCCAAGTGTTCAAAGGCAGTAAACAAAATTATTTTTGAGAGTACCCACACATATATCTTAAAGTCTACCAGATTCAACTGAGGCCCGTACGTTTTCCACCAGGTTGACGAACAAGCTTTGCTTGTGACTCCTGCTGGTTCACGTGCGGGCCGGTAATATTCATTTCATTTTTTTTTCTTCCGCGAGCAGTATTCATGTGAACAGTGTTGGCTGGCCTCGACAGTATTGTATTCTGATAATGCATACTTCTGTCTGTCCTGTAACTGTGATGTCTGATCTTTTTGTATGTATGTCCTTGTCGAAGTTACGTCAATGTGGTGTCCTGTTGCCCCTCTTTACCTTTTGTACAGCATTTGTATTGTTGTTTTATTTTATTTTTTTTCACGAGAGGGATTTATATAGGCAGAGCCTGTTTCCCGATCGCTTTTTTGAATAAAAATATTTTAAACCAATGATATAGTTAAAAGTCCATCATGTCCTTTGCACATTTAACTAAAGAAAAAAGCAATAAAAATATTTACATAACGACCTGTCTTATTATTGACTTTTCAATAAGTCTATATTAGTCTATTGATTTTGTATTTAGATATTTAGGTGCTACATTTTTCTGTAATGTATTGAATAGTCAGATCCTTGAACACTACATGTATACATTACTGTACAGTATGTAACCCGAACATGTAGATTTATTTTAATTGTGCAATGATTTCGCTTTAATAACTTGTTATGTTTCTATCACACCAAAACAAAAAATCTCAAGTTATACGAATAGAGGCAAATGCTGGTGCTCATACTTATATGACTGATTAAATATGTTTACCATTTCCAGGGCTGAGTCCCCTGGGATTTTGATGTTAAATACTCAACACCAAAACTTCTACAGGGTTCAATAAACACACCGAAATTTATTAAGATGCTTTTTATTACAGTACGCGTGCACTGAGAGTTTCCGCACAAAGCACTCAACACCGAGTTTTTAATGGGTTCAGCCTTCAACACTTTGTTTGCACTTATTCTATGATGATTTCAGTATTTGAACTTACTTTTGTATGGTAATTCCGGATAGCTTGTTGATCTTTCGCCATTTGAAAGCTGCACTTGATGTCTTTCATTTAATAGCAATATGATCTGTAACATGTATCCAGATATGCCACTTCTTTTCGGACTTTTACCTGAAATCCTAAAATTCTGAAAAGTTCTCAAAACGTTGGCTTTAAATAATCGCCAATTATTCCTAGCTGTTGAAATCTGATGAAAGAGCAAGGAATGGCATATTGTTTTCACGTAACATTTTAGCATTTCGTGTATTTTTGATAAAAGTCAAACCTGTGTATCTGATCAGTCATTGAAAGGGTTAATCAATCCGCATTCAAGCTTGAATCATTACTAAAAGCCAGAATATAATACCCCAACAAAATATTGTGCATTT
>OZ026613.1:78890477-79097977 GCA_964020975.1 Hermodice carunculata | reverse complement strand
TAAGTGACATCTGAATTGATATCTTAATTTAAAAGATTTTCGTTTGAAACTCAAATATGCTAATGGGGATGTTCAGACTGGTCCTTTAGCACAGGTGGTCCCTTAGCAGAGGTGGGCTCACAGGGAAGTTCTTTTGTATGCTGTTTCCCCGGCCCACATTAAACATTCAGACTAAGTTTAAATAAAATGCCGTGTTGGAGTCGACTTTGTAGCAAAAAAAAAAAAAAAAAAACCGACACAAGACAACCACTTTCTCAATAAAATCTTTGAACCAGGGTCGATCATTTTTTTTATTACGATAGGGCTGCTTGAATTTATTTTATTTATGTGCCATAGTATTTTTAAGGGTCAGGCCTTTTCGGTATGGTTGAACGGGTTATCGGAACCACCCATATTTTGTAAGGTCTTAGGTAACTTGGACTTTGTTGAGACATGTTTATAATGGAAGTTTCCCCTTTTACACATTACCTCCTTTGGTGTCAGTTTAATTTGTTACCTGGGCACAGCTGTAGGCACTTGCCTTGAAGACAAAGAAGATTTTTATTGAAGTGGTGTTTGCCTGTAATTCGCATTATTTCTAGTGTATAATTTTGTTCTAAATCAGAGGACTAATATCAGGAGAAGGGCTATGGCAATGCAACAGTTTGAATTTTTTGTTGTACCCTTCCTAGATAAAAGCCACAGAAAGGATGTAGCGGTGGAAAGAGACAGAAAGAATTTGTACACCGGCATAAAAACTCTTATATATTCTTTTAACCAAAACTGGGACGCACGGATTCAGCCATCATGTAGACCTGACCTATGGGTCCAAGTTGACAAAACAGACTCTTACTCAGCCATGTCTTAATATATCTGTAGCGCGAGTGATTTTCATGACATCATGGAAAAATCCTATGAGACAATATTCATTACTTGAGTTATAAACTGGTGAGACAAAGTGCATGTTGACTGCACAAGACTGCCAGACAATTATTTCATGAGATATAAACTAATGAGGTAAAGTGCATATTATTATTATTATTGTTATTGTTATTGTTATTGTTATTGTTATTATTATTATTATTATTATTATTATTATTATTATTATTATTATTATTATTATTATTATTATTATTATTATTATTATTATTATTATTATTATAATTATTACAATTGGTTTAAGTCTGTACAATATGGTATTAATCAGTATTTTTTTATATTGGCCCGGTTATAGGTCCTCGGTCAGCCTTATTGGTCTTCGGCCTGTGGCTTTATCGGCCAAAGAACAATAAGGCTAACTGACGACCTGTAACTTGGCCAATATGGAACTACTGATTAATGATAATTTTATTAATTGACTATGAATAATAAGACAACACATCGCATTAACGTTAATTGGCTAAAATGTCTGACCAGAGACCTGGACTTATTTGCTCCATTCCTCGGTCTGTTGCATGCAGTTGCTTCTTCTATGAATACCTCCGTCATGGCTTTGCAAAAATTCAAAAATGCGGAAATGTGATGTTACTGGTATTGGCTGAGTACTGTAATACCCATACTAAATGTTAATGTGTTACACCCATGTTACGATTGTGAGTTTATAAGAATGTGGAAACCAGCATAAGTTGACTCTTATAGGCTGAATTTGTTCACAATGGAAGTTTTATCTCGTATTTTCCTAGCTGACAATATCATACAGCACAGGCCCAAAATAGCGTATTGATGATATATTATTCCTAGTCAATTAATAAATCGACGTATTATTCGTATGGTACGTCCATGGTCTGCACAGGTCGTATGATCTCTCTCTCTCTCTCTCTCTCTCTCTCTCTCTCTCTCTCTCTCTCTCTCTCTCTCTCTCTCTCTCTCTCTCTCTCTCTCTCTCTCTCTCTCTCTCTCTCTCTCTCTCTCTCTCTCTCTCTCTCTCTCTCTCTCTCTCGCTCTCGCTCTCGCATAGCTTCCCAATAATTTTTAGCGCCCCCAATCAATGTTATTGTAGCGAAATGACAATACCTGTCGTCGCTCAGAAAGAAAATGCTGAAGTGCCCGGGCCCGGGATCCGCAGGGTAGGGGATGGTCCTCCTGTCCGCTATCAGATCCGAGTCGACACTGGTGTTCCTGAGGTGGTTGACCTGTGACCTCGGGTGGGGGGCGGTTGTCTGTCAATCACTTGTCGGGGTTGCCCACCCAGGAAATTAATGATCGGTAACTACTAACTAAGACTTTTGGCATTTCCACTACAACACCCCCTTCTGGCTAACTGGGTCCTCCCAGTTTAGGGGTGCTGGTTTCTAACATAACAGGTAATAATAACAAACATTAAACTACGACTACATGTGTATATTTTCCGCTAAGGTCTATTTCTAGGTGGCCACATCTTACCCGGTGGCGAGAATTCGACCACGCCTAATTGTCGTTTACAAAGGTGTATTTACAATAATGTTTTTTTCAATAACCGGACTTGTAATTAAGCCGGGGCCTTGGAAACAACAGGGTGGCCCTGGCACCGGCTTGAAAAGCACTAAAAAACGATATTTATAGGCCGGGGTTTCTGAAGGATGACCCCGGATAGGTAGACAAAACCGGGGCAGGGTACAGTTGCCCCGGATGAAACTATCAAAAGGCTGGGGCCAAGCATAGCCCCTAGAAAAAAGCTGATCCCATGAAAAATGCAAGGCTAGCCCAGTGTGCCTTCAAAAGGACCAAGGCTGGAATCATGGAAAGCCAACAGATCATGTGCATTCATTAGTGCAGGGATATGGGGAAAGAAGAAGGGGGGGGGGGGTTGTGAGTTTCTGGCAGCTACTCTAGTGGGCGTTGGTGTTGCGCCCTGGACGGCGACGGATGGGCACGCTGCTGATGACGAGGGCGCCCTCTTCGGGCACCAGAGTGCGTGCCATGTACCGGGGGGCCGTAGCAGGTCCGGCCCGCACCAAGAGGTTAAGGACAACTCGCCAGTGAGTGAGCTCCCTCAACACTCTTGGTTCGGCCGGGTTGAACTCAACAAATTCATCGGGCTCCCCCGGAAAATGAGTATAATAGTACTCCCCATCACCTCTGGAGGGGGCACTACAGGCCTGGGCAGCAAGGCCCTCCTGACAAACATACGTGGGCAAGTCACCTAGGGTAACACCTAGTGTTTCCGCAATGTCCCGCAGCATGTCCGTCATGTTTCGCTGCCACTCTTCTGGCAACATGTGGCCCTGTGTAGATGGGTGCACGGCCCGTGAGTGTATGTGCCGTCTGCCTACACGGTTCATTTGGGACTCACAGTGCCCGCACGCCGACCGCACGTCCACGAACCAGGGCAAGTGAGCTGCATTGGCATGACGACGCATGTCGGGGACCCTGCGTTCACACATAGGGCAGGTCTGGACACGATCGCCCCTGCGACTGGGGCGGGAGCTGACTGGCACAAAGTCCGGCACTGTGTGCGGCTGCCGGGTGACCAGGCGGTCAAACTCCTCCTCATTAAACTGGCTAAAAGTCCGTACCCTTGCGCGAGCAGCTGGGGGACGGTACCGCCCTGGCCATTCTCCAAGTTCGGAGTCATCGTCCGAGGGGGGGCTCTTGATGCTGGGTTGCCCAGAAGGGGTGGGGGATCAAGGGCGGGGATCAGGCTCGGATTCCCATCCTCAAGATCGGAAGATCGATTTGGGACACCCGCAGAAGAGAGTATCACTGTGGGGGTGATGGGGCGCGAACCTATATCGGACCCAAGGCCCATCATAGCCCAATCTGGCTGTTGGGGGCGCGATGCAGCAACCCCGAGGAGGCTAACGTTGGACCCCCATGAGTAAATGCTTGGGCCCGAGGAGGGGGGTGGGGGCACGCTGTCAGGGTTGTTGGCCGGTGGCCCGGGATTGTGTGTTGGCATGGTTCCAGCCCCTGAGGTCAGATTGGAGTCTCCCGAGCCACAGTGTAGCGTGAGCTGCTCTACGGCAGTCAGCACAGGCTCCAGAAGGGCCAGTATCTGGTCTCGCAGGAGGGCACCCCGTTCAACCGACATGCCCTGCAGGCAGCGGCTTCCGGTCTCGGCGAACTTCGACAGAAATTCGCGGACCGGGACTGGCACGTCTGGGGGAGATCATGGTCAAGTAAGGCCGAATCCGAGGGACTCGGGTGGCTTCTGCCTCATTGGGCAAACAGATTGGCCTCACTTGACTGCTCTGGGGTGTTGGTAATTCCCAGTCACCATTTGTATCAGATGTGGTTCGGGGTCTCGCCCCGAGGGTGGTATTCTATGGTGTCTGTCCAAACATGGGGGTCAGCACATTTGGCAGCCCAATTACAACGGGGGGTCCAAATGCAGCAGACTGGGTGGGGGGGCTCCGAACATTCCGGTGCCCTCATGGGGCCTGGGGACGGCAGAGGCAGTTCCTGGGGATGGGGTTGCAAGGTTGCACTAGGCTGCACTATAGGGGGCCAGGTAGGGGGTACTCCATATTTGCTGGCCGGAACATGCTGACAAGGCCAAGTATGTTCCGGAATGGGGGAATTAGTTGGACCATGCCCATGCTCCCTTAGGCGCCTGAGGCACGCCTCTACCAGGCGGGCTTCAGAGGGGTTTAAGTTCGGTTGTCCAGCCCCGTTCTTCAAGTTCCCGGAATACATAATAGAAATTAGTTCCATACCTTGGGCCAGGACTACACCGGATGCCCACTCACTCTGTGAAGGTTCAACAATGCCTGCATCTAAGAGTTTATTGAGGTGTGCTTCTTCCTCTTGCTGGAATCCCATAGGAGTATGCCGAACATGGTCTTTTATGGGACGTGCATCGCCTGTGTCGATGTGATGGCCAATCCCTGTAAAATGACCTAGATCCATGTCGTGTTTAGCAAAGACACCTTCATACTCCCCTAGGAGGGCCGCTAACTGCTGCTGCTGGCTGACATTTAGCTGGTCACTTGCCTTCACCCACATGGGCCTCAGGTGTTCTGGGAGATCTTCCGGCTGTGAAACAGTGTGGCACGGTTGGCACTGGCCCTGTACGCGTGCTCCCCCATGCGGGTCCACCCCCTTCTGAGACTCCATCTCCAAACCGGCACCACAGCCAGAGGGGAAAGCCTCATTGTCGGACATGGAGCAAATTGACACCTGGGGGTCTGGGCCGTCTGAGGGTTCGACCCCCTTCTGAGAGCCGTTTCCTGGGCATAACAATCCCTGGTCCGGTTCGACCTCTATGAGGTGGCCCACACATGTCCCAGCTGGCAACAGTACCTCCTGAGAGGAGAGGTTAATCATCGGTGTGCTCACCTCCGGCCTCATGTAGATCAGAGAGGCACCAGCTAAGACATCTTCATGGAAGCTGACTGGTTCCATGACGGCTAGCGTGTTGTCATCTGGACTCTCTACATGTCCGACAACCAAAGTATGAGACTCCGGCTTAAGGGCTACTTTCTTCTGCAGGACTACCCTGCTGACCCTATAACTGGGTCCACCCATGACCCGTGTAGGTACTGGGAGGTCCCTGATCCAGAGTCCTCCCTGGGCGTGGATGACGGCATCCACGGCCCGCAAAAAATCCAGACCCAAGAGAACATCTTGTTTCATGGGGGCAATGAACACTGGCCACGGAGTGGTGCGATCAGCCAAGGTCAAATCAGGGTTGATTCCCCTATGACCCATAATGATGGCATCCTTCTCAAACCCTCTGAGCCGAACTGGTTTTAGGCTGCCAAGTGGAATGTCTGGGGCTACTTTTGCAAAGATATCTTCAGAAATGATTGTAATTTCAGCCCCAGTATCGACAACGGCATCCACCACTAACCCAGCAATTTTTAACTGCACCCACAAGGTTAAACCATGGCTGCTAGCTAGTCTGGCCTTAACTTCTGGGAATTCTAAGGGAGGGGAAGGGCCTGATATTGGTTCTTTCCTTCTCAGTGTGTCGTGGGCCGAGCCCTTGAGTCCGGACTCGGCCCCCGTCCGTTTCCCGAATTGGGTCGTGGGCTGGGTGACCTGGATTTAGGGCAGTCCCTCTTCCAGTGGCCTACTTCCCCGCATTCAAAGCACGGTTGGTCCCCCCTCTGGGGGCTTCGGGCCGGTGAGCTAGGCCGCCCCTCACGGCTTGGTGCGCGGGATGACTGTGCTACCTTGTGGTCCAGAGCCTTCACCGCATCCATGAGATTGTTCACCATCTTTCCAAGTTCCCCGGACTCAAACCGCCCAAGACGCTCATTAAAGCTCTCCATGGTCTTCCGGAGTTCATCGACACTGGCTGCCAGGGTATTCCCTCCAGCCCGCATCACTTCCATGGGACGTTCGTTCTCCCCATCTGAAGGGGGGTCGGCCGGTGCAAAATGCACTTGTCGCACCTTAGCACGGGCATCTCGTTCCTTGCCAACAGTGGCTTGATAGTGATGCTCCCTTGCACGGGTGCGTGAGAGTGCCTCCATCAGAGTGGTGGGATCCGTGTTCATAACCTCATAGGCCACCCTCTGACTCTTATAACCACGCAAAAACGTGGTCACTGCGACTTGTTCCCGAGTCATCTCAGGCGCATCTGGGTATGCGAGTGGCACAAGTCGGCAGATCTCCTCTGCAAACTCTTCAGGGGTCTCCTTGCCCTGACGGAGCTCATGAAGTTTGGACCGCAAGGTCACGGGTGGGTCATTCATCCCAAAACGGCGCTGGAGTCCCTCTTTTGCCTCTCGATAGGTAAGTCGACCTGTTGATGAGAGGGTGCATAGGTGTCTCATTGCACTGCCTCGCAAACTTTCAAAGAGGGCGTTGAGGCGATCACGTGCTGTCCAGCTGTATTCTTCAGCAACGTGTTCGAACGGCACTATGAAGGCCTCCCACTCTGTAGTGCCATCATAAGTTTGTAACTTACACCTTGGCCCCCCACGCTGACCTTCGTTTGGTCGGCATGGTTCTCGCCCTGGATTTGTCAGGGTCCGGAGTCGCCCTCGAGGCCCGGTAGGTCGTGGATCCGGTATGAGATCCACTTCCGGATTGACGTTCCTGGAAGTTGGATCCGCATTGGCTTGGGCTAGGTAGGCCCGCACTGGCTCAAGACCTTCTTGGGGCTCGTTAGCCAGCCGATTCTCATGAAAGCGGTTTCTCTCGTCTGACAGACGCTCAGCCCGCTCCAAGGAATAACCCGAGGTCGTAGGCACAGGGACCATGCGGGATGCTTCCTGCGGGCCATGCTGGATTCCTTGGGTGAAGTTGTTCACCCTCGGACTCCCCTCGGAAGTAGGGGTTGAGCCATAAATACTGTGGAGGCCTGGCAAGGGGTTGGGTGCCGACGTGGGAGGTAAGGCTGGCGGTGTTCGTGGAACAACACTCGGATTTGAGGGGTGCTGGGGCATGGCTATGTGCACGCCATCTCCTGGTCTGGCACCACCTTCATGTGTTTGCCCCACTGCCTGGCGATACTGAACCATCAACACCTTGATGGCCTCAGAATCTCTGTTTTGTTGTTGGGCAATCTGAGTAACCTGTTGCAGTAGGGCTGCCATGGTTTCCTCCATGTTCCCAGAGGGGTATCTTGAGTTCCCGGAAGTCGAGGCCCTCGA
The DNA here is from genome assembly GCA_964020975.1 of Hermodice carunculata. Lineage (NCBI taxonomy): Eukaryota > Metazoa > Annelida > Polychaeta > Eunicida > Amphinomidae > Hermodice > Hermodice carunculata. Next base: position 79,090,475 of record OZ026613.1, on the reverse strand, counting down.
GCCTGGGTTTTCTTGCACATCGATACCCGAGTTGAGGGGGGGACCAGTTGCTTGGCCTCCACCTGTGTCAAGGTCAGGTGAATTACCCTGATTCGGGTTTGGTTGACCACGCTGGTCTCCCGGCGTGGTCTCCCGTCTAGTTTTAGGTGGCATGTTGCCTTGTGGATGTTGCCGAGTCTAGTTTTCTGAGGGAAATGGGTGGTGAGCCGGAGCTTCCTGCTCACTTTAGTGCACTCCGGAAATCCACTCGAGAACCTTTGTGGGGTATCAGTGATTGCCTAAAAACCCCACAGTTCAGAAACTTGACTCAAAACCTGCAAAACTGAAAGTTTTTGAGAAGAACCCTATTAGAAGGAGATCCAATTGAGAACCTCCAATATACTCTTATGGGGTTGTCTAAGAACCCTATGATGGTATCTAAGAACCCAAAAGATAGGGATAAGTACTTAAAGAACCTCTACTGACTGGACATTAAATGAAGAACCCCCAATGGGATTATATGGATTGCTTAAGAACCCTATTGTTCAGGTGCCCTGCTAAGAACCCGACAGATAGAGACAATTACCTAAGAACCCTATTGACCAGAGATTCAATGAAGAGCCTCCTATGGAACCTTATCGGTTATTTATAAACCCTAAAGTTTAGGTGCTTCCTTTAGAACCTGAAAGAGAAAGATGAGCACCTAAGAACCCTATGGTTCGGAAATTCAATGAAGAACTTCCGATGGAATTATATTGATTGCTTAAGAACCCTATGGTTCAGGTGATTCATTAAGAATCTGAGAACCAGGGGTAATTGCTTAAGAACCCTATTAGGTTGAAATTCAGTGAAAAACCTCTGATGGAACCCTATTGATTGCTTAAGAACCCTATGGTTCAGGTCCCTCGCCAAGAACCCAAAAGATAGAGATGATTACTTGAGAACCCTATTGAATGGAAATTCAGTAAAGAACCTCCAATGGAATTATATTGGTTGCTTAAGAACCCTATGGTTCAGGCACTTCACTAAGAACCCGAAAGATAGAGATAATTACTTAAGAACCCTATTAAATGGAAATTCAGTAGAGAACCTCCAATGAATTATATTGGTTGCTTAAGAACCCTATGGTTCAGGTACTTCACTAAGAACCCGAAAGATAGAGATAATTACTTAAAAACCCTATTGAATGGAAATTCAGTAAGAACCTCCGATGGAATTATATTGAGTGCCTAAGAACCCTATGGTTCAGGTGATTTATTAAGAACCCGAGAACCAGGGGTAATTGCTTAAGAACCCTATTAGGTACAAATTCAGTGAAAAACCTCAGATGGAACCTTATGGATTACCTAAGAACCCTATTGTTCAGGTCCCTCGCCAAGAACCCAAAAGATAGAGATGATTACTTAAGAACCCTATTGAATGGAAATTCAGTCAAGAACCTCCAATGGAATTATATTGGTTGCTTAAGAACCCTATGGTTCAGGTACTTCACTAAGAACCCGAAAGATAGAAGTAATTACTTAAGAACCCTTTTTAGAGTCCCTCCAACTATCAGTAAGGACAGGCCGCATGTCCATGTCCCAGAATGGATGTATATAATGAAGGAGGGGGGCGGGGAGTGGCACACTGACTTCAATATCGGATTCCTTTGTTAGGAGCAGTGTGCATTAACCCGCAGGCCACGGACAAATACTTCCCAGGGAAGAATGTTAGTTATGTCCAGAGATTGCAATCAATTAGCGATTTCCTAGAGCTCGGGTGTTTACCCGGTTGCGAAACTTTGTGTTCGCTGAAGTTGCACAAGTCTGCTTGCCAGCTGTGCGGGTGATCAGACGTCTCTTTGTACAAGAAGGAAATCGGGAGAGTCTACTATGCAGGAAGGGGGTGTCTAGTGGTATCAAGCAAGCTTCATGCACATCAAACACAATCAATGATTGAGAGATCACATAAAAATGTACCCAAAGAGACCATGCGCACACTTAAAGCGAAAACACACGACTCTGTTCCGGCCGCTGTTTACCTGAAAACGCGCCGGGGTTAGACAATTTGTCGTTTTCGGCACGCGAATGCCACCCTTTCTGGAACAGCCCTATTCACACCGTTATGGTTGCATCTGGGAACAGATGCACAACCAACTTTACGATCGGACTTAAGTCCGTACAATTGCTACAGTTTGTCTTCTCTCAACGAATTTCGTGAGAAAAGCAAGTGGTCGATCGAATCGTGACCAATAATACAGAGTTTCGGGGCTTGCTGTCCCCGTATCACAGTCTGAAACAAGCCATCAATTGTGTCGAACCGTCCTCCATTTTGGGCAATTCACAGTCACTGCGCATGCACCACTTCCAAATGTGCGCTCAGGGGGACCTGCCAGTCTGCAGCAGGACCGCGTAAGATGAGCAATATTGCCAGATAAGATCACAGGATCGGCGAATTCATTACGTGGCGATGTCAACACAGCCACTCTAATGACCCGTACTGCCGGATGTCCAAGTAATTTGCCTGGTAATGGGAGACGATTCGACCACACGTGCGTTCCTTCGAAGCCGTGGGAACGTTCAGTTCCACGGAAAAACTAATAGTTTTCACGTTGATTATTTAGGCTAAACTACGCTTTTTCTTTTTCTTTCTTTGTTTTCTTTTTCGTTTTTAACTCCAAACAGCCAAAGACCGCACCTACAAGTGCGGTGATTTCACTCTCGCAATCCACCGGGTTATTCCCGTGGTTGGTGGTGCCTAGCCGTATGAACACGGTCTGTACTGACGGAGGAGAAAAGAACAAGGATTTAACCCAATCAGCCAGAGCAATACTGAAATACTCCCCAAAAAATAGTGGAGGGTGTGTGCGTAAAAAAGTCACCGCCCTACCTTTGGTCTGTCATTTTTTGGGGGTGGGTGGGTTAAGTTGTCGTCTTGTTACACTCTCTCCACCACAGTTCCTTTCGCGTCTGGGAACCACTTGTAGCGAAATGACAATACCTGTCGTCGCTCAGAAAGAAAATGCTGAAGTGCCCGGGCCCGGGATCCGCAGGGTAGGGGATGGTCCTCCTGTCCGCTATCAGATCCGAGTCGACACTGGTGTTCCTGAGGTGGTTGACCTGTGACTTCGGGTGGGGGGCGGTTGTCTGTCAATCACTTGTCGGGGTTGCCCACCCAGGAAATTAATGATCGGTAACTACTAACTAAAACTTTTGGCATTTCCACTACATTATTGTTTCAGGCCAGTCTAAAAATTGGAAATGCTATGTCAACCAGACATTTCGGGGTGTTACTATCCAGGCGTATTCCATGGAGACAGGATGTGTATATACACTTCACAAATATATTATTGATACCTTAGCATCCAGTCAATAGATCTGGCCAAAGTTGAATCATTTATAATTTTGGGGACAGAACTAAGAAGCATTTTAAATTCTAAATCCTGACTTAAAGGACATTCCACTAGGCCAGATTTGCTTAAAAAGAAAAGAAACTCTGTGTTGTGTGTCTACAAGAAAGAACTTTTGAAAATGGTACCAGCTAGTTAGGGTGATGCGTTAAGTCACCATATACATACATAGAGTTTCTGTGTTAGCTGTGAAGGGGATTGTGTAAACTGGCCCTATTAACATTATTTGAAAAAAAGCACTGATCATTATTCTTTAGGTTTGCCTTTATCAATTGTATATAGGGAAATGTGACATGACATATATCATAGTTTTGCTTATATGCAGCATTTAAATTTTGCAATTAACCTAATCAAAATGATTTTCAATGTTAGAAATTTCATGTGTGGTTGATTTGATGTGCAAATATGACAAACATATAATTGGGGGGTGAAAAGGTACCTCTATCTTTGCCCCTTTTGAAAACACTCAGCATTTAAAATTTGAAATATTTTTAATTAGCATATATTTAAACACTGTAACCTGGATCAGATATTCATGTTATGTAGCTTTATCAAAAACATGGGTAAAAGTTGAAACACATCTCTATTGATGATACTTAAAAAAAATCACATTTTTTTTTTTTTTTAATTCCTTATTGACATAAATTCAAAGACTGTGGTTTGGACACATTTATTGATGCACCTTTATAATAAACCCCCAAGTACATATTAGAATTACATATTAGAATTAAATAAATTGGAACTGGATTGACAAGTGTATGTATGACACATTTGGAGAATTCAATATCTTAATTTACACACAATTCCTGGTCAGCATAAATTCAAACTTTGAAATTCCATTAAAATTGTATTGCATGCACATACGGCAAACACATACAAAATTTTAAAATTTCCAGGTTAAGACCTAAACCTGACAGGTTCACTCACGTTTAAAGTAAAATCTTTCTTTCTTTCTTTCTTTCTTTCTTTCTTTCTTTCTTTCTTTCTTTCTTTCTTTCTTTCTTTCTTTCTTTCTTTCTTTCTTTCTTTCTTTCTTTCTTTCTTTCTTTCTTTCTTTCTTTCTTTGGAATTTCTGGTTTTGGTCGTAGACATGTCTATGAAAATAAAATACGCTTGTTAGCAAAGATTTCTGTGTTCCTTGAAAGAGCTAATATAAATAAATATGTCAAAAATTTTGTTCAATGAATTCCAACATGATGTAACTGTTTTCATATTAACTGATGCCGCTTGTGACCTTGAGCTGAAGGGAGGGGGCGGGGTATCTATGTAGGACGGAAAGCCGAATTTGCTTTATTAAAAAAAGGTGCGGACCTAGAAGACGATAAGGATGGGACATATGTTACCTATTTATATTCAAAACTTCGACATTTTTAAGATGCTGTTTAAAAGGTGCATGCGCATTGCCGCATTGGTGTGTCGTAAGCGAAGGCAGACAGATATTTGTTCACATCAATTTAACCAATTTCTAAGAAACAATAAATGGCTTTCCAGTTAATCGGCCCTTATGTCGACTTTCTGGCAGAAGGTAGGGCTTTGTGCCCCATATACGGGCTGCATGTACACCTGTTAAGGTCAAGTTTTCTCAGCTGATTAAACTGAAGCATTTAAGCACTAGGTTGGGACACTCTACTGTGTTCTAGCATTGCAAAAGTGGGGAATCATGAAGCTCCTCCTGGCTTTGGTAACGTGTGCTTTCATGGCGGGTAAGCAGCTATTCACGTTAAGCACAACAAATTTACTTAATGCCATAATAATACACATACACATACACATACACACACACACACACACACACACACACACGCACACACACACACACACACACACACATATATATATATATATATATATATATATATATATATATATATATATATATATATATATATATATATATATATATATATAACATTCACTCCAGGGCCGGGAGTCAGCCATAGGCTGTTTTAGGCACTTAGCCAGATATTGGCAGTATTCGGTCAATTATTATAAATTTGATTTAGTCTTTTGAAACATAAACTGACAGTTTATTACTAAATAGAACTAGATTTCTTGGGGACTTTCTTAGTGAGGAGTAAGTATTAGTTGTTTTTCATTCCTCTTACAGGCTGTCCATTGTTGCAGTACTTGTTAGGAATTTCCCAGGTTTACACAGGTGTCTGGCTGTAACTGTTTATTTTAAAATCTTTGGGATTGAATATATAACCCCAGTTTGTTTCTACCTCAATTTTACACTGACAAGTTGGTGGACCAATGTGTCCTATCCAGCTTGAAAGTATACATACAAGTTCAGGGGTAAGTCACATATTCTTATCTGAGCTTGTTCTATACTATTTATTAATTATGTTTGGTTTGATAGATATTCTGAATTCATATTGAAGCTCTGCATTTAAAAGCAAAGCTTCACTTATTTAGCTAATTCATCATGTGCCACATTCATATTTATACATTATTATGTGAGTAGTTGTGCTGTATATTTAGCTTAAAGGAAGAACCACTTCTCGGAGAGACATGTACAGTTACGGGCTCCGAAACATGTTCTGAGAAGTTACCCGCTGAAGATGCATAAATTTATTTGGCCTGATAGAGCCTGTGTCAAAATTCTACAGAAGAACGTGACAAATGTACTTCCACATGCATACAGGTTAGGCAGTGACATGTTGGCTTATGGAGTGTAGAGAGGTCGGACTGCGGAATATGGTATAACTGCCAGGACGTGGCTCTGGCTGGAAAAGATACAAATATGTTATAAATAGCTGCCCCATTGTGATGAACTGACAGCATTGCGGTCTCGAAATGGCTCTTTTTTCCTTTGTCTACGACAAAAAACATGTGTTCTATTGTTTAGATGTGCAGTTTACTCTTACATTAAAGTAAAGTTTATGAATTAATTTTTGAAAAAGGCAAATGACACTTATCGAAGGTGTGTCAGGCGCACTCAGAAAATCATAGTAGGCCAACAAAGGTTTTTTCACACTGTGACATGTGCAAGTTTATTAAAGAGAGAGCTGTCGGTGGCATCAGGAGAGTTTTGCAGTGTACGAAAGAAAACCGTCCAGTTCAATTTAACTCGGTTCATTCAAACTCAATCAATCAATCGATCAATGAATTCCATTTAATTCAATTTAATTCACCTCAAGTCAATTGAATTTCAAATTGTTTAATGGTTTCGCACAAGCTGAGATGTTTTCTTTGGTCTTTCGTCATGGTTTTTAAAGCCGAAGGTCGTCCATCTGCGGACTTCAGTGTCAACAAATTTGGACCTGTCTCCAACTTGCCATCCATCGTTGGAGGTAGAGTTGCTGAAAAAGGCCGGTGGCCTTGGTACCTTACCGTGGAAAGGATACATTCATCAGGCTGGGTCCACCACTGTGGTGCTGTTCTCATTGGTGCAAAGAAAGCTATTACTGCAGCTCACTGTATATATGGACCAATGTAAGGACATCAAAGGGGGTCCTTGGCTGATAGGGACTTTTTTAACCAGGAGACCCTACATTAACTCTGGAGAGCCAAACTCCCAAGTACCTTGATGTGCTATTAAGCAATCCAGGATAATAAAGAAATACATTTAAACTTCAAGTAAATTCGCCGTTTATTAAATATTATGGTTGTGTGTGTGTAGCTGTTGTCTGTTTGGACAAAAAGACCGTGTAGCTAAGTCTCTACAAGAAGATTATGTATTTTCAGTTCTGTTAGGTTTAAACTCAAGAAGTTGCCTCCAGAACATACTAAGTTTCGAGTCATCTCTACCACAATTGCAAAGTGGATATAACACACAGCTTAGGCCTGCTTTGAAGGCAATCATTGAAGGTGTTTGATCCTTATGTTTTTATATGGTTCTTCGATACATTGAACGTCACAATATTTTGTGCTTTTGTGCAGGGATAATCCAAAATACTATCGTTACAAATCGGGAATCTCTGACCGAAGCGGCGATGGTAACCACGAACAGATCATAGGCGTCGCAAAAAATATCATAGTAAGTATATCATATAAATAAGGTCGGCCCACATAAAACTTAGAGACTAAACGAAAATGATGTTGATGCCCAAAATAATGAATGACGAAAAAAGAACAGCCCTGTTGACAAAATGCACTTTCAGGTCAAATCAATATTGGGAAATTTGATATAAAAAAAAGCTAGAGTCAAGAAATTTTGCACGCTGATTCATTTTTTTTTTAGAAACCCACGTTTGAAAGGATGTACTTTCAAATTGTAGGTAGCTTGAATAGACGTCGAGTTTCAAACACAGGGTGGAGTAGTCATGCAAAACTCAATCTAAATGCTATATGGTTACTAGGGATTCATTGTATAACCATATCATAAAACTTAGAATGCACTGCCACTAGGCGAATCTTCCCCTGAATAAACTTGGAGTAAAAAAAGGATCAGGAGTCTGCACCAACAAGTAAATACGATTAAAATGTTCCTTTCATTGATTCAGATGAAATAAGATTGGGATAAGCATGTGGGAAACAATCATGGAAACATCTTATTACACGTTTGTACGTTTGGCGAATTGATGCGAAAACTTATTGGTAAGGACAGGATACTAGCTGCACCAAGTTGGGGAATTAGCGATCAGACTTCCAAAATCTTCTTTACTTTGAATCACTTATTGCTATTAGAATTCAAGATATTTGGTGACTAACACTTTTAGTAAATGTGGAATTAATTGGCTGTATGCTTTCCTTCACCCTTTTGGTCTTGAATTCACATATGTCAGTTGAGTTTGATACATGTATTTGTTTAACATATTTGAAATACTGGTTATTCATTGGTGCGAGAGTGGTGAAGATACTTACCTCACGAGCCATAATGCGGGACATAAGCTATTTCTTACTCGAGAAACCTTTGAATAACCAATATATACTATGTTGCATAAACCTTCTACTATTTTGGAGGCTTTACCTGCTAAAATGTTGTTGCCAGGATAAAGTTGGATATTGTGTGAGTTTTAGTATGCTTCTTTGTTCTTGTGGCACGCTGTGACACTAATAAGAGAAAACAATATATCACTCCCAGGGTTGCCGTATCCTTGCCAGACACACTCGAGAAAATGGTTTTGATCTGTAGTTCCAAAATCTGGTCTATGGCAACTATGCAGTATTTATAAAAAGGCAGACATTATCATGACCTTTACATCCATACTCTTTGATCACAAACATAGCTTAAGTTTGACTTTGCCAATTGGCTTCAAGGAAGGGTAAGCATTTGAATCGCTGGATTGAACAGATGCCAACGATCATATGAAGTAAAAATACATAAGTTTTACCAGCAATTGAGTACTTTTGACTCTTAAAAATAAACTTTCATGTTCTTTGAATTACGCCATAAGCCTGGACATAAGCTCATGTTACGCTCACTGGGGGATATTAAAATGAAATTAGTAATGAATTGTTGTCCTACGATGATGGGTTCAATGAGATGTATGTATACATTTCGTGGATGTGGTGCCGACATTACAGTTGACATGTTATAACCGGCAAAGGTCTTTTGCGATTTTCCTGTAATACCTGATGACCACAAGAAGAGGAGGATTCTGAAAATAGACAGATCTTGTACGCCCATTGGACATGAACTTTTTGCATTACCAGTAAACTGGGTAACTGGGACCAAAGATGGTTTATATATATATATATATATATATATATATATATATATATATATATATATATATATATATATATATATATATATATATATATATATATGTATATATATATATAACGTTTACAGGATTTTCTCTATTAATTTATATATTTTATTTTAGTTATATGCTACTAATAAATGACATACTGACATTGTTGCCAAAATATTTTAGCGGTATCGCCAATGCATTTAGGGATATCACTAAATGAATGAGAGATTTTTGCGAAATAATTTACTGATATCTCTATATAATTTTTTTGGTTGCTAAACACATTTACAGACTTCTCTAAATCATTTGGCTGTATCTTTAAGTCGTTAGTCAATGCCACGAAAAATACTTCCGTATCCATTATATGTATAGTATTACCAGTAGACGTTGTAGTGATTATTGAACAGTGAAGCTTTCTGAAAGTGTTAGTACTTTTATGTGGTCTGTGGGACCTTCCAGCATATCCAAAGGGTTACTGGGAATAACGGTTTGTTTCTGTGGCTTCTCGTATGCTCCAATTCCAACATGCCCATCACCAAATATGCACCAGTCACTTGTTTAGCAATGTCGCAAAATTGTTTATAGATATGGCTAATTGTAAGGCGTGTCATCAAGCTATTCATCAAAACGAATTATATATATATATATATATATATCTGTAATTTATTCATAGATATATATATATGAAAATTAGTCATCGCTATCTCACCAGACAGACGTTTGGAGAAACCGCCAGCTATTAACGGATATCTTAAACGATTTAGGGATATCAAGAATTCACTTAAAGATATCACTAAAAATACGTTTAAATGATACAACGACTGTTTATATACTGTAACAGTTTATATGTTTTACGATTTTTATTTTATGTATATGTTTATTTAAATATCTGTCGCCCTTTATGACGCAAGAACAAGAAATGCAATCTCCAATACAGGGAGTCAGTCAATCAGCCGCCTGACATGTTCCCATGGCCCACAATAATCAATAACATGAGTTCTGAGTGTTGCCTGCTGGGTTGGACGTACATATTCACTTATATGACAAAGTTGTATTTGCGCAGTAAATGAGACTACAGAGCCTAGATTTATCTTTGCTTTACCTTTGCAGCATCCAGATTACAAGTGCTGTCGTAGAGACAACCCCAACGATATTGCTACTGTTCACTTAAAGGAAACCGTAAAAAGAAACCAGTACGTCCAATTTGGCACACTCCCAGATGCCAGCGAAGATTTCGTTGGCAAAGAGTGCTGGATCACTGGCTTTGGCTTGACTGGTAAGCATACCGTGATTATGATAAGATTATTTTAATTTCTTAAACAGAATGATTTGTGCATTGTTGGAAGGTCCTTTGGTCACACTAGATCTTAGAGATAAGCAAATGAAGAAATAAATTAACAAATTGGCTTCAACCATGATAGGATGTAGGCAGTATCCTTGATTAGTGTCTCTAAAGTAGTAACGTCAGACGGTATTAATTGTTTTGTTATTTTCCGAGAATTTGGTCTTTTTGACTCCGCATGTTACCACCATCTCAATTAAACAACTTGTCTTGTCAGATGAACATACATGCTGCGTGCAAGATTACCATAGATTTTGTGCAGTTGTTAGGGTCTGGGCAACGTACACCTTTTGGGGATCCAATATAGTTCAAGGTTATCATTTCTTTTTGATAGATGGAACTAAATGGGTGATGCCAAAGAAGCTTTATGAAGCCAAAATGGCTGCCATCACAACTACAGACTGTAATAATAAGATGCCTGACAAGTGGAAACATGTCACAGACAAGATGTTGTGTGTGTTTGGCGATGGTGAACGCGCATCATGCATGGTGCGTACACACTTATTAAACTGTTAAACTCCCTCTGCCCTTCCACTCCTACCCTATTTTTACTTGCATTTGTGAGTGGAGATTTGCAAACTATGTAAACGCGTGCTCATCCCTGGTATTGGGCATCCACCACAAAACATGTTTTAACAAACGGTGTACTCGCTCGCATAAATGATAGGAACTGTTAGCCTGGTATTGTAAAATGGTTACATAAACATGAATACCAAACAATCGTTGAACAAGTCTTTTGAACACGGCGATTGGGAAATGCTGTCCAAGCGCTGAAAATGGTGAAAAGTTGGGTGTGTATAAACGTTTTACATTTATTGTAATATTAATTCTACAAGTTGTTCTTGCAGAATCCCTTAATGATAAAAAAGCTTTGATGCTATTCCGAGAAATGAACTTTCTGTTTCATTCTTTTTGCACGCAAACTGGGCATTGAATAGAGTTGGCGTTCTGATTGCTTGTTGATATGGTATGTTTGGAAAAAGCAAAATTGTGAAATGCATACGTATAGACCAAGGTAAAATGTAGTATGAAAAACTCAGCTACTGACAAGGCAGTGCAGCTAAATTAGTTTTACTTTCCATTTTGGCTTTTTTCATTAATATTTTCATGATTTGAAAAGTTTGCTTTAAAAAGATCCTTTTATTTTCATCTATGTTTTCAATTAATCCAATCTGAACTTCTGGCAAGTTCTTATTATACTTGTTGTCTACACTCAAGAATTGTTATGAAAATGATAACCAGTAGTTCAGTCCACAAAGAGTACTGGATGGCACTTGTGAAAAAAGGAAACAAGCAGACAGTACTGTGTATCTACCTACGTTTTCTTTCTTATCATAACAGGGTGACAGTGGTGCCCCCCTGCAGTGCAAGGTGAATGGTATCTGGAAGGTAGCTGGTTTGAGGTCACACAACGTCGTCACCAGGGGGGAAAGCAGATGCCTGCCTGAATACCCCAGTGTCTACACGCGTCTTACCGCCTACCTGGACTTTATAAAACAAAACTAGTCAAAACTGCTGTATCTAAATTTAAAACGCTATGAAGAAAGGTGATATCATAGTTGTCTTCGTTTGTTACTTGTGTCTTACAAGCTAACAGAAAATGATCATAGCAGATCACACACTTAGACACACACACATATACACACATACAGACAAACACACATACAAACACAATAGAATCAATGGCACTGGTGTCCTGCTGTACGTCAACTCATGGAAAAGGTGGCTGTTTATTGCTGGCTACAACAATGGTCACCACCAGATTTTACCCCTCCCGTGCACCAATATTTGTTATGTGACCTTGAAAACGAGTTCGAGGTTACCAAAATGGCATGAGTCAAGAAATGTCAAGGTACATTTGAAGTAAATTTGAGCTTGATGCAATCTGCTAGTCATGAGATATTATTCTGGCCTATCTGTTCACTCTGGAATTTGCAACAAAGCCCTACAGTCACGTGATTGAAATTCAACAAATCCCAGGGACTACTTTAGCCACAAGGGGCCCATGTGGAACCACGAAAAGTTGGCAAAGCCACTGTTATTGTTTTTTTGTAAAAGAATGGGGTTTAACTATATTTTAACTTTTACAAAGCTTGACTGGGAGGGCACAGCAGGCGTCCCTGACCGATCGTAGGGAGGTCACGCACAATTTTGATGTGCCATCACAGTCGGGCTTTAACATGCAGGGCCTCCCAAAATATAGTCAAACCCCTTGTAGAACCTCCCAAAATATTGTTAAATCCCTAAACAACAAAAAGTTACTCGTTCCATCTTACAGCGAGGCGGTGAGATGAGCCTGTGTTCTGTCGACTTTAAACACACCAAAAGCTCGTAACTGCCAAACGCAAAATCACGCCCTTTTTAGATTTGAAAAGGAAGGTAAGCATAGAAAATTCAAGATGAAGGTTTCAGCATGCTTCAAGATTGTAAAATCTTGAATTGAGTACTTCAAAAGCCGACTATAGTGCAAATAGCATCCTTGCTCAATTCCTTTTTGTTTGCTTGTATTTATTACTGAGAAGAACAGCCATTTTCCCAGTAAGGGACCTCTTTGTTGCTGGCACACGGTAAGAATGTGTTACCTAAGATGCTGGCCCTTACATACACTCACCTCGTTAGTTTATCTGTTAAATCGTGTTATGACGCGCTTGCGGGCAATATTGGATATAAAGTATAAAGTTTGTTCCAAGCCTTAATTGGATGTGACCAGTGTAACATATCAATGCAGCATGTTGAGGTCGCGGACAAAATATGTGGACATCCATCCCAATTAAAAAGCAACCAAGTTTGCCGAAAACAATTTAAGCACAATATATTGTGATACACATGCATGCTCACGTCCCTGAGTATTAACAACTCTAGTCACATGTACTCTTTTTATTGTTCAACATTTTAATGTGTATGAAAATGTGGCAATGAATGAAGAATAGAACAGGTGGACTGTGGCAATCTTACTTTTGTTTAACTGACCATTTATGCAGAAACCAAGACCTTACAGAGGGGCATAATCTTGTGTAATATGCAAAGACAACCTTTCAAGCTTTTTGACTTGCCATAATGTGCATGTTCTTCTGTAGAATGTTACCATACGGTGTATTCGCCCAAATAAATTAAAGGGTCTTCAGCGGGTAACATGTTTCGGAGCCTGTACCCCTCTGAGTAGCGCTTCCTTGTCTGAGCTAAATATTCAGCAAGGAGAACCCTCACAATAATGAATAAATATAAAAGTGGCAAATGATAAATAACCTAAGTACGTGAAGTTTAGCTTATAAATGCAGAGCTTCATTATAAATCAAGTATACCCGTCAAAACCAAAAATAGTTACTTAATTTGTATAGTGCAAGTTCAGATAAGAATAATTTGACTTACCCCTGAACCAGTATGTAACCTTTCTAGTTGGATAGCTTATCTTTGTTAAACCACCTGCCAGTGTATAACTGAAGTGCAAACAAACTGGGCCATTATTTTCAGTCCCACTGATTGTAAAATAAACAATTGCAGCTAGACCAGCTGTATAAACCGAGGGAAATCCTAACAGGTAATGCACTAGTGGAGATCCTGTACCATAAATGTAAAACAAACCCCATGATGATACCTACTCCTCACTTTAAATGTCTCCAAACAATAAAGCTCTATTTCACTGCCCACCCTGAGTCAACGTTTCAACATAATGGCCCAGGTTTGTTACATTTGAGTGAATGGTGTCAAATTTGAGTGATTTTTTGACGTTGAGTAAATGTGTTCTTAGACATGTCAGAAAAGAATGAAAGTCATTAGCATTTAGGTAAACAACATGTTATCAAAATATATTTTTTCTTAACCAGATTTTAATTACATTAAGCAAACTTGTAATTGCTGTCGGTTTGTAATTGCTTGTTACCAATGGCCCCTGGGGATGTAATCTGACAGAAAACATGTAGCCCCTAAAATGAAAGTGAAAATTTAAACTGAATGATTCCAACGATAAAATTAAGTGTCAAAAATAAGAAAGTCTAAAATCTGAAAAAAATTATTGCAGCCAAATTTTCTAACAATCTTTTGATATTAATCGCAAAACTTGTAGGGCAAGTCAGAAACGAATGAAAAGTGTTTAGTATTTTAGTCAAGAAAATGACATCAAAATATAATTTGTGTTTACCAGATATCGAATACAATTACACAAGGTTGTAACTGTGGTAGGCTCCTGGTTGCTTCCATATAGCTCGTAGGGGTTAAACCTAACGGAAAACAAATGTCTGCAAGGTGAATATAAAAACATCATGATGCCAAAAGATAAACCTAAATAGCAAAACAGGTAAGTCTAAGATATCTAAAATTATTGAACATAAATTTTCTAACCATCTCTGGTTATTTACACCAAAATTTGTAGAAATATTTGATCAAAAGCACATGTTTCAATTCTCTCGACTCAAGTTTATGGTAAGCAAATTTGCTTCTAGATGCGAAGTGCTGAAAGTTAGAACAAGTACGACCAAATATCAAAATTTGTGACAAAAATTAATTATATCCAATATCTTCCAAAATAATACTGTCCGGGAAAGGATAGTCAACTACTTCAAAGTAAAACTCATCTATTTTGTGATAGACTTTTATACAAAACCTGTCATTACTGACCCGAAGATCCAAGTCCAGAAACACATCTCTGAAACCATCCGAATTGTAACCTTCCAAATGGATATCTTTTTGGGAAGTTTCTTTAGCATTTTCAATGAAATTTTGCACATTTACACAAGCAATATCACAAATATATCTTGTGTTGTTTGATACTATTGGAGCCATTGGAAAGTCCTTTTTCCATCAATTTATCCCTTAACGTAAATTCAAGCTAGGCCAAATAAAAATCAGCAAGTAACGGGGAGCACTTATAACCCATTGGTATGCCTTTTATTTTATTTTTTTTAAAGCAATGGTCCGCATTGAAGAAAAGTATTATCCAAAAGAAATTTTATAGCAACTTAAGTGTAGCTGGTAAACATATACTGATATTTTACTTCACGTCATATTTGACCTTGTATCTACAAACGGTAAATCTTTTGACGTGCCATAGTTCAAAGCTTTCAAAGATTCAAACATCTGTGACCTCGAAATGTCACTTATACAAGTTACGAATTTAAGAAATATTAGCAACTTAAAGTTTAGAATAAATGGAATATGATAAATTCAAGTGCTTTCATAATAATATATGGATGGGAGTACGACCTAAATATATATATATGTATATATATATATATATATATATATATATATATATATATATATATATATATATATATATATATATATATGTATATAAATATGGGGAGTGGTTATCGTTTACTTAAGTATTTAGACAAATATAATTAATTTGAAGTATCTTTAAATCGATTTAGAGATATGTTATGCAACTTAAAGATATCTTTTACTATATGTCATATTTCCTGGCATGTCTAAATGTTTGCAAATAACTCCAAATTTATATAACGATATGACCACATGCAGCGGTTGACAGATACCTATAGGGGGCCTCTTAACTACTTATAATGTATTTCTCGATTTCAAAAAAACATTTCATGATATCAACAACTCGATATATTGATATATATATATATATATATATATATATATATGTATATATGTATATGTATGTATATATAATGTTATATATATATATATATATATATATATATATATATATATATATATATATATATATATGTATATATGTATATTTCGAGTATTGGGTATTTGTTCCTCTCAAAAATTCAATTTTTGATATCAGCAATTCTCCATACTTTAAAAAATAAAAATGAGAATTATGGATATCAGTAAATCATTAATTGATATCGATTATTCCGATTGTTGATATCAATAAGTCTTTTTTTTGATGTCAACAAATGTTCGTGATTTTTTAATATCAATAATTTAAATAAAACGGCGCCCTATAGTTATCTCTAAATGGATCAAGAGATATCTTTACAACCATTTAAGCAAACAAACTACAAAGCAAAAGAAATAAAATATCGACAAAACGAAAAGAAAAACAAAAACAAAACAAAAAGAAAAAAAAACAACTAACCAAAAAACAAACAAACAAACAAACAAACAAACAAACAAACACAACGAAAAAAAACCCCCAAAACCAACTCCCCCCAAACCCAATACTAATATAATCTGATAACCCAAACGAAGAACCAAAGTTCCACTACTATATTGGCAAGAGTTATTGCTCGAAACCTAGACAGTCTAAAAGGCAGTCTTGTTTTGGTATATCTGCAGCGCGAAGGATGATCATAACGTCAATTAGAGACCCTAAGTGACAACTACTACATGATATGGAAACTAATGAGGCAAAGTGTATGTTCGCTGGAAAAAGTGGGATACAAAGTTAACTTTAATTGCTATTGTTGTATGCGACGAATACACATATTTTCACAACTGTTTTAAAATCTTTTCAGATCGTATAATCGCTCTCTCTCTCTCTCTCTCTCTCTCTCTCTCTCTCTCTCTCTCTGGCATTATCTCTCAGTCTCTCTGTGTGTGTGTCTCTCTCTCTCTCGCTCTCTCTCTCTCTCTCTCTCTCTCTCTCTCTCTCTCTCTCTCTCTCTCTCTCTCTCTCTCTCTCTCTCTCTGGCATTATCTAATGTTATTGTTCCAGGCCAACCTGGAAACTGGAAATATTATATCAACGCGACTTTTTGGGGGGGGGGGGGGGGGTTGCTATTCAGGATTTGCTTCACAACATATCTGTCTGTGTATCTACAAGGAACAACTTCTAACTACAGGGCTGTGTAAACCACCCATGCTCAGCTGTTCTAGATAATCATCACACTGGTGTTTCTGTGAACTTGGAATAGGATCAAGGTCACCCATGTACAAAGTAAGTCTGACCTCCATGGACGAAAAATAACATGAACATCATCAAGATCCCAGTTTATTTAGTTCTCAAGTTACAGTGAGGAATGAAAAGTCCACAGCAGTACCACTTAGTAAACAATTTCGTTTGACTCTTTCACAAGGAGTATATTAACCAAGGTTAAGCTTGATGTGAATGACAGTTCTGGAGGAGAAGTCGTAAATAGCGCTAAAACACAAAAATGATAAAAAATAGAATAAAAATGCAGTGTCACCTGGTGAACAAATTAAGAACTAGGAGTCTGTAGGAGTGTCCTTGTGTGGTATCCAAGAAATCGTGTATGCGGTTTTGGAGCAGAATTTTTTTTCTTACGATTTGCCCCTAGAAGAACAAAAAGTCCATAAAAAAATCCAAAAATCACTAGAGAGTAACCATTTTAACAAATTGGTTGAGACCCACTGCTGGCAAGGTACATTGTCATTAAGTTTGAAGTCAATCTGGTTGACAGTTTCGAAGAAAAGGTAAAAAATGTGAATAAGCATTAAAATTGACTTGCATATTTGTCTATAGGAAAGGTACATATGCTGATGCGTACCTGATTCGAAAAAAAAGTAAAAATCAGGAATGCACAGCAGTGCCACCTAGTGAGAACTTTTGTGTTGCCCTTGCACAAGGAACATATTTATCAAGTTTCAACTAAATCTAAATGACGGCTCTGGAGAAAAAAGTCGAAATTAGCAAAAACACAACGACAGCCGACAGATCATCCTTTAAGCTCAGCTGACTGACAAGACAGCTGAAGTAATAATGGAATCAGCAAGTTATCATGTTTGGGGCACCTATTTGAAGGCAGAAGAGCTTTGTTCCCCTAGTAGATGAAAAACCTACTTGGGTACAATGCGAGGTCCAGATTCAGCTTTCATCGATTCTGTGCCATGTGCATTATACAATGTAGTGCTGATAATGAAAGTAGGGTTGCCACAATAGATATATGATATACAAAAGAAAATAATTACCAGGTACACTGCCTGGTACTCCAAATACTAATTAAATGCCACTCTATAATTTAATTACCTTGTTGCCATGATTAAAAATGCTTTTTATTATCCGGTAGGTATGCCTTTGAGAATTTGAAATGACATAGACATAGAGAGTGAGCATGTATTTAAAAATTGTGGCTTGGATCATAGATGTATTGAATGCGGCTGTATCACAGGGAAAACGCATCTCTTTTTATGAAATTATCGAATATTTGCAACATTTTGTTTCTTTAAAATATCCCTAATTGACATCAATTTAAACCAGTGGTTTGGCTACATATGCTTATTGATGTGCATGTGTCATAAACACTAGGAGTTTATCTGTGTATATATATATATTATATATATATATGTATATATATATATATATGTATATATATATGCCTAAATGCCATAAATGTGCCTAATTGGTATAAATAGGAATTAAATTAACTACCTTTAACACATTTGGAGATACTTAATATCTACATTTCCAAGGTATTCATGGTTAGCATAAATTCATGCCTTTCAATTTTCATTTGTTTCATTGCATAAGACTACGGCAGAAACCTGAGCATTATAATTTGGTTCACGCCTTTATCTTCAATATAACATTTTTAAATTTTACAGTTTATACCTAAGCAGACAAGCTCACTCACGCGCATTGTAAATTGTTTTCCAGTATTGCATATTTTCTTTCTGAGAAGAGGATAAGCCTGAGACAGAAGTTACTCCCTTATTTTTAAAACATGCAAGAAGGTTTTTCAACATGCTGTTAGAATAACGGGTGTGTTACGTTAACGGCCCTAACACACTGACCAGCCGGCCGGGCGATTTTGGGCTCTTACGAGCGTCGTGCGTTCCAATCGCCCGTACAGGTGTTTGTTCAATGTGTCTCACCACCGGCCCGAGTTCGGAAAATCGCACCGGTTTTGAAACTCGTACCAGCGTCGTACGGATTTGTTCGATTTTGTCGTGCGAGTCCTTGCCGATTGGTGTTTCTGCCTGTTGTAGTTTAGAAACTAGTATACAAGGGTGCGCTTGTCTGTCATGTGACCATATGTCTAGGTCATAAAAGAGGAGAACGTGAGATATTGATCTGACAAGATGCCTTGTGGCCGTGGAAAAGGAAGAACTCGTTGTGTTCGACCATCAACTGAACCGAAATTAACGGAAGATGTCAATAAAGCGTCGCCGGGTCCTGAGATTATGGTTACACCAGAAAGGCAGACACAAATTCCCAAAACGACACCAAAGTCTTTGCATAAATTCCAGCCTGACGGAATCACCAAAATATGACATATTTTCTTCTTTGACCAAACTTTCTCATATGTCTGCTACGATTATAATGTATTGGAAGCATTTTTCTGCTGTTGCGTACTTTATCATTCCACTTAGATGTGCACGTGTTTTTAGAATTATATTTAGTACTATTGCCTACATGACGGAATCACAAAAACCAGCCCTTAAAAATTTCACTTACAACACGATACAAACGTTTAGCCCCCGGTGTACTGTTTTGCAGAAAAAACAGCTATGTATTACAATAGCAATTATTTTTATATTCAAATGTCACCATTGTAATGGAAACCAAAATACTTTTTGTGATCTTGACTTAAATGTAAAACACATCACGTGAGGGAATCACAATTTGGCCGTGACGTTATCACAAAATTGACAAATTCACTAGCACATGGCCCATAAAAATGTTCATTCAAACGTCTGTAATTTCTGCCAGAGTGCACTTGCTAACATTTATATGCTCAGCTTAACTTAGTTTCCAAACTGTATTTGTCCATTGCATTTAGTATTGTAGAGAAGATGTTTTAAGCCTCCTGGAAAATATATTTTCCGAAATTGACCATGCAGTTACACCTTGCAAAAGGCCAAGAACAAAAACGTATATATCATATAAAATATTTTGAAGTAACTTTATTATACACTCACCTTAACCAAGGCTGAAATAAAGACAATGGGCTTGTAATTGTATTGTATTTGTGTCTTTTTGTCCAGAACCACTTCCTACTAGTCACTACCGTTTTCCGCAGTTCGAACTCTTTACTCTCAATTAGCCAACCTGTCACTGTTCAATCTATCCTCATATGGAAGTGCTACTGTCTATATTGCACACGGAATTTTGACACAAGCTGTACTAGCCCAAATAAATTAAAGGGTCTCTAGCGGACAACTACTCAGAACATGTTTAGGAGCCTTTACCCGTACATGTCTCTGAGAAGCGGCTCCTTGTCCTAGCTAAATATTCAGCAAAAACAACCCACATTACTAATGAATGAATATGAACGTGGCAAATTATGAATAAGCTAAATACTTGAAGTTTGGCTTATAAATGCGGAGCTTCGTTATAATGCAGAATACCTGTCAAAACCAAACATAATTACTAAATTTATATAGTACAAGTTAACATACAAACAATTTGACTTACCCCTGAACCGGTGTGTACCCATACTAGCTCGATAGCTTGTCTTAGATAAACTCTTGGCATCATTCTGCTTAATATTCACCTTTCAGACATTTAGGCCAGCTTGTTTTCTGTGAGTTTAAACCCCCCAGGGGCTATAGGTGGCAAGCAGCTACCCACGAAAGTTACAAGCTTGCCTAATTGTACTTAAAATGTGGTTAAGAAAAATTATGTTTTAATAACATGTTTGGACTTTAATGCTAATGACTTTAGTTCTTTTCTGACATGCCTAAGTACACATTAACTCAATGGAAAAAAACCCTCAAATTTGACCTGTTTACCAAATGTCATAAACCTGACCCATTATGTTGAAACATACTCTCAGGGTTGGCAGCGAAATAGAGCTTAATTATTAGGATACTTTCTAAGCGAGGAGTAGGTGTCATCATGGGATTTGTTTTACATTTCTGGGGCAGGATGTCTATTGTTGCAGTACTTGTTACGATTTGTACAGGTGGTTTAGCTGCAACTGTTTATTTTACAATCACTGGGACTGAATATAATGCCCGAGTTTGTTCTAATTCAGTTATACACTGACAGGTGGTTTCTCTAAGATAAGCTGTCCAGCTGGAAAGGGTACATACTGGTTCAGGGGTAAGTCAAATAGTTCGCATGTAACTTGTACTATGCAAATTTAGTAATTATGTTTGGTTTGACAGATTTTCTTTATTATAATGTAGCTTCGCATTTATAAGCAAAACTTCAAGTATTTAGCTTATGCATAATTTGCCACGTTCATATTCATTCACTAATAGTGTGGGTTGTCTGCTGAATATTTAGCTTGGACAAGCTATTTGCACACCTCTCAGAGAGACAAATTCGGGTATAGGCTCCTAAACATGTTCTGAGTAGTTGCCCGCTAGAGACCCTTTAATTTATTTGGGCTAGTACAGCTTGTGTCAAAATTCTACAGAAACACGTGTGCAATATAGACAATAGCACTTCCAAATGTAGATAGGTTGAACAGTGACAGGTTGGCTAATGGGGAGTAAAGAGTTCGGACTGTGGAATAGGGTAATAACTAGTAGGAAGTGGTTCTGGACAAAAAGACACAAATACAATACAAATACCAGCCCATTGTTCTTATTTCAGTCTTGGTTAAAGTGAGTGTATAATAATGTTACTTCAAAGTATTCTATATGATACATACTTGTTGGTTCTTGGCCATTTAAAAGGTATAACTGTATGGTCACATTTGGAAAATATATTTTCCAGGAAGCTTAAAACATCTTCTATGCAATTTAAAACAGCAATGGACAAATACAGTTTTGAAACTAAGTTCAGCTGTCCAATGATAGCAGCTAAGCATATAAATGGTAGCAGGTGCACTCTGTCAGAAATTAAAACCGTTTGAATTAACTTTGTTTTTTTGTTTTTTTTTTGTGTGTGTTTTTTTTGGGGGGGGTGCTAGTGGATTTGTCGATTTTGTAATTCCGTAACGGCTAAATTGTGATTCCCTCACGTGACATGTTTTACATTTAAGTCAAGATCACAAAAAGTATTTTGGTTTTCATCACATTGGTGATATTTGAATATAAAATAATTGCTATTGTAATACATAGCTGTTTTTTCTGCAAAACAGTACACCGGGGGCTAAACTTTTGTATCGTGTTGTAAGTGAAATTTTTAAGGGCTGGTTTTTGTGATTCCGTCACGCAGGCAATAGTGCAAAATATAATTCTAAAGACACTTGCACATCTAAGTGGAATGATAAAGTCTGCAAGAGCAGAAAAGTGCTTCCAATACATTATAATCGTAGAAGACATATTGCACATATTGGCGAGAAAGTTTGGTCAAAGAAGAAAATATGTCATATTTCTGTGGTTCCGTCACGCTGGAATTCATGCAAAGACTTTGGTGTCGTTTTGGGAATTTGTGTCTGCCTTTCTGATTTAACCATAATCTCAGGACCCGGCGACGTTTTATTGACATCTTCCGTTAATTTTGGTTCAGTTGATGGTCGAACACAACGAGTTCTTCCTTTTCAACGGTCACAAGGCCTCTTGTCAGATCAATATCTCACGTTCTCCTCTTTCATGACCAAGACACATGGTCACATGACAGACAAGAGCACCACCTGTATACTAGTTTCTAAACTACAACAGGCTGAATCACCAATCGGCTTGGACTCGAACGACAATAAAAAAACAAAACAAATCCATACGACGTTGGCACGAGTTTTAAAACCGGCGCGATTTTCCGAAGTCGGGACGGCGGTGAAACACATTGAACAAACACCGGTACGGGCGACTTTGAACACTCGTACGAGCCCAAAATCGCCCGGCCGGCTGGTCAGTGTGTTAGGGCCCTAAGTCTACAAAAACGCAGATTTGGACTTGACGTTTAAGATTTTAAAAGTTGCATCCAACTTATCTACATATTAACCCCCCCCCCCCGCGTGTGTTTTTTTTTCTTGTTTTTTTTTGCGAGACTGCTTAAAAAGCGTAATATCTCTCCTCAAACTTTTGAATGAACCGATTGCTTCGTTGCAAGACGGACACCATTATTCTGATGACGACTTATCCACGTGTTTAAGATTGTAACAAAATGCCTTCTGTACTCTACGCTGTTTGCACCAAGAAAGTGTGTGGGTGAGTGGTAACGCCCTGAAATCAGGAGGTCTTGGGATCAATTTGCCATGTGGGAAGAAGTTTTTCTCCCTTTTGGTTTAAACATATTTTATTGAAAAAACAATTAGGAAACAGGGCATTGCCCTATATTAATCCCTCTTGTACATAAAAGGAAGACGAGTTACACAATTCACAATATTGAAGGACAAAATACATTAGGTAGGAATACATCACACAAGAAGGACAGATAGAGTGGCAATGCCGTACATAGTTAAGAAGGACGTCACCCGACGCCGTACAGATAGATAAAAAGTGAATGAAGTATACGTCTACCAATACACAATATACATTGTACAATAGACTAGGTCTGGTTGCTTTTGCTCCCATCAAATATGCGATACAATATGTAGCTTAAGTTACTGCTCCCAGTCTGCCCGTGGGCTTGTATGTAATTGCGGACAGCTTCAAAAATAATTTTGTTTTGTTCCATGATGCTTGTTTTAGAGCCAAATAGTAGGGTGGATAGTGAAAGGGGCAAAGGGGATGATTTTGCTGTGTAAAATTTCGATGGGTAATGTACAATTTCCATTCGCAAAAGAAATGGAAAGAGTCTTCATTACCATTGGCACAGGCACACAGTGGAGAGTCTTTAATACCTTTCTTAAAGAGGTCATAATTAAGCTTGCTGCCTCCCATGCACAAGCGAGCATGAGATACAGCAAGCTTTCTTTCACCTGATAATATAATGGGTTGACGGGTTTGATATCGCAATTTAACGTTTTCTTAAAATCGACCAGGTCCTCAGTGTTTAGAGTGGATACAGGAAGATTGTTCCATTGTCGGACGACGGATTGAAAAAAAAGAAGAGCTAAAGTAATTTGTTCGAGCTGGGATAAGAGATAAATTTGCCCTTGAGCGAACAATATATCTATTGCGATCTTGAACAGTGTTTGGTACAAGGTTTTGCAAATATTGTGGGGCATCTGTATGGAGAGTTTTGAAAAATAGAATAAGTTTACTTTTATTACGACGTTCCGACAATTTCTCAAGACCGGACTTTCCATAAATTAAGTCATGATTTGTCCCAGATGTGGCCCCTGTTATAACTCTAGCAGCAGCTAACTGTACGTTTTCTAGTTGTTCGGATTCCTGCGCAGCACAGTTTGCCCAAACAACTGACCCGTATTCAAGAGGTGGACGGATGAAGGATAGATAAAGAATTTTGAGTGTCTTTCTGCTAAAGCGAAACTGCAAATATTTAAGTACATTTACCATTTTCATGCCCTTGGTTACTAAGTCCTTGATGTGACTAGACCATGTTAGGTCACTACGAAATATTAGATCTAAATGCTTGTGTTCGTTTTGGTGTGACAAAGTTTCATTCATAAAATTAAGATCAGGATATTGCAAGGGTTTTACTTTCATTTTAGAGATGGTCATGCTTGTAGTTTTGGCAGGATTTAATGATATCAGCCATTGCCGCGACCGATCCTCTATTTCCTGCAAATCAGTGTTAAGAGAACTGGTCGCTGGCATTGACGCCATCAACCCTTATAAAAAGTGTTGTATCGTCGGCAAATAGACGAATAGATGACCGCACAATTTCGACGATGTCATTTATATAAATAAGAAACAATAGTGGTCGTAGGACCGATCCTTGGGGGACACCAGCCTTGACTCTTCCCCATTGAGACTGTCCACCCCGGACAACAACCCTTTGTGTCCGCCATTCTAAATAGTCACCAAGCCACTGTAACAGCGAACCATTCACCCCCGACTTTTTTTAGTTTATACAGGAGTTTATACGTGATATAAACGGTCAAACGCTTTAGTTATGTCACAGAAAACTACCTCGACATCTTTCTGCAGATTGACTGCCTCGCAAAAATGGTGGTATAAGTAAACAAGTTGTTAAAAACATATTTGAAAACAATTTTTTTCGAAGACTTTACCTACACAGTTTAGGAGCGAAATTGGTCTATAGTTGTTGCATAGACTTGGAAACCCTTTTTTAAAGATAGGGACAACGTTGGCCTTTTTCCATTGGGCAGGAAACCTGCGTTTGAACAAGGAGATATTAAATAATTTGGCAAGTGGCTCCGAAATTAACCGAGCCCTTTCCTTGAGCATCCAGGCACTTATACCATCAGGGCCATTTGCATTGGAGATATCCAGGCTTTTCAGAATCCAAAGAACTTCATTACTGTTTATTAAAATAGATTCCAAAGTGTTTACGGGAGTGTCGGCGGACTCAGGTAGAGAGAAATTCTAATCATCGACTTATCCTTGATCGGACGTGTACCATGGTGTATCGCTAGGCCTAATTGTAACGTCTTTACTGGGTATACAATACTGTGCAACTGACAGAAAAGTGCTAGTCCAGTTATCACAAATTGAATCTATGTCATCAGTCAAAGCAGGCGTCCGAATTACATCCCAGAAGCTTTTGTCTAGAATTGTCAAAATTTGCTTCATCATAGTCCCACACAGTTGTTTTGAATGCGGGCGCCTTCTTACGTCGGAATAATATATTGGCGCTAATAAGACAGTGGTCACAGTTTGCAAGTGGGGCAGATACATTTGTGTTACGAACAAAGCTGGTCATATTAGTGATTATTTGATCCAGGCATGTTGCTGTATTGTCTGTTATTCTGGTTGTCTTATCAATATGCAAGGTAAGTTGGTTAACTGTGCTGAAACTGGCCAATTTATTACCTTGGCTGGTAGCTGGATCTGCATTTAGGTCTCCCATGATAACAATTTTGTCAATGCCGGAGTTTTTGGCTCTGTCAACACTATCTTGGGGCCTATATACCACCGCAAGTAAGAAATAATTATTGTGCAGGCGAACCTCAGTCCACATAAGTTATAGCTCTGGGACCTCAAGGTCGCACAGTCTGTTCACTACCAAACATTTGAGGCATAAAGGGCCCCGCCCCCGCCAGTACCTGTTGTGCGATCACATCGAAAGATAGGATGGAAGCCGGGGATCCCCAAATCCCGGTTTGAGTCTTTTGGAGAAAGAAACATTTCGGACAAAGCTATTATATCAAAAGAATCGGCAAGGGATGACTTTATACATCGTAGTTTGTCGGGCGACAAGCTACATATGTTCCCATGACAAACAGTAAATCAACAAATGTGTCCTTGGTAGGGACCGGATTGGGCTGAACGTCCCCGCACGACAACAAAAGTACTGCAGAGGCACAAAATACATAGTTGACGAACATATAGATTACAGTATGAATAATGTTGAGTCTGACCAGAGTTACAAGATGTACATGTACATTGGAGGAAACAGTATAACAACTATAAGCGTATGTCAGAACAATCAGGACAAATATAAGCGTACAAAGTGCAAAGTAACAAGTTAAAACACAGGTTATTATTATTTCTTGCACTTGACAGCTTTCATCAAGAAAAACGCATAAAGCTTCTTGGAATACAAATATAGAATCAATTACAACCTTTGTGAATCGTACAATACTTTCCAAGAGATATGTGAACAAGTCGACATATATCCCATACGACTTGGAGACAAGGCTCTTGATTACAAATAATTTAACACATGCGACTACCTTGTTTGTGGCAAAGTAAGATCTGACCAATCCGATGAGGTAATTGTGGTTAATTCAGCTGTATGTGACTAACGCATTGGCAATATTTGGAGCAATAGATTATAGAACACAAGCAGTATACTAATGTTACATATTATCCCGACTGCTTTGAAAAAAGTACGAGTCTTAGATACTTTGTCAATAGAGTTAAATCTTCTCTTACAGTGGACAGGTAGCGAGAAAATATTTTCAATACCATGTATTCGTAAATAAATAGTATCCAATACATAGTAGACTGGTGCCTTGACATGTACCAAGGAACATCTTAAGCCTATCAGTATCTTGTGTGTTGAACATACAGTCTGAATGTATATAGTTTGTGAACCATGAAGTATATGACACAAGGAAATGCATGTTGTGCCTTTACATGGTAGTGAAGAACGTAATAGTGAGTGGATTTTTTGCAATATGATGCATCAGACCATGGCACAGGGTAGAAAAAACTCTTGCACCTTTGTAAACATTCAAGACAGTAATCTGGTAGACAATGTAGGTAACCCCTATGTTAATAATAATATGAATAACGGTATTGCTTGTGTATACTTCAGGTGAGGCATGCAACATGAAACATGAAAAAACATGGTTAAAAAGAAAATAAAGAAAAACATGCGAAGCTCCTTGGATGAGACGAGATTTTGGACGTTAATTTAGCAAAGTAACATATCCGATGGGATAAACGCGAAGCCAGTTCTGTATATACCTTTGGTGTCTTTGTCTTCATGTATTATCAAACTTGACAAGATATGCAATGAATTAGATGTAAACATCAGTACTTACGAAAACTTAAGGGGATGGCTGATTTGAATATATAATGATAAGATTAAGGGCATGAATTGACTACGTGGGAGACAAAGAAGACGCCCTCCCATTTAGATAAAAACAGTTGTCAGAACAGAGAAATAGCAAAGGACGCACCAAATTTCTGCTGATTCAGTGGTATTGCATTGGTGAGAGGTCGAATGTACTTAAGAATACAACCGTCATGTCACCGCTCATATAGACAATCTTGATTTTGCACAATTCAATAACCGTTCCATCAGTAATGCAAGCATGTCATGCTGTCCAAGGGAAAAGCGTGCAACACACCTCCCCCTGTAAACAACTATTAATCGCATTTTAGTATCTTGAATAACAATACTGGTGAAAATGATGCGACCAGTCGCCCACCCATTTAAATTAAGAGAATTGTCAGTGCCGAGAAATAACACTGGTTGTACCAAATTTCAAGTGCTACAGTGCTGTTGCATTAAAGGATGGTCGAATGTACTTGGAATGCAATAGTCATTTAAACACTCGTGTAGACAATATTAATTATGCGCATAAATTCAATAACTGTTCTAACAATGATATGCAAACATAGTTTGTTGTGGTCCCACTTTTCCTTTTGGGGTATATTTTCTGTCATGGCAATTTTTGTGGGGCCAAGTTTTCACGTTTATTCTGTTTTTTTTTTTAACCATTTTTTAATTTAAAAAGTTATCATACGTGAATTATTTGGCCGTTCGAACTCCTCCGGCCCTTTTACTTTCGGACTTCTCCGGCAAGGCGACGAATGCATACAGAGGGCCAACGCGGCACATGTCACGAGGCAAGAGGCGAGACGGGTACCGTACTGTGCATCAATATCCATATTCTGCAAAAGGGTGCAGACCCATTGAACCCCCTTTCCCCTTGCGTACTGTAAGTACTAATTCAAAAATGGTGGAAATGATGAACCATCCGTTATAGGTCTGTACCAATAGCCAGCCACAGACGGATATGGGTCAGATAGCATTGGCGAAAGGAAATGACCTCCATTCATCTTTATAAGTTGCCTTGATCACCAGTATCAAACCTTCCAGTGTTAGAAAATTCTTTATTAAATTTTTATGAAAAAAAAGAAAAGGAAAAAAAACACACAAAATTAAAACTTAAGTGTTGTGTACAAAAAAAAAAAAAAAAAAAAAAAAAAAGAGAAAACCTCAAAAGGTGGGAAAGGGTTAATGCCCAAATCGGATTTTCACCTATTCTTTAGAAAAGGCAAGTTATTAGGCACTTTTGAGGCTTTTAAGGCTTCAAATAATACATTTTGTCTTAGAACCAACTGTGCTGAGAGGGAAAATATGGTGCAACCTAAAAGGTTAACACCACAAAGGCGATTAGATAGGTAAAACAAACAGTGATTTTATTATCAAAGCTCAGCAGAGAAGAGAAAAGGTCGCGATGAGCGATACCAGGGGTTCCTAGCGTCCGATGTTTTTACTAGAGCTTCAAAGTTTCCCTTTACTTACACAGTGCTCCATTTTGTACATTCTTTGAACATATTTTTACTAAATCCTTTCTAACGTATAATCCTGAAGAAGCCCCAAAAGTATGGATCTATCTTCTTACATTCACAGCTTAAATGAAAGATAACGGCATTTTAGTTATTTCTCAAAGTGACACTAGATGGTACACTTATCAGTAAGTCTTGGTAAGCACCACATGTAGTCATGCTATAATAAATTAATTCATTAATTAGTTAAGAACAATGACAAAAAAGCTGTTGTGAGGAATTTGGAAGCTTGGGCAGAAGGATATAAAGAAAGTTGAAACAGATATTTTAATGAAAGACTGCTGCCAGATTATCTTTGATAATTCCGTGAATTAAACCAGGCCTAACATAAGCATAACAATATCCTGGCGACACTTTACAAGATATATTGATTTCAAAATCCTCAAGGTCAAGCTCTGTACACCGTCCACAATAATCCTGCAAATATACGAGGAATTTGTCAATCTTTGTGTAAAGGTGCAGGACAGGTTGAAGCGCAGTGTGGGAGTAAAGAAAGCGTATATAAGAAGAATGCAAAGTGATTCAGGGAGATGAAATGGTGGTTACAACACCGATGGACTAATTATTCCAGGAAATTGTTGATATAGGATAGGGGAGGGGGAGGAGGGAAATTTTCATCCATGGTTGCATTGGATAGTTGGACAAGTTTTTTCTTTTTTCTTCTTTTTTTAGTTGTTGTACAGGACCCCTTAGTAAACGTAACTTTCACACCAAGGTCAAAAAGACATTTTCACAGTTTTATACAATTTTTTTCACCACACATTGGCATGCATGAATTGGGTTTTCCCTACTGATCGACATGTGACCTACTCAGGGGTCACGCCTCCCTCATAATGCTGAGTTGAGATGTCGGCTTAGCACATTATTGTCATACAAGCTTTTTTCAAAAACAAGCCAATCTTTTGCCGCCTAAGCATCCCCCAGACTCGCTATTGCTTTCTTATGTTGGCGCTCGTCGACGAGCGCCCACATAAGAAAGCAATAGCGAGTCTGGGGGATGATTAGGAGGCAAGCCAATCTTATATCAGTGTTGACATTTAATCCTTGGATTTCACGAGCACACTACAAGTCTACATTATTTCAAAATGATCAACTATGCGAAATCTGGTGCGTAATTTCAGCAATGCGGTTATTGTAAACCCAAATTTAAGAGTTCAGTTTCAGTATCAGCTTTGAATGACAGTGATACATTAAGAGAGGGAGAGGGAGAGGGAGAGAAGGAGAGATAGAGAATCACGCGAGGAAAAAGGAAGAGAGTAGAGACACACCCAGAGGGAGACAGAGGCAAGGAAGAAAGAAGGGAGCGAAAAAGGGAGCAGGCAGGGAGGATTAAAAGCAAGAAAATACACACACACACACAAACACATACACAAACACACGTATATATATGTGTCGTTATCGATGGCACTGCAGAAATTTGTCCATGTCAATTTAAACAATTTATAAGAAATGATAAATGACTTTCCGGTAAGTCGCCTCCTTTTGTCGTTTGTCGCCATCACACACATTCTCGCAGAAAGTTTTTGTTACAGGCTACATGTACATCTATTAAGATAATCTATTGTGGATGTAATTGTTTGTTCCATGGACTGAGTAAGAATACATAAGGTCAGAAGACAATTAAATGTTGTATGTTTATGAGCTATACCAACATTTTCTCAGCTGATAAAATAGTAGTTTTTACAAGCGTGGTCGGCACAGTCTGCCCTGTTCTAGTATTGCAGAAGTGTGGGATCATGAAGTTCCTGCTGGTTTGGGTAGCGTGTGCATTCATGACAGGTAAGCGTCTCTTAACACACATAAGGACAACAAATCTACCTCACGTCAGGGTTATCTTCACACATGAACATGTATTTGAATGAAGCTGAGCCATTCTGATGAACTCAAGCAGTCTCTAGTTGGCCATTTGTGTTCTTTGTCTACGATACAAATATATGTCATATTCTGTAGATAGTTTACTCTGACATAAAACAAAGTTTATGAATTAATTTTAATGAGCTGAGTGACACTTTAGTCAGGGGGTTTCATTTGAAGGGTAAAAAAGTCATAATGGGCTATAGAACCTTCTCTGCAATACAACCCATAGCTGACTGAAGAACAGAGGGCTCCTTTAGGTATTTATACCAGCCATACTTGGTCATGTGACCACTGATCAAGTTTTTCTAATATGAAATAAAAAAGAAATTTTTTTTATGACCGAACTCTTACTTTTAGATGTGCATATGAAAGTAAGTTAATGTGACTTTGTGTCTGTTTGCCAAACAGTTTTACACGTCTGCCCGAGGCATGAACGTATCTTATGATTTGTGTTACGTTTGGGAAGTTTGCCCTCTAACTGGGAACGACAGCTCTTCCAGTAAACTGGACACCTGTTTGAACAACTTGTTTAAAAGCTTTTTATTTCCTTTTATTCAGGATTTAATCCTCTGCTGCACACATTGTTTCGGCGAGAGCAACTGCCTTTCACAATGAAAATTAGGTTTGCAGAAATGTTTGGCTCGCCAATAAAAAAATACATCATACTGAATTCAGTAATACATAGGTCTGAAATCCTGCAAATATAAAGCAAATTTTTGCAGAAACTAGTACAAAGAACAAGGTAAACTTGTTATACCATAATATGCAATGTAAAGGTGCGTATTTGCATGCCACACCCAACACATCAGAACATGTTTTTGTGGATAGTGTAATTAATTGGATTCACGATTATGAATATAATGCATAACGACATTTCAGAAGAAACCGGAACTTTGAAGGTTTATTGATAATTGGACAGATAAATAATGTCCAAATAACCAAAAAGTGTATCTGGTTTTGAGAGAAGAAAAATCAGTGGCGGTAAATAACATTTTGAATGAGCTAGAATGGGGATAAGCACACACAAATTGCATACCAAGAAGCCTATTTGCGACTGTGTATATATATATATTATTGATTATATGAATGACATGAGATTACATAGTGTGTGGGTTGTGATGAGAAAGTGTTACTGGTAAATCAAACGTGCATTTTTTGTCAGATATGCCAAGTCACCGACATGACGGGAATCCCCCATTATAAAACAAGACAATACGGTCTATGCATAAGTTAACCAAGCGGGAAAACTCCGGCAGTCGTCCCATTACTAAAGTGAGGCATGCAGGCTGAATTTTTTGCTACCAAAATGGCGCGCTGTGCATCTTCTCAAAAGTGGTCACGATAATGCATGATAGCGGACACTAATCTTGTTCGTGTCATGATGAACAGAAAAGCAGGAAATAGAGCAAATACAGGAGGTGTATAGAAGTTTACCATCGTAGATCGTTTGCGGAGGGAGTACGGAAAGCATTGATAGTTAGAATGTTGAGAGACATGGCGAATTATCATCATGGTAAACCACCACTGAATGCTGTGTAGTGGGCTGTAATTTTGATACCGGGATGGAAGAAACTTCAAACTGACAAATATCAAAAACAAAAGTGCCGCTTTATTCCTTCCGTCAACTGATATTCCTTTGTCTTTAAAATACTTTTTGAGCCATCCTAGATTCTGTTTTTTGAAGAAATTATGGTCCGTGTTTCACTCCTCGTTACTTACTGTATTCGGCAGCGCTGTCGCATGTGCGGTAAGACTGAGTGGCCCGCAAATTACCCATAAACCTGTGCACGCCTGGCTCTGACATCGAAATCTCCGCTGGGGTTTTCCTGCTTGATGAACTTCTGCATAGACCGTATTATTTCTTCAAGTGTATAAAACAAATCAAATTCAGCTTGCTTATATGTAAAACATTTATAGCAGAGTCTGTATTCCCACTTTCTGCTGCCCAACTTAGTGTTTCTGCAAAAGTCTCAGAATATCATAACACAATTGTGTCTCAAAAGTGAAACATTAGCATCATTACTTACCATTATGTGAATATTCACACACCCGGCATCTCATCTTCAGATGTATTCTAAGTAGTGGTTACCAGTCATTATACACTCAAACAAAATCCCCCCCCAAAAAAAAACCAAAACAAAACGAAAAAAAAAAAAACAAACCAAAAAAAACATCCCCCCCCCCCAAAAAAAAAAAAAAAACAACAACAACAACAACAACAACAACAACAACAACAACAACAACAACAACAACAACAACAAAAAAATCTATGTCATGCAACAAATCCCTATGCTCATTTTGACACATTAGATTCATTTCTTTCATGGGCGGGGGGGGGCGGTGTAAAAGACACATCACATTAATTGCTTTTAATATGCATGTGATATCCAACACATACACCAACACCAAAAATACATGTATTTATATATATAAGAACATGACATGTAATGCACTCTGAGAACACAAGGGTTACCATGTTGAGGTTAAACAATTATGCATCGTGACAGGCTTATCAAGGACCACCGTTCTAGTGTCCTTAATACTAATTCTGTGCATACAAAATTCAAGAGTTCAAAAATCGCCAAAAATTATCGAAAAATGGCCATATGACCTTGACCTTCGACTCGAAACCCAAAGGCTCTAATAAAGTAAAATGTAATGAGAGTACCAAAGCTTCCATACAAAGTTTGTTTGACCGAAACGGATTGTAAGTTTTTGAGTGACCGTAAAAAATCCAAAAGTGATAGTATGACCCGATTTCCAAGAAATAAGGGTCAAGGTGGCCAGAAAAGTAAGTCACTAAGGCAAGTGTTTGTATACAGTTTGAGGGGTGAACTTTTTTATGTGATATGCAAATAGTAAGCGACAAATGGCAAAGTCAAGAAATTGCGAAAAAAACCCACCCCAAAAACAATAATAATGATAATAATGATAATAATAATAACAATAATAATAATAATAATAATAATAATAATAATAATAATAATAATAATAATAATAATAATAATAATAATAATAATAATAATAATAATAATAATCTTGATTTGGGACTACCTTGGTGTAGGGGACTTAAATGGTATAGGTCATTTATGGGGCTGCCAATTGTAGAAATGTACCTATTGACAGTATAAGCTTCCCACTTGCACCATCGCGGGAGGCTAAATAATTTAGTAAGATGTTTGCAGATAACAGGGGTAGCTTCTTTTAGGAGTCTGGTGCTTATGCCATATGAACCAGTAGCTGTGGACGTGTCGAGGAGTTTGAGGATATCGAAAACCTCATTTTAACACATATTGAAATTACCTAATATATTTATGGTGTGATTTGTTGGCAAAGGACCATGAACTGAAGATGTGTCTAGATAACTTTGACATAAGAAAAAGGAATTTTCAGCTCTAGATGCATTGTATAAGATATGCTTGCCATCGCAAAGTATGTAGGGTACTGTCTGAAGGTGGTTCTTGTTTCAAAAATACTAAACAGTCTTCCACCATGCTTTAATTTTCTTTTTTTTTTTTGAATTTTTAAGGAAATCAGCTTGTGTTGTATTATGATTTTCCTCTCCAGCTTCAGACAAAATTAACGAAGTTGTTCTCTTGTATGTGGGCTTTCGCTGAAATAAAACTTTGGCTGATTGCCCTCTGTGATTACAATCAGCAATAGCTGGGAAAACACATGGTTCACGAAAAATAATTTGAAATACTATAAATTATTTGGGCCGGGCAACGTGCTGTATTTATTATTTTATATTATTTGTAATACGTGTAAGCATATGAATATGTTAGACCAGAAAATGAGTTGTACGAAAATGAGCGATCTTTTTACCAGGTGCTGTTGTAAAATCAATCACCGGTTATAACGATATTGTAAAATCCCGACGTTTTAGCATGGCCAAAACTGTTCTGTAAACTATCCCAGAAAGACACCGAGGAATCAAGTGGCTTGTAAACCAAAAAACCTAATAAAAAAATATTATTTTGCAAGCGAATTTCAGTCCATGATATTTCGACATGGGTCCTTTCCTGGACGCTAGATAAATTACTTAGAAACATGAAGTCTCACACCTCCCCCAGTCCATTAGGATGGTTTTCCCCAACGTGTAGAAACCTTGGAATGCAAGATCACAATCAGGTGTATTATGCAATAAAAAGTTTCAGAAGGGGCAATTATATCATGTTGAGCAAAATCTGCATAAATACAGCGTAGTTTGTCCTGGGACAAACCACGAACATTAATGTGACAGCGTGTGATATCACAAAAGCTACTAGAAGGGCGAGGATTGAGTTGAACATCGCCAGTCAATCAAATTAAAAGTTGGGAAATAATTTATGGGTAAATGAACTTAGAACTCAGAAACATTACATATAATTAACAGTTTAATGTGTCAGGATGACTCCTACAAAGAAACCAAGTTTCCGCTATCGTAAAAGCCACCTGAGAAACAAGAGGTACTGCTTAGAAATCATACATTTAGAATATATAACATTATTATTGTGATAACATGTGATGAAATTATAAATTACAGACATAGCAGTTTGGTATATTGCATACATCAGAATATGAATTTACATAAAATATTTTGACCTACCTTGAAAAACCAGAAAAGGAATGAGAATTTAATATGTCAGTAATGCAGGGTGGAAGATTTTGGAGTAAACCTGGTCAATAAAATCTAATAGAATTTTTGGATCTAGCTCGTGCTGGTATGGGCAGGGGTGAAATATTTCGACCACGAGTGAAATGTGTATGAGATGCTGGAGATGCGGAAAACATATTTTTGAAAATAGTCAGGTAAATCATTTTTAGTGTATCTAAAGTAAAATTTCAATGCTTTTAAATGTAACAAGTGTTCAACTTTAAGAAAGTTAAGTTTTTTAAAAAGTGGATCCGTAAGGGCAATAAATCTGGCCTGGCATATGAGACGAATGACTCTATTTTTAAGTGAAACTATTGTGGTACATGAATAGCCCCAGGCGAGGAGAGAGTAGTTTAAATGTGGCAAAAAGAGCGAGTTGTACATAATTAGCATGGTGTCTAAGGGGATTTAGTTTTTTATTCTTTTGAAAATTCCTCCTACTTTAGATAATTTATCGCCAATTTTATTCATATGCGAGGTACAATTTAAGTTTTCATGAATTCTCAAACCTTAAAAATCAAATTCTGCAGTCCTTGAAATGGGAATATCATTTATTTTTTAGATCCAAGATAAAATTTAGTTTCTTGTGAGGAAAGTGAAATATCATATACTTTGTTTTTGAAATATTCAAAGAGAGTTTATTCGCTGCTAACCAATCGTAGACTTTGTTTAATTCACAATTTATAAGAGTAGATGTGCTTTCAGATTCTGCATTTAAAAATTGGGCAGGGGGAAAATTGAAAGAGCAGAGGGACTTTACAAGAGTGGTGTCATCAGCACACAGAATTGAATCAAACATAGAGGATGCAAGATGCATATCATTAGTGTAAATGATAAAGAGCAGCGGGCCAAGTATCGACCCTTGAGGGACACCAGTAGTTATAGTTAACTCACTAGAAATAACCTCATCATATTGAACAAATTGAGATGTATTGGTAAGATAGTTTTCAAACCATTTAAAGGCAGTTCCAGAGACACCGTAGTGCTTTAGTTTATAACAGAGAATCTGATGGTCTAAAGTGTCAAACGCTTTAGATAAGTCAAGATAAATACTTATGGGTAGTTCACCTTTATCAAGAATATTAATAAGTCGATCTATTAGCTCCAAAGATGCTGTTTCAGTAGAATGTAATTTTCTAAAACCATGCTGGTTAGAATAAAATAAAGAATTTGATACGAAATAACTGTAAAGTTGCCTGGAAACCACCTTCTCAAAAACCTTTGACATAGCCGGAAGCAAAGAGATGGGTCTATAATTATCTAAGTAAGAAATATCATCCTTCTTGTACAAAGGGATCACTTTCATTACTTTAATTTATCAGGGAAGATACCAGTAGTTAAGGATTGATTTATGACTATGGAAAGTGGTTTAGAAATAGAATGAATTAAACCTTTAAGAAGTTTCATTGATATATTATCATGTCCGGTACTTGTTTTGGGTTTGAAATTTTCTAAAAGTTTAGTAATTTCATCTGAGTTGACTGGCGTAAAAGAAAACCGTTTTTCTGTGTGATTTTTTAGATATGAATAGTACGAGGGTTTGTTCGTTGAGTCTATCTTATCTGCTAGCTTGGATCCAATATTTGTAAAAAATTAATTAAATCTTTCAGCTATGACTTCTTTGTTTGTTATTTTATTATTTCCTATGATAAAAAATGATCGAAAGGTGGATTTATTTTTTTCAAGTGCAAAACAGCTCTAATAACATCCCATGTCTTTTTTGTGTCCTTTTTGAATTTTTCGAATTGAGAATGATAATATTTCTTTTTTTGTTGGCGGATACTTTTATTGAGATTATTGTTATAAACTTTGAGATTAAGCTTGAGGGTGGCATGCTGAATTGGCTGATTTTGTAATGATGTACATTTAAGCTTTTTGTAAAGTGTGTCCCTGAATTTTATGGAGTTTAGAATACCATTTGTTACCCATGGAGAAAGTTTATGTTTATATTTATTAAATTTGACAAATTTGACGGGAAGATGTGTTTCTCTAGCTTGGCTAATTATGCTATCTAAGTTATTGTTATTAATATTTGGATCACAT
Source organism: Hermodice carunculata (assembly GCA_964020975.1). Taxonomy (NCBI): domain Eukaryota; kingdom Metazoa; phylum Annelida; class Polychaeta; order Eunicida; family Amphinomidae; genus Hermodice; species Hermodice carunculata. The sequence continues at coordinate 79,052,757 of OZ026613.1, read as the reverse complement.
TGTAGATCCTGATTAAAACTTTGCATTATGTTTGTATTTTTTATGTCTTCATAGAAACGTTGAAGTGAGTAGGGATCTTTTGTAATTACTTTTACATGTTTAGGTGGATGACTTACAGTTAATACAGTTTTTATACAAGTGAAAGAGGGGAGATGGTCAGATATGGCAGACAGGATAATACCAGAAGTAGATAATTTTAAGCTGTGGGATAGATTACAGAAAATGTGGTCAATTAGAGTAGCAATTCTATCGGTTAACCTTGTTGGCAATGTGATTTTTGGTAGGAAACCATTTCCAAGCAAAATGTCTAAGTATTCCGCATACTTTGGTCTTGTATTAAGCTTTAAAAGATCAATGTTGAAGTCTCCAACAGAAATTTTATCTGATGTTTCCCTATATATAGTTTCAATAATTGGAATAAGTTCTTGAATAAAGATATCTATGTCTTCATTTCTATCTCAAGAGGGTCTATATATATTGCATAATGTGGTTTCTTTGTTTCATACCTTTACCGGTTATATCAATGATCTGACCTTCCCAATGTCTGTTAGGAGAGTATAAATCTCTCATAGAAAATTGAAAATCTTTGTGCAAGTAAATAATGAAACCAGCATGAGAACTACATGTTGCAATAAAAGGAATCAACGTGTAATTTTCAAGAGTAAAGAGTGAGTCAGCTGACAAACCGTTTTCAAGCCAGGTCTCTTGAAGGCAAATGGCACTAAATTCAAAATCATTTTCGGCTAAATCATCAATCAGTATCTTACAATTGTCAAATTTTGCATTTAAACTTTGAATATTTAGAGTTAGTACTGAAAACGTGTTTGTCAAAGGCTTGAGGTATTCTGCAAGATTTTTACATCTATATATGGAGAATCTGCCGCAAGAGATATAACATTTTCAAAATCATTTTCATTTTCATTGCTTAAAATATCATTCAAACAATTTGTAGTCACACCTCCAAAATTTCTGAGTACGTCTCCTTCTAAATTACCTGGAGTCATGAGCTATGTAAAATAGCTATGTAATAAAGTCCATAGAGTTTTAAAGAGTGATGCGCATGTTATTCAAAAGAGTAATCTCAAATTTGTCAGTTGGAACATAAATGGTGTGTCAAATAAATTCTTGGACCTTTGAATCCCGATTCCCCATCAGCTGAGTGTTCCAAGAACTTGGTCAAGTTCTTAGGTGAACATGATTTTATATGCTTGCAAGAAACGTTTTTTACTGATACCGAATCATTGCAATGTAGACTAGGACCATTGCTTAAGAACTATAATGTTTTTCATTCCTCACGAAAATCTAAACATAAAAACGCAAGACGAGGGTCCGGAGGTGTCTTTATAATGTTTAAAAAACAACTTAATAAAGGTGTGTCCCTCATCTGTAATAAGTATGAAGATTTCATGTGGATAAAACTGTGTAAACATTTCTTTGGTATAGACGAAGATATATTTCTTGGCTGTGTGTACCTTCCCCCAGACCGAAACAAATGGGATCGTTATATGGAAATTCTTGAAAAGTGTGTCACTGAATTTAGTAATACAGGTAGAGTGTTTTTACTTGGTGATTTGAATACTAGAACAGGCAACTGCCAAGACTATGTACAAGGAGATCATAGTGATTTTATACCCTTGCCTGGTGCAAAAATGTTGATCATTGTGTAACCCGTTTATCTATGGACAATGTTGTTAATCCCCACGGCGAGTTTCTGTTGCAGCTTTGTAAAAGTTCAGAATTGAGAATCTTGAACGGTCGTCACAAATGTGACAGGCCAGGTATGTTTACTTGTCATCGCCCAAATGGATCTAGTGTGGTAGATTACATGATCATACATAATTCCTTAGTACCGAATGTGTCTCAGTTCAAAATCACTGAACATCAAGTATTTTTCAGTGATCATTCGCCTTTAGTGTCTACTTTACAGTGTAATTATTCTACTTTAAAACCTAATGAAGGTCAAAATATACTTGAAAACGGACCGCCTATTATACTTTGGGACGATCAGGCACAGAATAAATTTAAAGATACTCTGAACTCAGAAACTTTCGGTCCTCGTCTCCGTAGCCTAGCAACATGTTCTCAACAGTGCAAAGATTCTGATGCACTCGTGCAGGAATTAAATGATATATTTATTGAAGCAGCTAGAATTTGCTTAAGAATTATTAAACCTAAACAGAAACAAAAGAAAAGAAAAAAGCGTTCATGTCATTTTAATCGTTCTTGTTTAGATGTAAAAAATAAGGTCAAATCTTCGAGAAAATTGTTTTTGCAGTATCCTAAAGATCCGATCATCAAAGGTAATTATTTCAAAGCTGCAAAAGCCTCTAAAAGGTATGTACGCAAGTGTAAGAGATTAAGCAAATTCAACCTGCTTCAAGAAGTTGAGAGGAGGCACGACAGGAAAGACAAAATGTTTTGAATAAAATGAATGTTTTACTAAGTAAAACGAAAAGTTCAGATTCTGATCATGTGCCCGCAGATCAATGGTAAAATAAATTGTTCAACCCAGGTATAAACTACGCGCCAGATGATACGCAGCCTGAGTTTGCAATTTTCTTGGCAAATTTGGAAGATTGAGCAAATATTGATAAAGATCACGAATTAAGCATCCCCTTTACATTGGATGAGTTGAAAAGTGTGATAAAGGATATTCAAAATGGAAAACAACCTGGTCCCAATATCATACGAGGGGAAATGATTAAAACGGCGTGTTCAATACCTCATGTCGCTCTATCATTACTTAACATTTATAACAATATTCTGGCATCTAGCACCTTTCCAAAATCGTGGAAACATAGCTATCTGACTCTTGTACACAAGAAAGGCAAAAAATATTCCCCTGACAATTATCGGGGAATTGCCTTGCAAAACTCAATGAGTACAATTTTCGCCACTTTGTTAAAGAAACGCATATATACTTTTCTGAATCAAAAAGATTTTTTCTACGAAGGCCAATCAGGTTTTATTGAAGGGCGTCAAACGGTAGACAATCTATTTATTATGAAAAATGTTATCGACATATACTTGTTACAGAAACAAAAAGTATTTTCAGCTTGTATTGATTTCAAACGTGCTGTTGATAGGGTTCCTACAGAAAAGCTATTGTACAAACTTCATAGAGCTGGTATTGACATAGGTATAATCGACTTATTAAGGATATGTACGAAAAATCTACTGTTGGGGTAAAGCTAACAAGTGGCGTCACAAGACCCATTGCTTGTCAACTCGGCTTAAAACAGGGCTGCTCTTGAGCCCTCTGCTGTTTGATGTCTTTATTAACTATTTGGAGGAGTTTTTAAATGTGAATGGTAACTTTGGAGTTGAAATAGGAAACAAAAAATTGTGTAGTTTAATATTTGCGGACGATGTCCTGATCATGGCAGATTCTGCTGGTCATTTGCAGTATTTGCTGCAGAAACTGTCTCTGTACAGTTATACTTGGGGTCTTGAAGTGAATACTTGCGAGTCATCTGTCATTGTTTTTTATAGACAAGGAAAGTCCCTTGAGGACCAGTATAAATTTACTTATGGTGGCAATAGTTTAAAAATGGTAAGAGATGTTGTATATTTAGGTATAACGATCAAAGCAAGTGGAGTCTTTTCACTTGCAGAACAAAAGCTTTGTGAAAAAGCTAAAAAGTCATGTTTTCTTCTGAAAAGGGGGATTATTGCTGACAAAAGTAATGCTATTTCTCCGAAAGTGGCCCTTGATTTATTTGACATTTATGTAAAACCAATCCTTTTATTTGGATCCGAAGTTTGGCCCGTTGCAACCAGCCGCAATTAAATAAATGGGAAACAATTTTCCAACCCCCCCCCCAAAATATTCTCAATATTTACAATGCTGAAAAAGTTCATAGCGATTTTTGTAAGTTCACCCTAGGAGTTACTAGCAAATGTCATAATAAAGCCTCTCTTGCAGAACTAGGAAGGTACCCAATCCAGATAGATATAAAGATGAAAATTGTAAAATATTGGTTACGCCTAATGGAGCTTCCAGATGGACACATTCTAAAGCGGTCTTTGAGTGATGTTGTAAATTTAAACTTGGAAGGAGAAACTGTTTGGGTGTCTGCAGTGAGAAAAATATTAGAATACAATGGATTTAGAAACGTCTGGCTGAATAAACGACTCTTTGTAGATAAGTCTAGATTTCTCGACCATTTGCAAACCCGTTTGCGTGACCAATATTGTCAGGTTTTTTTATTCTTCCATCTTTTCAGATGACGAGTCCTCAAACTTTTCCACAAAATTAAGTACATATCGTAATTTTAAAAATGAATATAAGATGGAAAGTTATCTACCGGCCGTAAAACAATTCAAATTTTGGAAAGCTATGTCAAAGTTACGTCTCAGTAATCATTGTTTACGTATCGAACGAGGCAGATATCAAAATGAAAGTTTAGTCAATAGAATCTGTACTCGATGCACTAGAAATAGTATTGAGGACAAAGATCACTTCCTAATTCAATGCCCGGCGTACGAGGAGTTGAGAAGGGATCTCATATCCTCCTTGGCGCTTGAATCATTAAACATGAACTACGTGTTCTCTCCTGAGGTCGATGTGGTAGTGCCCATCTGTAAATATGTATATAGACTTTTTGAACGCAGAAATTCTACTAAATAGCAGTCGCTTGTCAATATTTTAGTCTTCTCTATTATATGTGAGTATATTTTAAACTGTATTTTGTATATAATGCTGTAAGCCCATTTGGGCATAAAATGCAATAAAGTTATTATTCAAGTTATTACGTAACATATATGGATATAAACTTGAATTCTATCATAATATTCACCGTACATGTCCGATAAAAAAGGTAGTAACAAAATAAAAGGATGGACATTGTAAAAAAAATTGCAGCAAGAGAGAAACATTCTAATACACAATAGATTGTGTTCCGAGAATTAAAACAGAGCAAAAAATGAAATTGTGGCAAATTAATTATCTTGTCATCTATACATACATAAACACCAAGAAAATACCAGTGCACAGATACCAGTAATCGAGGCGTGCCAGCTCGAAATTGAATTTGTGTAAAAGTGAACATTGAGTTGTGCTGCCTAATGCCAATTGGTATATTTCAATATAATTTTTAGATGTGAGCATAGCATGGAAAACAATTGCTGAAAAGAAAAATAAGAGACTTGTTGAAACACTAGATGACAAATAGTCACCAACAATACACATGAAAAGAAAAAAGAAAAGTATTTCCAAAGTCATAATTCAAAGCAACGGACAATGGATGGGGTACCCCGGGGCAACTTTTAAACTTTAAAGTAAAAGAAAATGTCACTGAACATACATGCAGGCCTATGGATGTATGTTGATGATAAATATAGTCACATATAAAGTCACCATAAATAGACACGTCATGGTAAAGACAGGTATCATTTACCATACATGAACGTGTGAAAAATAATAACAAGTGTAGTCAAATGTTAAGTCACGAAGAAGGAATTAGCCATGTCATATGTAAACTTAAAAGTCGCCATGAAAATGATAGGTCATGGTAACAACAAAGTCATTGAAAAGTAAACACACATGCAGGTATGTAGGTTTGTGGAGTATAGTCATATAAGTTCACCAGATCTTAATACGTCATGGTAACTACAAGGTTGTTTAAATGCGCAAGTAAAAAAGTTATGGACCAATACTCATGGTGGTCCCATTTACAACATGATTGTACATGTAGAAGGCTTCGTAATATTCCATATTAATTTTTGCTAAAGTCAACCCCTAGATCAACTTCAAGGTAGTTCCTTGCAAGGGCCTCCTTCGTAATTTTTGAGTAATATGGATCTTGGCCAGGGATGTCGAGCTTCAGGCAGGGCCATCCATTCAGGTTCCTAAGTCTGGACCTCTTCTTAACCTCTAATGGTAAGCCACGTCTATAGTCCATGATTCCTTTTTTTGATAGGTCGAAGGACGGGGGGAATATCAGGACTCACTGAGATCTTGTCTCGGTGGTTGTTTAGGTTTTTTGCTCCATCTAACCATTCGTTCCTTTGATCAAGGTCAACAAAGTGCAAGAAGATAAAAGCAGCTTTATTTTGACTTAGGCGGTGGCAAGCTTGAAACAAAGTGGTTTCCGCATCTGGCACCTTCAGATGTTGCTTTGCAAAGTCAATGCAGCACTTTCTTGTCACTTTTTCTTTTTCTCTAGCTGGCCCTTCAGTCCATGAATGGTTAATGCCCATTTGCGTTTGTGCACATGGTCGTCCAAAGCTTTTAGCACTATGCCGGTAGAAATTTCTTTACTCTTAGCATCAAGTTTGGGCAGAAGCTGGTTAGTGACTGTATCGATACGGTCACTGCAGTCTTGAATACCAGGTTCTAGCTGGTTGAAGTTTTCATTCAACGTTTTCAGTTGGGACGCAACATCAGTTAGGTCACCTTTCATTTGATTAACATCGGCCTTAACTTCATTTATTTCTGCCTTCACTTCAGTGCAGAGAATGTTCATTTCTTCCCAAACTACAATGCGCATAGCATCCAGTATTTTGGGGTCTATGTCCGAGGAGCCTGCAGATTTGAACCTTGATCTGGTCTCATGTTCATGCGTGTGAGACATCTTGTTATTGTTTTTCCACTTGCCTGCATATGTGGGGCATGTCCAAGGCTAGTCATCCATTGTCCTGTGAATGGAACTCGGTCGATAATCACATTATCATGCCCTGAGGTGAAGTCACAGTGCACACCCTAGGAATAGCACAAAGTCAGTCAAGCGTGTGCTGTATGGAAAAATTGACACAAAGTTCTCCAAAATGTTTCAGTGACAGTTGCTAGTATTTTGGCACCACTGCAATCACTGACCCTTCATGAGGTACTCCTCAAATTATAACTTGTAGCTGGCAGGTGAAAATGATGGAAAAAAAGGTTTCACCTTAAACCCAACTGCAAGCCTGCCTGCATGCATGCTGCTTGGCATTGTCTCTCTGAGGCAATGGCAAGATCTAAACATTTTCCAGGTACAAAAATGTTGCTCATATATATTACAAGTTACCTATGCGACAGGCACAGCAATACATATCACATATAAAGCAAGCAGCTGCTATTATATAAAAGGAGTTTAAGACTGCGAGACATCGTTAATGTTCCCCTCTGACAACCTGTTCTTTAATTCATTTGGCTGTTGAAACCAAGACTTCCTTAATTTTGAATTGAACGTGATAATAGTATTATGTCAGTTGATTTGAAGGTCTATACCTAGATAGTGACTGGAACGGCTGTGGAGCGTGGAGACATTGGTTAGGGTATTTTACTATTGGGGTTGGGTCAAGAACTTCGTGGAAGATGTGGCACTGTTGCTCCTGTTTATATATATGTATAATATATATATTTATATATGTGTGTGTATATATATATAAATATATATATTTGTATATATATGTATGTATATATATATATATATATATATATATATATATATATATATATATATATATATATATATATATATATATATAATGCATATAGGGCACCGCGGGGAAAACTCAAATGGGTCTCGTATGGAACTTGTGTGTGTAGGACGCGCTGTGGTTCGTCAGTTTAAACACGTTAGTGGACTATTCTAGCATGAACTGCATTGTATCTCTTTAACTGACCACTCTAACACATTCTCCTGCTATAAGAAAAATGACGTATGCCATTTGGCAACCAGGTCATTTAATTAAATCGACCATCTGAATATTACATATGTCAAGATACTTAAATTTCGACCCACACCAAGACACTCAAGATGCAAGGCCGACAGTTAAAAAAAATGAAAAATTCACTTCGACATCCAGGATTGGTGTGTGTAAAGTTCACTCCTCATTATGACATGTGACTGTAGTGGTATCGGTGAAATGATAGATAAGTCGAAACTCCTTGTTTTTGTCCTTCAGTTCAGTGAACTCTTTGCGGCTATTGATAACACATACTGGTAGTTTTGTACAATGATATATATATATATATATATATATATATATAGTGTGTGTGTATTGCACATTAACGCCATTCTCTTCGCAGGATATCAGAGATACTTAAGGCACATTCACCTATTTCTCAGATTCATATATTTCTTGTCACGGTTGTTACCAAGCTTGTCGTTTTGTCGCAATGTACGTAACCAATCACACCTGCCTCAGGGGGTGGGGGTGGGCGTGGGTGGGGGATTTACTTTTTATGTAATTTTTATCCCATACAGGTTTTCATACTTTTAATTGTATTGTTAACAAAAGGCGTTTATTTAGCCTAGCATTATCAACATATATACTATCATAAATAGAATAAAACGAAATCATTCATGTCATTTCCAAAGCAACAATCTTGATTCCTTTCGCAAAAAAAGTATTACAAAATATACCTATATATCATTATAACCATGAATGGATTTTCTCACTCCTCACAAGCACATGAAGCTTTCATCGTTTTATCTCAAGGCAAACGATCAAATAGATTTCCTGGCAATTATATCAATTAAAGTGCCTGCTCTTACTTAGGGCGCATATAACATTGTGGTACAAAAATTGCCACTGAGTGTTTGTAAACGAGCCCAAAATGAATGCACTTTTAGTTTGGTCGATATATGTAGTTTATTTGCCTGTAACTATAAATATTCTAAGATTAATTTGTAAAATGTGAAGGATATTTTATTCAAGCAGTCCGGTTTACACTTTGAGGAAGGATCACAACAAAACTTTCTGCATAAAAGGCTTGACATCAACGGTCATGTAAAGCCAATAGTATAACTTAGGTTGCCATCTTTTTATTTTCCTTTAATAGAACGGTGAAATATCATTGAATTTTAAAGCGTCTGCAATTGACATTGATAACTTTCTTCATTTTGGAGCTCAAAAGTAGCATTCAAAATGCTGTAAGAACTGCACCTTCTTTCTCTAATTTTAGATTGAACTTAAGAAACATTTATCTTTCAACATGTAATACCCTCTTATTTTTCACATGGAGAATGTTTTGCTAATATTGTTAGGACCCAACTCCACTTGGGTCAGTCAAAACTAAATTTGCATCTGTTTGACATAAATATTGTCCCATCTGCAATCTGTTTCTGCGGCCATCCAGGCGAAGATACTTCTTTTTTTCTTTGCAGGTTGTAGTATCCTAAAAGATGTAAACTTCTAAATGCTGTTGGTAATGCTCTTGCTTAAGGTGTCAAACCAAGTGTTTTGATTCATCTTGTCCCTGATAGACTATTACAAATTATGTTCAATGGCTGTACAGGTCTCACACATGTATTGAATGATGTTATTTTATTTGCAGTACAATTATATATTACAGAGTCAAGACACTTCATCTATTGACAATGCTTATATTCGTAGTATCGAATCTCAACACCGTATTATCAAACATTCTTTTTTGGTGTCCTGTGTTTCCTGTACATAACAAATGTGTCACTTATGTACTGCAGATATTCTCGATTAGTTACTCTCTAACCACTAGGTTATCCACTTTTTAAAATAAATATGTTAACAAATAACATTTTAATCTTTTTCAAGTGCGCCTAATTAGCTTCAATTAAAATTCTACAACCTCTTGTTTGCATTCAATTGATGCTCCCACAATATAAGCATATAAGTTGTAGTGGTAATGGGACATCCACCCATAATAATTTTGATATTCAACATGTAATCTTCTCTAGTGACCCTAATTAGCACAAATTAAAATTCTATGTAACAATATACACAAACCTGAGAAATATGTGCCCCTGTGGAATGTTATATTAAATCAGCTGACAGGGCATGTCATCTCACATGACACGGCTTTGTTACTTACAACTGCCTGACTAAAGCAGGTAGCTGCCTGTCCAGAATTGTGCATAAAGTATGAAAATCAGACAATGATGAAATGAAATATTGCTAAGAACAGCAAAGGATTGTATAGCCATATTGAGTCATAGGTTTCTGAAACTGCCTGTGCAGAGAAGGCATTTTAAAACGACACGAGCAAAGATTAGTCACATTTGTTCTCCCAAATAATGCCTTACAAAATCCTTCTTTTCCGAGATGAAGCGGAGAAGAAGGTTAAGTCAATTCAAGATGTTATCAAAGTCAGATACAAGATACAGGGGAAATTCAGAGGTTCAGGACGTACATCGACATTCAAACCATTAAAAAGGCACAACAGTCATCCAGAGGAAGCAGAGGCAGAGACTCTCAATTCCATCAGAAACCAAGGCCTTTTTCAAGCTGTGGCAAACAAAACTTTCACCTAGAGAGCAAAAGCAAGAAAAAGGACGAATATAGGTGTGCCTTTATTTAAGGCCGGAAACTGGAGTATATGTTATCATGAATAGACTAAGCTCACCTCTGATAAGGACATTCTGCAGTCTGTAACAGGTACAATCCCTTGGGGAAAAAAGTCTTAAAAACCATCTGTTTACAGAAGCTAAATGTACTGACACTGAGGAATCAGATATTCAGACTGAGGGACAAAAATAAGGTGAACACATTCTGATTGAATATGCAAGCCATGAAAACAGGGATTTTATTTCACCAATATTTCACCAAGAAAAAAAGGAGAACACAGAATGATTTTAAATTTCAAGGAATTAAATGAAAGAGTAATGTGTCACCATTTCAAAAGGGATACTTTTGAATCAGAATTTAAATTGATCACACTACCTTATTATTATAAGACAATCATTGATATAAAAAATGCTGCTTTTCTGCCTCCTTTCATCACGAATTCTGAAATTCAAATCGGGCTGCCACTTATTTTGTGTATTGCCAGATAGCATTTTTGTAGGCCCAGGACTGTACACTAAGCTGATGAACCCTTCTTATGTGGCTCTTCACAAATAAGGACACATAATTTGTGGATTTATTGACGAAAATGTGATTATTGTGGACAGTGCAGCAGAAGTAGATGCGGCTATATAGGGTACTTTATATTTGATGGAAAAATTGGTCTTTACCCTGGACCTTGACAGATCATTATTAGATCCAACTAAAGTAATAACTTACCTTGGGTTTTTCATAAATTCCACGGAGGTTGCAGGTACCATCACCGGAAACAGAAATAAAGGGCATTAAGTATGAGCGCGAAAAAGTGCTCTAATACCATTGGAAATATGGCAAAGCTGATTCACACCTCGGTAGCTAGCATGTCAGCTGTTGAATTAGCCCAGCTTCATTACTGGTTCATAGAAAGGGTAAAAATCTGAAGCCTTAACATGAATATTAAAACGTTTGAAAAGAGCTTTGATATTATTTGGAATGTGGCAGAATAGTTGGCACCTCGGTAGCAAGACTGGCAGCTGCTGAATTGGCGAAACTACTTTATTCGTCCATAGAAAAAATCTTTGTGTCCTCACTCAAATAATGGCGATTTTGATCGCCACATGACTATATCTCTATCCATCAAAGAGGATAAAAAGAGACAAATTCTTTGGAATTGTCCGGATATGAAATTATCAAGTGATGTATCAATGCAGGGCTGGGGCTCTCAGTGTGGAACAGAAACCATTTGTGGAAGGTGGTCTCATATAAAAAAAAATGAACTGCATCAATTAATTTGATTTTCTTGCTGCTTTTCTACACTCAAATGTTTCATGAGAGACAAGTCTGCCATGCACTGATTTTATGGGGCAACACTGCAGCCATAAAGTACATATCAACACAAAATCTATGGAAGGTGTTCATTCACTTCTCTGTTATAGGGTGGCTAGAGCCATGTGGCAATTGGCAATAAACACAGGGATATTGATATCAGCATCCTTTATTTCAGGCAAAACTAACATTGCTGCAGACTTCGATAGCAGACATGTTAAAGACAACATGTAGTGGCCACTCGGCGATGATTGTTTACCCAATTAATGTTAATGTGGCGGAAACCAAACTTATTTGCTACCAGTTTGAATATAAAACAACCTAAATATGTGTCTTGTAGAAGGAACCCACATGCCCTGCACATCAAGGCTTGGTCTACAGCATCACACTCTTGTATTTTTACCACCTTTTAACCTTGGAGCAAGATGCTTACAGAAGATAAGACAGGATGAGACAAGTATGATTATGATCGTACATCTCTGGTCGACACAGCCTTTCGAGACAACTCTGTTTGGACACAATACACCACTGGTGATGATATTTTATTCATGATAAGTGAATGTGACAGGAAGGCAAGCCAAAGCTTTTGTTAATTCAGCTCCCGCACATAGATTTACAGGCAATGATCACAGTAACGCTTGAGAACACAGGAAAAGCGAATCTTGAAAATGCAGTAATACTATGACTATGTGATTACGACTACTTTAAATGACAAGTTGTCGGAACACCAACTGCATTAAACAACACTAGCATTCATATATTCGGAAAAATAAGACAATTTGTTCCATGAAAGAAAAAAAAGGTGCAATACAGGAAGAAAACCAAACTAAAATTAGATGTAAAGGATATGCAATGCCACCCCCCCCCAGTCTTTAAGAATAAAAGTATTAATAAACGTTTGGAACTCTTTCGACATCAGTAAACAAGGACTTGTTCCAGTAGAAATAGTTTCTGTTGTTCTCATATAATAAAAGTTGTACTGTGATTTCTCTGTTGACAAACGTACTTAATGACTCAAGCAGCCCTGTCCTCTGTGTAGAATACAATTTACAGTCCATGAAATAATGAGAGGCAGTTTCTGGAGATTCTCTACAAGAGCATAAATCAGTTGTTACTAAATTACATTTGCACAAGGAATTTTCCATTACCGGGTCTAGACTATTCCAAATACGAATGACACTCAGATGAAATGAATATCGCTGTAATTCAGATGAGGTGAAGATCTGCGGGATATCATTTGCTTAATTTAATTTTTTGACTACAGCTCAAGGAATCAAATATTAAAAGACCTGGCACAAAAGATCTACCATAGTATATATATATTAAAAAACAAAAACAAAAAAAATAGTATATTTATACACTAAGTTTTGACATCCCAAACACTTCAGTATGACAACACCAGAAACCAGAATGATTTTTTTCAATAGGTGCTCATGAATCTCATTAAAAATTAACTGCACTGGAAAAATAATTAAAAAAAAACTTCCTATCTTTTCTGATTTTCTATTGAGCAGTTTCTACCAACCAAAACCAAATTGCTTAGTTGTGTTTTCACACAGTGTTTATCATTTCGATACACGAGAGACTTAATTGCATCTATAACATGCAAATTAAATATTTTGACACATATTACCATGTCTAAGATTAGAAATAGTTTATCCTTTCGTACGTTTAGCAACGTAACAGAAAGCTTTAGAAAAACTACCTGAGTCCTATTTCTATCAAAATATAAGTTCTTACACTTTAGCAGCATTAAAAGAGCTAGATTTACCGCTTGCATTGTGCCGGGCATCTGTGCTTTTAGCAACGACATGTTGTTGGGGCCTGGGAGGATGTCCAGGGAAGGAGTGATGTCTTGGGACGAATTAACTACATCATCTTATGGCATAACAATTGAAACTGAGCTGAAACCTTGCGCCCCAGGAGCTAGTCACGTTATTGGCACTAACGTGGCTCTGCATGCAAGTGGTGAAGGATATTCGAACGAAAATACAGCCGTTTAACTTTAATACCAAATGTTGACTGGTCAGAATTTTATGAGATTATCCCCACTGAGTCACAGGTTGTTCTGGCGTTTCCAGTGTAGCCAATAAGGTCTTTTATTGCAATTCACATATTTCATTTTGGGTGCCAAAAAAGACAAAAATTATTGTATGATACTTTGGGGCAGTACACTGAGTTTCGCATGGGGGGGGGGGGGGTATGGAGGAAAACATCCAAAACAAGAAAAAATTCACTGGCTATCATAACAGAGACAACAATTTTCAGAGGCCCCTTTTTCAAATGTTGATTTTTTCATGGCCCCACCCCCAGCTGATGCATATCACACTATATCACTGAAATTCAAGATTCTCATTACTTTTATGATATCAACAGTATCATACACCACCAAAAGTCTAACATTTAATATTCAGATGCTAAAAATGGACTTTTACAAGACTAGTTTTCTTCCAAACCTGAACCAAGGATTCAACAATTAGAAAGTGTGATCTTTTATTGCAGGAGGACATAACATGCATGCATATCTCCACATGATAATCAAGGGCAGAAGACAAGTGTCTGCATCCTTTGGTATGTTATCCATTCATTTATCTATGCCGGAGAAATAGCAAAGAATGAATAAATGTACTTTTGTTCAATCATTTAAGGTACAGGCACTTACCTGAGACCTTCAAATCAGTGAAATTGATCTTTTGCTACTTTTGAGATGATGAAGTATTTATCTTTATCCATGCCAAGAAGTTTCACTGTAACATGTTTACTTATATGCAAAATTTTAAGATGAAAAAATGTCCCTGCTTTATAGTCAATCAGTTAATTGTCTGTTAGTCGTGGTCACTAACGGTGATTTTTCGACAACATTCACAGTCAAAGACTCACTGAATGTGTTTTTACAGGTGTGTTAGTTTGACAACTGACTGATTAGAACCACCATACTAGTGTATAGGTAAAAGGTACATAATTTAAGAGTCAACCCTCGTAATGGTCTAAGCAGATGTCATTTGTGAGTAATTAAAGTCAGAAAATCTCCTTGGTTATCTTTTACAGTGAATATCTCAGAAATATTCTTTTTATAACATTAGAAAATTTTGAGACAGCCTCACTCCAAACTGGATGGATGAATCTTTGTAAAATTACCGGCTATGTAAAGAAAAGAGCATAACTTAGGTAAACGATTTTTTGTTTGTCAATATTCCAATTTTAAATGCTACTTTTGAGCTCGAAAGATGATAAAATTATCAATACTAATTGCACATGCTTCAAAGTTCAATAACATAAAAACCATTTCTTTTAATGGAAAGCCAAAAAATGGTTACCAAAGTTATACTATTGTCTTTCTTGACCATCGATGTCAAGATTTTTATGCAAAAATTTTTGATGTGATTTTTTTTCTCAAAGTGTAAATCAAACCCTTTGAATAAAATCCCTTCAAACGTTACAAATTAATCCTAGAATATCTATTGTTACATGCATAGAAACTACACATATTGACAAAACTAAAGATGTATACATTGACGGGCTTGTATCCAAAAACAGACACACACTGGCAATTTTTGTACCACAATGTTATATGTTCCGTAAGATCAGGCACCTTAATTGTGTGCTGCTTCAGTACATGTTATATACTTTATCATGCCATGCACACATTTGTTTGTTGTTTTCATAGAAAGGTGACTCACAATATCAATTATACCATAGGTTATTATTATCTTTATTTTCATTATTTTCTTAAAGCCTGCAAAATCGAGGAAAACTAAAAATACATCAACATGAAGGGTACATTATGTATACAATATATATACAAATAAATCAAATTATAATCAAATGTTTAAATCATACTATAGCTACACCTGGGATGAAAAGTTACCCTGGTCTTAACTTTTACATTCAGTTTTATTTAGCCTTTTAAAAACAATTAGAACCTTTTGCGATTCATTTGTCCATAACAGCAAGGCATTGTCCTGGGCAATTATGACGCCATGTGCACGTTGATGTATGCGCGCAATGATCTACTACCAACATGCTGTTGTGTACTACTTTCCTGCCATACAATGTAAATATGCCCTTGGTGTGTATTATGGACACTAATCAAAAAAATAAATTATGAAAAAGATAAAGAAGATTTTTGTTAAAATGTCGTTTGCCTGTAATTCACATTATTTCGAGTGTATAGAATTATTCTAAATCAGAGGACTTATTTTAGGTGAAGGGCTATGGCCATGCAACAGTTTGAATTTCTAGTTGATGCCTTCCCGGAGAAAAGCCGTGGAAAGGATGAAGCGGCAGAAAGAGTGAAAAAGAATTTGTACAAAGGCAAAAAAACTCTTATAATGTTATAACCCAAACAGGGACCCACGGATTCAGCCGTCATGTAGACGGGACTTATGGCTCGAAGTCGACAAAACAGATTCTTATTCAGCCATGTCTTGAAATGTCTGCAGCGCGAGTGATTTTCATGACGTGATGCAAAACCCTATGAGACAATATTCATTCCATCAGTTATAAACTGGTGACACAAAGTGCATGTTGACTGCACTAGACTGCCAGACAATAATTCCATGAGATATAAACTAATGAGGCAAGGTGCGTTGTGACTGGGAACACTGGGACACAAAGAGAATTATATTTCCATTATTATGTGCAAAGAGCACACATATTATTATTACAATTGGTTTAAGTCTGTACTATTATGGTATTAATCAGTATTTTTTCATATTGGCCCAGTTATAGGTCCTCGGTCAGCCTTATTGGTATTCGGCTTGTGGCCTTATCGGCCGAAGGACAATAAGGCTAACTGAAGACCTGTAACTGGGCCAATATGAAAACTATTGATTAACGATAATTTTCTTAATTGAATATGAATAATGAGACAACACATCACATTAATGTTAAATGGTTAAAATGTCTGATAGGAGACCTGAACTTATTTGCTCCATTCCTCGGTCCTGTGTTGCGTGCAGCTGCCTCTCGTCCGAATTCCTCCATCATGGCTTTGCAAAGATGCTTCGCAGAGATGTGATGTCACTGGTATTGGCCGAGTACTGTGGTACCCAAATTCATTGTTAACGTGTTTAACCGATGTTGCGATTGTGATTTTATGGGAATGTGGAAACCAGCATAAGGTATCTCGTACAGGCCGAATTTTTTCCACATTGGAAGTTTAATCTCGCATTTTCCGAGTTGACAACATCATACGGCACAGGCCCAAAATAGCGTATTGATGCTATATTGTTCAAAGTCAATTAATAAACCGACGTAGTTTACGTATGGTACATCCATGGTCTGCACAAGTCGTATGATCTCTCTCTCTGTCTCTCTCTCTCTCTCTCTCTCTCACACACACACACACACACACACACACACACACACACACACACACACACACACACACACACATTTTCTCGATCATTTTGAGGGCACCCACTTAATGTTATTGTTTCAGGCTGGTCCAAAAATTGGAAATGGGGATAGAAATAAGAAGCATTTCAAATTCTAACTCCAGACTAAACAGCTATTCGACTAGGGCAAATTGTCTCAAAGAAAACAAACAAACAAACAAACAACAACAACAAAAAAAAAAAAAAAAAAACAAAAAAAAAAAAACAAAAAAAACAAAACAAAACAAAACAAACAAAAAAAAAAACAAAACAAAAAAACAAAAAAACAAAACAAAACCCCAAACGATCAAGAGCTCTGTCTGTGTTGTGTGTCTGCAAGAAAGAACTTTTAAAATGGTACTAGCTATCTACGGTTATGCGTTGAAGTCCCCATAAACATACATAGAGTTTTTTTACTTAATGTGAAGGGGATTGTGTAAACTTTCCCAATTTATATCATTTGAAAAAAAGCACTGATCATTGTTCTTTTGGTGCGCCCTTATCAATTGTATATAGCTATAGTTGATATGACATATATACCTATATCATAGTTTTGCATATATGCAGCAGTTAAAGTTTGATATATTAACTTAATTAACGTGATTTTCAATGTTACTAATTTCATGTGTCGTTCATTGGATGTGCAAATACGACAAACATATGAGTGGAGGTTGCAAAGATATCTATCTATGCTTCTTTTGAAGACACTGAATATTTAAAATTTGAAATATATATTATAAGCATATATTTAAAAATTGTGGCCTCGATCAGATATTCATTTAATATATTTGTATTAGAAACACGGGTAAAAGTTGGAACACATTTCTTTTATGATATTTAAAAAAAGATATTCACATTTTATTTCTTTAAAAAATCCCTTATTGACATACATTCAAAGTTTGGACACATTTATTTATGCAACTGTATCATAAACCTTCAGGTAAAAATTCGAATTACATCTCTGTTCACAATACTAGCTAAATAAAATTTAATTATTTGATGTGATTAATTCTGAAATGTGTCTAATTAATATAAATTGGAACTGGATTGATAAGTGTATGTATTACACATTTGGAGAATTCAATATCTTAATTTTCAAAGTATTCCTGGTCAGCATAAATTCAAACTTTTCAATTCTATTTGAATTTCATTGCATGCACCTACGGCAAATACATACAAAATTGTTAAACTTACCGAATTAAAACCTAAACCTGACAAGTTCATTCACGTTTAAAGTAAAATCAATCAATCTTTCTTTCTTTCTTTCTTTCTTTCTTTCTTTCTTTCTTTCTTTCTTTCTTTCTTTCTTTCTTTCTTTCTTTCTTTCTTTCTTTCTTTCTTTTTTCGGTCTTTCTTTCTCTCTCTCTTTCTTTTTTCTAATATCCTTTCTTTCTTTCTTTGGTTCTTTCATTCTTTCTTTCTTTCTTTCTCTCTCTCTCTCTCTCTCTCTCTCTTTCTTTCATTCTTTCTTTCTCTCTTTGTTTCTTTTTTAATATCCTTTCTTTCTTTCTGTGGTTCTTCCATTATTTCTGTCTCTTTTCCTCCTTTAATTTCCTTCCTTCCTTCCATCCTTCCTTCTTTCTTTCTCTCTTTCTTTTTCTGTCTTTCCTTTTTTCCTTCAATCTTTTTCTTTCTAGGTTTAAGGATGTATAACGTGAAAACTTTTCCAGTACCGTCCATTTTTTTGTTCTTTCAACTTTTCTTGTCGCTGCATTTCCTTTGGGACCGTTATAGTGAATATTCGAATTCGTGAGACCATGAGTCATGGTTAAGAAGTTAGGGAACAACTGGAATATCTGGTGATGGTCGTAGACATAAGTACAAAAATAAAATAAGCTTGAGAGCAAAGATTTTTGTTTTCTATGAAAGAGCTAATATAAATAAATATGTCAAAAATTTTGTTCAATGAATTCCAACATGACGTAAATGTATTCATATTGACTCATACCACTTGGGACCTTGAGCTGAAGGAAAGGGGTGGGGTGGGGTATATGTATCAAGCGAAGCCCAATTTGCTTCACTAACAAAAGGTGCCCACCGAGAGGACGATAAGGATGGGACATAAGTGACCTATTCATATTCTAAACTTCAAAAAAGATTTTTAAAGATGCTGTTTAAAGGGTGGTAGTGTATTTCCGCATGGCCTAAGATTTGGACTCGAGATTTAAGATTTTAAAAGTCGCATCCAGCTAATCTGTATTATTTAAAAATGAAATATCGATATGCATAATTTCACCAGTGCAGTTATTGTAAAGCTTTAAGATTTTAGTTTCAGTGTCAGCTGTGAATAACTATGGAAAATTACGACAGGAAGAGAGTAACACACCTCACCCCCGAGCAAAATCACGTAAGAGAAAACGAAAACCCACATGGAGAGGCCCAGAATGGAGCAAGAGAGAGGGAGAGAGAGAGAGAGAAAGAGAAAGAGAGGGAGAGAGAGAGGGAGCAAAGAAGAAAGGAGGAGGAGGAGAAAGAAAAAAAGAGGAGGTATGGAAGACCCAAGGAAGAAAGATGTACATATACTTATTAATGGAATGGTGTGTCGTAAGGGAAGGCCCGCAGATATTTGTTCATATTAATTTAAGCATTTTTTTTTAAAGAAACAATAAATGACTTGCCGGTTAATCGGCCTTTATGTCGACTTTCTCGCAGAAGGTATGGCTTTGTGCCACATATACAGGCTGCATGTACACCTATTAAGGTCAAGGACTGTAGATATAATTGTTTGTTTGTTCCATGGGCTAAGTAAGAATACATGGGGTCAGATGATAGTTAAAACTTGCAGGTGTATGGACTTTATCAATATTTTCTCTGCTGATTACACTGTAGTATTTAAGCATTAGGTTGGGGCACTCCGCCATGTTCTAACATTGCAGAAGCGTGGAATCATGAAGCTCCTCCTGACTTTGGTAACGTGTGCTTTCATGGCGGGTAAGCAGCTATTCACGTTAAGCACAATAAATTTACCTAATGCCAGGGTTTTGTACACACACCCATTTATATATATATATATATATATATATATATATATATATATATATATATATATATATATATATATATATATATATATATATATATATACACACATACTCAATGGTAACAAACATGTGTCATTCTTTTGAAACATTAACTCCAGGGCCGGGAATCAGTCATTGGCTGGCCCAAGCTCTAAGCAAGAAATTGGTAGGACTTACCCAATTGTTACAAATTTGATTAATTCTGTTGAAATATATACTAATAGTTTATAAGCAAATAGAATTTGATTTCTTGGGGACTTTTATAGTGAGGAGGAGGTGTCATTATGCACACGCACACACACAGACAGATGCACACAGACACACCGATATATATATATATATATATATATACATATATATATATATATATATATATATATATATATATATATATATATATATATATATATATATATATATATATAGTTCTGAATAAAACTTGATTTCTTGGTGACTTTTATAGTAAAGAGGAGGTGTCAATTTGGAGTTTTTTTTACATTTCTGGCACAGAATGTCCATTGTTGCAGTACTTGTTAGGAATTTCCCAGGTTTACACAGATGTCTGACTGTAACTGTTTATTTTGTAAACACTGGGATTGAATATATAACCGCAGTTTCCTTCTACCTCAGTTAAACGCTGGCAAGTAGTTGGACCAATGAGTCCCACACAGGTAGAAAGGGTACATACAAGTTCAGGAATAAGTCACATTATCTTATCTCAGCTTGTTCTATATTATTTACTAATTATGTTTGGTTTGATAGGTGTTCTGCTTTCATATTGAAGCTCTGCATTTCAAAGCAAAACTTCACTTATTTAGCTAATTTATCATGTGCCACGTTCATATTTATTCATTATTATGTGGTTTGTCTTTGCTGAATATTTAGCCTAGACAAGGAGCCGCTAGTCAGAGACATGTTCGGGGACAGGCTCCGAAACGTGCTCTGATTAGTTACCCGCTGAAGACCCATAAATTTATTTGGCATAATACAGCCTATTGCAAAATTCTTCAGACGAACGTGAAAAAGTACTGCCATATGTATACAGGTTACACACTGACAAGTTAACGTATGGAGTGTAAAGAGTTCGGACTACTGAATAGGGTAATGACTGCTAGGACGTGGTTCTGGACGAAAAGACACAATTACAATATATATAAATAGCTGCCTCATTCTGATGAGCTTACAGCATTGCGTGCCCGAGCTGGCCTTTTTTTCTTTTGTCTACGACATAAACATATGATCTATTTTTTTGATATACAGTGCACGTTAACATAAAAATAAAATTAACCCATCAATCAATCAATTCGATTTAATTCAATTCAATTCAATTCAATTGGATTGAATTCAATTCAATTCAATTCAATTGGATTGAATTGAATTTCAAATTGTTTAATGTTTTCGCACAAGTTGAGATGAATTCATTGTGTTTTTTTGTCGCTGTTTTTGAAGCCGAAGGGCGTCCATCTGCGGACTTCAGTGTCCACAAGGTTGGACCTGTCTCCAACCTGCCATTCATCACTGGAGGTAGAGTTGCTCAGAAAGGCCGGTGGCCTTGGTACCTAACCATGGAAATGTTACATTCGTCAGGCTGGGTCCACCGCTGTGGTGCTATTCTCATTGGCGCAAAGAAAGCTATTACTGCAGCTCACTGTCTGTATGGATGGTAAGATTGATTTTATAGTTAAAATGATCAAGCAGTTACATTGTCTTTGTTCAAGTAAAGAGCTCAAAGGGGGTCCTTGTCTTAACAGGGACTTTTTTAACCAGGAGACCGTACATTAATTCTGTCTGGAGAGCCAACTCTTAAGTATCTGGATGTGCTATTAGGCAATCCAGGATAATGAAGAAATATGTTCAAAGTGGGGATAATTTCGCCGTTTATTTAACATCATGATTGTCTGTGTGTAGCTGTTGCCTGTTGGGACAAATAGACCGTGTACCTAGGTTTCGACAGGAAAATTGTCTTTTTTTTTAGTTAGGTTTAAACTCAAGAAGTTGCCTCCAGAGCAGACCAAGTTTCGTGTTATCTCTATGCACAATTGCAGAGTGGATATAACACACAGCGCAGGTCTGCTTTGGTGGCAATCAACGAAGGTGTTTGATTCGATGTTTTTATATGGTTTTTCGATGTATTGAACGTCACAATATTTTGTGCTGTTGTGCAGGAATGATCCAAAATACTTCCGTTTTAAATCGGGACTATCTGACCGAAGCGGCGATGGTAACCACGAACAGATTATAGGTGTCGCACAACTTACCATAGTAAGTATATAATATAAATAGGGTCGGCCCACAAAGAACTTAGAGACTAAAAGGAAATGATGTTGATGGCCTAAATAATGAATGACGAAAGAAGAACAGCCCTGTTGACAAAATGCATTTCAGGTCAAATTAAAATCGTGAATTACAATATAAGAAAGCTAGGGTAAAGTAGTTTTTGCACGGTGATTCACCTTTTTTTCAGCAACCCACGTTCGAAATGATGTACTTTCAAATTGTAGGCAGGTTGAATACACGTCGAGTTTCAAAAACAGGGTGGATTAATCATGCAAAACTCCATCTAAATGCTTTATGGTTACTAGGGATTCCTTGTATGACCATATCATAAAGCTTAGAATGCACTGCCACTAGGCGAATCTTCCCCTAAATAAACTTAGAGTATAGAGGGGATCTGGAGTCTGCATCAACAAATAAATAAGTTTAAAATGTTCCTTTCATTGATTCAAGTTAAATTAGATTGGAATAAGCATATGGGAAACAATGATGAAAACATCTTATTACACCTATGTACGTTTGGCGAATTCATGCGAAAATTTATTAGGAAGGACAGGACACTAGTTGCACCAAGTTGGAGAATTAGCTATCGGACTCCCAACACCTTCTTTACTTTTAATCACTTATAGCTATTAGAGTTCAAGATAGCTGGTTACTTGTATTTTTTGCAAATGTAGAATTAATTGGCTGCATACTTTCCTTCGACCTTCTGCTATCGAATTCACATATGTAAGTAGAGTTTGGTAACATATTTGAAATACTGGTTATTCCATGGTTCGAGAGCGGTAAAGATACTTATCTCACGAGCTATAACGCGGGAAATAAGAAATTTACAACTCGAGAAACCACGGAATGACCAATGTATACCATGTTGCATAAACCGTCTACTATTTCTGGTTGTTTTACCTGCTAAAATGTTGTTGCCAGGATAAAGTTGGATATTGTTTGAATTTGAGTATGCTTCTTTGTTCTTGTGGCATGCTGTGACACTAATAAGAAAAAACACTATATCACTCCCAGTGTTGCCGTATCCTTGTCAGACACACTCGAGAAAATGGTTTGATTAGTAGTTGCAAAATCTGGTCTGTGGCAATATGCAGTATTTATAAAGAAGCAGACGTTTTCATGACCTTTACATCCTTGCTCTATGATCACAAACGTGACTAAAGTTTGACTTTTGCCAATTGGTGTGAAGGAAGGGTAAGAACTTGAAACACTGACATGAAAAGATGCCAACAATCATATGAAGTACAAATACATATGTTTTACCAGCAATTGAGTAACTTTGACACTTAAAAATACACTCTCATACTCCTTGAATTACTCAATAAGCCTAGACACAAGCTCATCTCACAGGGGGATATTAAAATGGAATTAGTAGTAAATTGTTGTCTGCGATGATAGGCTCAATCAGATTTATGTATACATTTCGTGGATGTGGTGCCCACATCACAGTGGACATGTTATAACTGCCCAGGGGTTTTTGCGATTTTCCTTGAATACCCAATGGACACAAGACGAGCATTCTGAAAATAGATCTTCTACGCGCATTCGGCATGAACTGTTTGCATTACTAGTAAACTGGGTAACTGGCAGCAACGATGGTTATATATATATATATATATATATATATATATATATATATATATATATATATATATATATATATATATATATATATATATATATATATATATATATATATATATATATATATATATATATGATAAGATTTTCCCTATTGATTTATATCTTTTTTACCGTTTAGTAATATTTCTACTAATAAATGATTTAATGACATTGTTAGTAAAGTGTTGTAGCGGTATTGGCAATGCATTTAGCGATATCACTAAATGAATAAGAGATTTCGCGAAATAGTTTACTGATGTCTGTGTATACATTTTTATGTCACTAAACATAATTGCTGATTTCTCTAAATCATTTGGTAGTGTCTCATTAGTCATTAGGCAATACCACGAAAGTTACTTCCGTATCCATTGTATGTAAACTATTACTAGCAGACGTTACAGTGATTATTGAACAGTGAAACTTTCTGAAAGTGTTAGTACTTTTATGTGGTCTGTGGGACCTTCCAGCATATCCAATGGGTTACTGTGAATAACGGTTTCTCTCAGTCCGTCAGCAGCCTGACATGTTCCTATGGCCCACAATAATCAATAACGTTAGTTCTGAGTGTTGCCTGCTGGGTTGGACGTTCATATTCACTGCTATGACAGTTGTATTTGCGCGGGTTCAATGAAACTACAGAGCCTAGATTTATCTTTGCTTTACCTTTGCAGCATCCAGATTACAGGTGCTGTCGTAGGGACAAACCCAACGATATTGCTACTGTTCACTTAAAGGAAGCCGTAAGAACAAACCAGTATGTCCAGTTTGGCACACTCCCAAATGCCGATGAAGATTTCCTTGGCAAAGAGTGCTGGATCACTGGTTTTGGCTTAACTAGTAAGCATGGTGTGAATATATTGAGATTATTTTTATTTCTTGAATGGAATAATTTTTGCATTGTTAGAAAGTCCTTTGGTCAAACTACATCTTAGAGATGTCAAAATAAGGAAATGAATAAATAGATTACCAAATTGGCTTCAGCCATGATATGTTGTAGGCAGTAGCCTTGATTAGTGTCTCTAAAGTAGTAACGTCAGACGGTTTTAATCATTTTGATATGTCTGAGAACTTGGTCTTTTTGACTCCGCATGTTGCCACCATCTAAATTAAACAACTGGTCTTGTGGAATGAACATCCAAGCAGAGTACAAGATTACTGTAAGATTTTGTGCAATTGTCAAGGTCTGGGTAACGTACACCTTTCGGGGATCCAATAAAGTTGAAGGTAATAATTTCTTTTTGATAGATGGAACTAAAGTGGTGATGCCAAAGAAGCTTTATGAAGCCCAAATGGCTGCTCTCACAACTACAGACTGCAATGATAAGATGCCTGACGGATGGAAACATGTCACAGACAAGATGTTGTGTGTGTTTGGCGATGGTGAACGCGGATCCTGCCATGTGCGTACACACTTATTAAACTCCCTCTGCCCCTCCACTCCTACCCCATTTTCGCTTGCATTTGTGAGTGGAGATTTGCATCCTATGTAAACGCGTGCTCTTCCCTAGTATCGGGCATCCACCAGAAAACAGGTTTTACGGACTATGTATTCACTCACATAAATGATAGGAACCGTTCTTAGCCTGATATTGTTAAATGGTTACATAAATATAAATACCAAACATTCGTTGAAATAATCTTTTGAAGACGGCGATTGGGAAATGCTGTCCAAGCGCTCAAAATGGTGAAAAGTTGGGAGTGTATAAACGTTTTACATTTTTTGTAATATTAATTGTACAAGTTGTTCTTGCAGAAGACCTTTATCACAGAAATAATGTTTGTCTTCCCAATTTATGATGAAGTCCAAAACACATGCCATTAAATTTATGAGCTTTCCCGCTACACGCTGCTTTTTCCACCATATTTCTCTAAAGGTCAAACACAGTATAGCCTTGTTGATAGAGAAATGGTGTTTTGTCATCAACAGTATTATATCGTCGTTTATAGTTTTATTCATGTAAAACTTTTGTATCCTTGAATCTGAACTGTGCCTTTGATGCAATTACGAGAAATAAACTTTCTTTTTCATTCTTCTTGTACGCAAACTGGGTATTGGATAGAGTAAGCGTTTCTGATCGGTTGTCTGTATGCTGTGTTTGGAAAAATTAAAACTGTGAAATGCATACGAATATACCAAAGTTAAAAAGTAGTGTCAAAGACTCTGACAAGGCAGTCCAGCTAAATTAGTTTCACTTTCCATTTTGGTTGTACTTTGTATGTAATGCCGCAACAATGACGGGAAATATCGAAGGTAATGTCTCAAAATTTAGTCACTAATATTTTCATGATTTTAAAAGTTGCTTTTAAAAAGATACTTTTACCTACATATATGTTTTAAATTAATAAAATGTGAACTTCTGGCATATGCGTGATATACTTGTTGTCTACGGTGAAGAATTATTATGAAAATGATAACCAGAAGTTCGGTGCACAAAGAGTACTGGATGGTAACTTGTGAAAAAAGGAAACAAACAGGCAGTAATGTGTAGCCAGCTACATTTTCTCATATCATAACAGGGTGACTGTGGTGGCCCCCTGCAGTGCAAGGTAAATGGTGTCTGGAAGGTAGCTGGTTTGAGGTCACACAACGTCGCCACCAAGGAAAGCAGGTGCCTGCCTGAATACCCCAGTGTCTACACGCGTCTGACCGCCTACCTGGACTTTATAAGACAAAACTAGTCAAAAGTGGTGTATCTAAATTTTAAACGCCATGAAGAAAGATGATATTATTGTTGTCTTCGTTTGTTACTTGTGTCATGCAAGCTTACGATAAATGGTCATAGCGGAACACACACCTAGACACACACACAAAAAAACAAACACACAGACAAAGAGACATACACATACAATAGATTCAATGGCACTGGTGTCCTGTATGTCAACTCATAGCAAAGGTGGCTGATTATTGCTGAACTACAACAATGGTCACCAGCAGATTGTACCCCCCGTGCAGCAACATCAGTTATGTGACCTTTAAAACGAGATCAAGGTAACCAAAATGGTATGAGTCAAGAAATGGTGTCAAGGTACATTTGACGCAAATTTGAGCTTGATGCAATATGCGAGTCATGATATATTATCCTCGCCTTTCTGGGCAGTCTATAATTTTCAGCAAAGCCCTACAGTCAGGTGATTGAAATTCCACAAATCACAGGATCTACTTTCAGCCTTAAGGGGCCCATGCGGAACCACGAAAATTTGGGCAAACTATTGTCATTGTTTTTGGAACAGAATGTGGCTTAATTATATTCTAAATTTACAAAGCCTGGTTTGGGAGGGGGGGGGGCACAGCAGGCGTTCCTCACCGATCAAAAGGAGGTCAAGCATAATTTTGCTGTTCTCCCACAGCCGGGTTTTAACTTGCAGGGCCTCCCAAAATAGGTAAGCCCCTTGTAAGACCTCCCCTACTATAGTTAAATCCTTTAACATTAAAATGTCACTCGTTCCATCTTACAGCGAGGCGGTGAGATGATCCTGTGTTCTGTCGGCTTTGACGACAGCAAAAGCTCGCAACTGCCATACGCAAAATCATGACCTTTTTGAGATTTGAAAAGGAAGGTAGGCATAGATAATTCAAGATGAAGGTTTCAGCATGCTTCAAGATTGTAAACACTTGACTTGAGTGCTTCAAAAGCCCATTCTAGTGCACATAACATCCTTGTTCAATTCTTTTTTGTTTGTTTGTATCTATTACTGAGAAGAAGAGCCATTTTCCCGGTAAGGGACCTCTTTGTTGCTGGTACACGGTAAGAATGTGTTCACTTAGATGCTGGTCCTTACATACACTCACCTCGTTATCTTAACCATTAAATCGTGATATGACGCGCTTACAGGGAATACTGGATATAAAGTGTACAGTTTTGTTGCAGGGTTTAATTGGGTGTGACCAGCATAACATATATAAATGCAGCATGTTGAGGTCGCGGACAAAAAATGTGGACATCTATCCCAAGTAGAAAGCAACAAAGTTTGTGAATAATTATTCAAGCACGATGTATTGTGACACACATGTATACTAACATCCTTGGATATTAACCATTCTAGTCACATGTATTCTTGTTTTTGATCAACATTTTAACGTGTATGAAAATGTGACAATGAATGAAAAATAAAACATGAGGACTATGGCAATCTTGTGTTTAACTGACCACATAGGCAAACCTTACATAGGGGCATAAACTTGTGTAATATGCAAAGAGTACCTGTCAAGCTTTTGACTTGTCATGCAGAAATGGACACAGAATTGCTCTATGACCTTAGAGAGCAGATCAAAATTGCCCATATTCTAATGTACCTTAGAGCTGATAGTGCAGCACTTTCTATGTAACATAGAGTGGTATCTTAAAAACCATTCTAGTTAATACGCAGATGTGAAGTTCACAACAGTGACTCTGTGACCGTATAGACAAGTATAATCCTGTGCATATGAAAACACTTGCTTTAAATCTTCGTTAATCTATATGGAAATGCCTTAAAAATTTCTGCTCTGTGACTTTGGGGATCAAGTCAAGGTCAAACATCTTTGTACTTAAACTTGACCTGATAAAGGACTATGATCTTGTGAAAGATACAGATGTTACCTTTAAGACTTAAACGTTATCATGCAAAAATGATTGTATGTGTGTCTTTTTGTCCAGACCCACAACCTGGCAGTCACTACCCTATTCTGCATTCCAAACTCTTTATTTTCCATGAGCTAACCTGTCACTGTCTAGCCTGTATACATATGGATGTACTATTGCCATATTACGCACGTTCTTCTGTAGAATTTTGCCATAGGCTGTATTAGCCCAAATGAATTGAAGGGTCTTCAGCGGGTAGCTACTCAGAACATGCTTCGGAGCCTGTACCCGGTACATGTATCTCTGAATAGCGGCTCCTTGTCGTAGCTAAATATTCTGCAAGGACAACCCTCATAATAATGAATAAATTAAAAGTGGCAAATGATGAATTACCTTAATACGTGACGTTTTGCTGATAAATGCAGAGCTTCATTACGAATGAAGTATACATGTCAAACCAAATATAATTACTTAATTTGTACAACACAAGTTCAGATCAGACCAATTTGACTTACCCTTGAACCAGTATGTACCCTTTCCAGCGTGATAGCTTATCTTTGTTAAACCACCTGCCAGTGTATAACTGAAGCAGAAAAAACTGGGGTATTATGTTCAGTCCCACCGTGGGACTGATTATTAAATAAACTGTTGCAGCTATAAAAACCAAGGAGAATCCTAACAGGCACTGCAACAATGAACACCCGACACCAGAAATGTGAAACAAACCCCATGATGACACCTACTCCTCACTTTGAAAATCTCCAGACAATAAAGCTCTATTTCGCTGCCAACCCTGAGTCAATGTTTCAACAAAATTGCCCACGTTTGTGACATTTGAGTAAACACTATCAAATTTGAGTATTTTTTTTATATTGAGTAAATGTGCACTTGGTCATGTCAGAAAAGAATGAAAGTCATTAGCATTTAGGTAAAAACATGTTATTAAAATATAATTTTTATTAACAAGATTTTAAGTGCAATTAGGCAAACTTGTAACTTGCGCCGGCTGCTGCTTGAGACCAAGAGCCCCCTGGGCATCTGACCTGACAGAAAACATGTACGCCTAAAATGTCTGAAAGTGAATATGTAAATTGAATCATGTCAAAAGATAAAAAATTAGGTATCAAAACAAGCAAGTCTAAAATCTGAAAAAAAAATTGAAGCCAAATTTTCTAAAAATCTTTGGATACTAAGTTTACGTCAAGAAAATGCGATCAAAGTATAATTTTCCCTAAGCAGGTATCAAGTACAATTACACTAGCTTGAAACTGTCGTAGGCCGCTCCTTGCTACCGATATCCCCAGGGGGTTAAACCTGACAGAAATCAAGATAGCCTAAAATTTCTGCAGTTAAATATTCAAACAGGATGATGCATAAAGATAGACATAAGTAGCAAAAGAGGCAAGTCTAAAATCTCCAAAATTATTTAGCCCGAACTTTCTGAACATCTCTGGATGTTTGCAGCAGAATTTGTAGAAATATTCGATGAACGAGACATCTTTGAATTCGATTGACTCAAGTTTGTTGTTAATAAATTTGTTTCTAGATGCAAAGTCCTGAAATTAAGTTCTTAATGTCAAGATTTGTGACAAAAATTAATTATATCCAATAGCTTCCGAAATATTACTGTCCGGGAAAGGATAGATAACTACTTCAAAGCAAAACTCTTCTATTTTGTGATAGACAATACAAAACCTGCCGTTAGTGACCCGAATATTCAAGTCCAGAGAGACATATCTGAAACCATTCGAATTGTAACTTTCCAAACGGATATCTTTTTGGTAATTTTTTTTAGCAATTCCAATTAATTTTTTTACATTTACACAAGCAATATCAAAAGTATATCTTCCGTTGTTTGATAAAGTTTTAGCCATTGGAAAGTCCTTTTCCATCAATAAATCCATATACTTAAAATCACGCTAGGCTAAATAAAAATCAGCAAGTAACCGGGAGCACTTGCTACCCATTCGAATGCTATTTATTTGCTGAAAAACCAATGGTCCGCATTGAACGAAAGTATTGTCCAAAAGAAATTTTATAGCACCTATCAAAGTTTCCTCAGATTTAAACCACATAGTTGCTTTGAAACATTCACTTTACTAAAATAAGTGAAGCTGGAAAAAGATACTGAATTTTACTTTACGTCAAATTTGACTGTGTATCTGAAAACGGTAAAATTTTAGACGTGCCATAGCTCAATTTTTTTCAAAGATTCAAACATATGCAACCTCGAAATTTCACTTATATCAGTCACGACTTTAAGAAATATTATCAACTTAAAGTTTAGAATAAATGGAATACGGAAATTTCAAGTGCTATTTCTTTCACAATAATATGTGGATGGGAGTATGACATGGATATATTATTTTAAAGGGATTTGAAGATTTGCAAATGAATAATTCATTATATATATATATATGAGTGATTATTTAATTAAGTATTTAGAAATAACTAATTAATTTGAAGTATTTTAAAATCGATTTAGAGATATCTAATGCAACCAAAAGATATCTTTTACTATATTTTATATTTCCTGGCATGTCTAAATGATCGAAACTATCTCCAAATTTATTTAACTATATAACCACATGCATCGATGGACAGATATCTATGGGGGGCCTCTTAACTACTAATAATATATTTCTCGATTTCCAAAAAATTATTTCATGATGTCAATAACTCGATTTATTGATATATATATTTGGAGTATTGGGTTTTTGTTCCTATCAAAAATTCACTTTTTGACATCAGCAATTCTCTATATTTAAAAAAAAAAAGAGAATTAATGATAATAACAAATCATTAATTGATGTCGATAAGACAAATTGGTTTCAAAACGAAACATTTTAAATGTAAACACTGTTGAAAGTGGTGTAGAATATAACCAAAGGATCTCTTGTGGGTCTAACCTCATGCAACCTGTCAATTGCGAAACTGTTGTCGTGAATTTCTTTCATATATTACAGATGTGTACTCAGAAAAATACAAGGAAAGAACAAGAAGCAAATAAAACTGAGAAATAATAAATAAATTAATAGAAACAAAGAAAATAGGGAGGCCAGTATTCACAAATTGATAAATTGTCATTTAGAGTCTATGCTGCAAAAATATGGGACAAGTAAATTCAGATTCAGTGTGGAGAAATGACTTTGCTTGGGGGACACGCAAATTTTCTATCCAACGTGTCCTGAGAAAATTGGCAATCATCCTCATTGTCAAGCTCTGTACACCGTCCACAAAAATCCTGCAAATAAACGAGGAATTTGAGCTTTGTGTAAACTTCCAGGACAGGTTGAAGCACAGTGCGGCAGCAAAGAAAGCATGTATAAGAAGAACACACAATGATACAGGGAAATAAAAAGATGGTTACAACACTGATGGGCAACTTATTCCAGGAAATTGGTGGTGTTGGATGGGGGGTGGGGGGGTGGTAAATTTCCACCCATGGTTTTATTGGATAGTTGGAAAGTTTTTTTTGTACTGCTGGACCCCTTAGTGATCTTAACTTTCACACCAAGGTCAAAAAGACATTTTCACAAGTTCCGATGTCGGCTTAGCATATTATAGTGATACAAGCTTTTTCAAGAAACAAACCAATTTTGTATCAGTGTCCACGTTTATTCCGTGAATTTCATGGACATACCGTTAATCCACAGTATTTCAAAATGATTGACTATTCGAAATCAGTTGCGTAATTTCAGCAATGCGGTAATTGTAAAGCCAAATTTAAGAGTTTAGTTTCAGTATCATCTTTGAATGACAGTGACAAATTAAGAGAGAGAGAGAGAGAGAGAGAGAGAGAGAGAGAGAGAGAGAGAGAGAGAGAGATTTAAACGAAAATCACGCGAGGAAAAACAAAAAGAGTAGAGACAGACCCAGAGGGAGAGAGAGGTAAGGAAGAAAGAAGGGAGGGTGAAAAGAAGCAGGAAGGGAAGATCAAAAGAAAGAAAATGCACACAAACACACACACACATATACATGCATATATCTGTGTTTTTTATATATATATATAAATATATATACATATACACATATATGTATATATATATATGTATATATATATATATATATATATATATATATATATATATATATGTGTGTGTGTGGAACTGGTGTGTCGTATTGATGGCACAGTAGATATTTGTCCATGTGAATTTAAACAATTTATAAGAAAGGATAAATGACTTTCCAGTTAGTCGGCCCCTTTTGTTGTCTGTAACTACGGCAGACATTTTCGCAGAAAGTAGGGTTTTGTTACAGGGTACATGTACATCTATCAAGTTCATCTGTTGTGGATGTAATCGTGTGTTTCATGGACTAAGTAAGAATATGTAAGGTCAGAAGATAATTAAATCTTGTATGTTGATGATTTATACCAACATTTTTCTCAGCTGACAAAATATATATTAACAAGCATGGTTGGCACACTCTGCCCTGTTCTAGTATTGCAGAAGTGTGGGATCATGAAGTTCCTGTTGGTTTTGGTAGCGTGTGCTTTTATGACAGGTAAGCGATTCTTAACATGTATAAAGACAACAAATGTACCCGAAGCCAGGGTTATGTTTTTGCATGAGTATGTATTTGAATGTAGTTGCGCCTTTCTGATGAACTCAAGCGTTGTGGTCTCAAGTTGGCTATTTGTGTCCTTTTTCTACACCACACATGTATGTTTGAAAAATGAGTATGTTTACAGGCAGTAAAGTATAACAATACAATCTTTTCTCTGCAATACAACTCAAGGCTGACTGAAGAGCAACCAGTCCCTTTGGGTATTGACCAGCAATACTTTGTCATTTGACCACTGCAGCCAGTTATTCTTATATGAAATAAAGAAGATAATATTTAAATGGCCAAACTCTGACTTTTTAGATATGCATATGTAAATATTTAAATGACCGAACTCTGACTTTTAGATGTGCATATGAAAGTAAGTTTGTGACTTTGTGTCTTTTTGCCAAACAGTTTTACACGTCATCCTAAGGCATGAACTTATCTTATGATTTGTGTAAGGTTTGGGAAGTTCGCCCTCTAACTGTGAAGGTCTGCTCTTCTAGTAAACTGGACACATGTTTGAGCAACTCGTTAAAAAGTTTTTATTTCCTTTTATTCAGGATGTAATCCTCTATTGCACACAAATTGTTTCGGCGACAGCAACTGCCGTTCACACTGAAAAGTATGTTTGCAGGACTGTTTGGCTCACCAATGAAAAGATACATCATACTGAATTCAGGTATACACAGGTCTGACATCCTGCGACTATAAAGCAAATTTCACAGAAACAAGTACAAAGAACAAGGTAAACTTGGGTTAAGGTAAAATACCATTATATGCAATCGAAAGTTGCGTATTTGCATGCCATAACCAACACATCAGAATATGTTTTTTGTGAATAGTGTAACAAATTGGATTCATCGTTTTGAATATAATGCACAAACATTTCAGAAGCTGACAGGAACTTTGAACGTTTCTTGATAATTGGACAGATAGATAATGTCCAGATAACCGAAAGGTGACACTGTTTTTGAGAGAGAAAAATCAGTGGCAGTAAATAGCATTTTTGAAGGAGCTAGAATGGGGATGAGCACATACAACTTGCATATCAAGAAGCCTATTTGTGACTGTATATATATATGTATGTATAAATGATATGCGATTACATAGAATGTGGGTTGCAATGACAAAGTGTTACTGGTAAATGAAATGTGTATTTTGTGTCAGATGTGCCAAGTCACAAATATGACGGGAATCCCCCGTTATAAAACAAAAGAATTATTTTTTCAAGTATATAAAACAAATCACATTCAGCTTTTTTATATAAAAAGTTTACAGCAGAGTCCCTATTCCAATTTAATGCTGACCAACTTAGTGTTTCTGCAAAAGTCTCAGGATATCATAATACAATTGTGTCTCAAAAGTGAAACATTAGCATCATTACTTGCCATCATGTGAATATAGACACACCCTGTACCTTATCTTCAGACGTATTGTAAGTAGTGGTTACCAGTCATTATACACTATATATATATATATATATATATATATATATATATATATATATATATATATATATCACGCAACAAATCCCCGTGCTCATTTTGACACATTAGATTCATTTCTTTCATGGGGAAGGGAGGGGGGTGTACAAGACACATCACATTAATTGCTTTAAATATGAATGTGATACCCAACACACAAACCAACACGGAAAATATATGTATTTATACATATAAGAACATGACATGTAATGTACTCTGGGACACAAGGGTTACCATATTTAGGTTAAACAATTATGCATCGTGACAGGGTTATCAAGCACCACAGGTCTAGTGACCTTAATACTAATTTAAGAAATTCAATGTGAAAAGGGGATGGTAATATCAAGATTGCTGCGACCTTTCACTGTGCTGTCAAATATTATAATATATGTGCGAACTTGACAAAAAGAGATGAGCTGGTAAATATGCATGTTGACAGATTTTTTTTTCTCTTTCTGAGATTCCGTGCGTACAAAAATCGCCAAAATTATATAAAAAATGGCCATATAACCTTGACCTTCGACTCGAAACCCATATGCTCTAATAGGCAAAATGTGGTGAGAGCACCAAAGCTTCCATACAAAGTTTGTTTGACCGGAACGGATTGTAAGTTTTTGAGTGACGGTAAAAAATCAGGTAAGGTGATCGAATGACCCGATTTCCAATAAATATAGGTCAAGATGACCCAAAAAGTAAATCATAAGGACAAGTGTTTGTAGACAGTTTGATGAGTGAACTTTTTATGTGACATGGAAATAGTGAGCAACATATGGCAAGCCAAAATTGGTCTCTTGGCAAGGGATCATGAACTGAAGATGCATCACGGACGTAAGAATAAGGAATTTTCAGCTCTAGATGCATTGTATAAGATGTACTTGCCATCACAAAGTGTGGAGGGTACTGCCTGCAGATGGTTCTTGCTCAAAAAATACTAAACATTCTTCTGCCATGCTTTAATTTTCTTTTTTTTTTGTTTGAATTTTTAAGGAGATCAGCTTATTTGCTATAATGAATTTCTTTTCCAGCTTCAGACAAAAGTAACGAAGTTGTTCTTTTGTATGCAGGCTTTAGCCGGAATAAAACTTTGGCTGATACACCTCTGTGATCACAATTAGCAATAGCTGGTAAAACATATAGTTCACGAAAAATAATTTGAAATATTATAAATTTTTTGGTCAGGACAACGTGCTGTATTTATTGTTTTATATTATTTGTAATGTGTGTAGGCTTATGAATATGTGGGACCAGAAAATGAGTTGTATGAAAATGATAGATCTTTTTACCAGGTGCTGTAGCAAAATCTGTCACTGGTTAAAAAAACCCCGAAGTTTAAGCATGGTCAAAACTGTTCTGTAAATTAGCCTAGAAAAACACCAAGGAATCAAGTGGCCTATAAACAAAACCTAATACGAAAACATTAATATGCAAGTTAATTTCAGTCCATGATATTTCGACATGGGTCCTCTCTTGGACCCTAGAAAGTGTCTGGAAACATAAAGTCTCACACCTCCGCCCATTCCATAAGGATGGTTTTCCTCAACGTGTAGAAACGTCGTAATGCAAGATCTCAATAAGGTATATTATGCAATAAAAGATTTCAGAGAGGGCAATTATATCATGTTGTGTAATATCTGCACAAATATATCGTAGTTTGTCTTGGGACAAACCACGAACATTAATGTGACAGCTTGTGATATCACAAAGCTACTAGCAGGGCGAGGATTGAGTTGAACATCGCATGTCCATAAAATTGAAAGTGGGAAAATGATAAATAAGTTAATGGCAAGATATTAACATTTTCCAAATACAATAGTGTTGCTTATATATGTTACAAGTTACCTGTGTTATAGTCACAGCAATACATATCACATATAAAGCAAGCAGCTGCTATCACATTGAAAGAGTTGAAGACCGCGAAACATACTTGATGTTTCCGTCTCACAACCAATTTTCAAATTCATTTGGCTGTTGAAGCTAGGACTTCCTTAATTTTTAATTGAATGTGATAATAGTAGTATGGCAGTTGATTTGTAGGTTTAGACCTAGACAGTAACTAGAACGGCTCTGGAGCGTTGAGACATTGGATTGGTGGTATTTTACGGTTGGGTTGGGTAAGAACTTCGTGGAACATGTGGCACTGTTGCTCCTGTTTGTATAATAGAGACCCAGCGAACCACAGGCCAAACAGGGATATAGGAAATAGACATGCAGAGCATTTTTAGGTTCTGGGATGGCTGCGCACAGTATAAGTAAATATTATGTGAAAAAGTACCGCATAGTTGAGACAAAGGTAAAATGGGATGGGAACAACACGATCACATATTACACTTTTTACTAATTTTTCATATTAATTTTTTCTATACAGGGCATTGTATTTTTAATTATATTGTTAACAAAAGGCGTTTATTTAGTCTAGCATTATCAACATATATACTATCATAAACACAACAAATCGAAATAGAATAAGACGAAATAATTCATTTCATTTCTAAAGCAACAATCTTGAGTCCTTTCGCTAAAAGGTATTACAAAATATATCTATATATCATCAGAGCAGCCACGAATGGCTTTGTCTCACTTCTGGCAAGTACATGAACCTTTCATCGTTTTATCTAAATGCAAAAGATCTGTCTCGACTAGATTTCCTGGCGATCATATCAGTTAAGGTGCGTTCTCTTACTTAGGGTGCATATAACATTGAAGTACAAAAAATCCAACGAGGTTTTGTACACAAGCCCAAAATGTATGCACTTTTAGTTTTGTCAATATGTGTAGCTTATTTGCATGTAACAATAAATATTCTAAGATTAATTTTTAAAATGTGAGGTGCATTTTATTCAAGCAGTCCGATTTACACTTTGAGAAAGGATCACAACAAACTTTTTGCATAAAAACCTTGACGTTAAAGGTCACGTAAAGATAATAGTATAGCTTAGGATGCCTTTTTTTTGTTTTCCGTTAAAAGGAATGGTTTATATCACTGAATTTTTAGGCGTCTGCAATTAATGTTGATAACTTTTTCCATTTTGGAGCTATGAAGAAGCATTTAAAATTGGCATATTGTCAAACAAAAATGGATTCGAAGTAATACTCCTGTCTTTAGGTAGCCTTTAATTTAACTTGTCTCTATGATCAGGTGATTTACCGAGCAATTGGAAGCAATTGGAAGAAATCTAATACATGCTCAGTTTTCAAAAGATCAAATATGCAGCTAAGTCGAATTATCGTCCTATATCCCTGTTATGTAATGTATCGAAGGTCCTTGAGAGACTCGTGTACAATGTACTCTACGAGTACTAAATGGGAAATAGCTCGTGAGCAATCGCAATTCTGGCTTTGTATCCAATGATTCTACCATAAATCAGCTTTTAAGTACTGTGCACATGATAAATAATAGTCTTGAACTGCAAAACCAGGGAACAATGGTCTCAGACATCTCCAAAGCCTTTTACCGGGTATGGCATTAGGGCCTACTCTTCATACTAAGATGATCAGGCCTATGCCCCCTTGTTCCCAAGTTGGTCGAAAGTTACGTGATTAATCTTCACCAGAGAACTATCTATACCCGAGACCACAAGCCATACTCATCTAGGTATAACACTATCCTACAACGTAAGGTGGCACTCTCATATAAACCGCATCACTACAAAGGCTAGCAAAAGCCTTGCACTCCTTAAGCGACTTAAATTTAAACTCTCCAGGAAAACACTAGAAAGATTGCATCTTACTATGGTCCTCCCTATCATGGGTATGGGTGCTTCCTTTTGGACAACTGCACCCAAGAACTGATTTACTTGAAGGTTTGAAGTACAAAGCAGCCCGGATTTGTACTGGAGCTGCATCTGGCTAAACTATGATTTTAACATTTGATTATAATTTGATTTATTTTCAGATATATTGTATACATTATGTACCCTCTTTGCTGATGTTTTTTTAGTTTTCCCGATTTCGCCGGCTTTAAGTAAATACTACTACTACTACTACTACTACTACTACTACTACTACTACTACTACTGAATGGTATAATTGATATTGGGACTGACCTTTTTTATAAAGACAACAAAGAAATGTGTGCATGGCGTGATAAAGCATATAACATGTACTGAAGCAGCATACACTTCAGGTGCCTGATCTTACGGTACATATAACATTGTGGTACAAAAATTGCCAGTGTGTGTCTGTTTTTGGATACAAGCCCATCGATGAATACATCTGTAGTTTTGTCAATATGTGTAGTTATTTTACATATAACAATAGAGATTAGGATATATTTGTGAAATTCGAGGGGCATTTTATTCAGAAGGGTCTGATTTACACTTTGAGAAGGGATCACAACAAAACTTTTTGCATAAAAAATTTGACATCAACGGTCATGTAAAGACAATAGTATAAATTAGGTAACCAACCATTTCTTTGCTTTTCGTTTAAAGGACTTTTTTTTTGTTATTTAATTTTGAAGCATGTGCAGTTAACATTGATAATATTTTCAAGCTTTGAAGCTCGAAAGGTAACATTTAAAATTGGAACATTGCCAAAGATAAAAAAATGGTTACCTAAGTTATACTCGTTTCTTTACATAGCCGTTAATTTCACAAAGAATCATCCTCCCAGTTTTGTGTGAGGCTATCTCAAAATTACCATGTCTTCTAAAAAATTGTTTCCGAGATATTAACTACCAAAGATTACCAAGGAGATTTGCTGACTTTAATTACTCACAAATGACATCTGCTCAGGCCATCATGGAGGACGACTAAACGCTAATCTCTTAAATTCTGTGCAACTTTTACCTATACACCAATGTGGAGGTTTAAATCAGTCGGCTGTGAAATAATCCACACACCTGCAAAAACACTTCCAGTGAGTCTTTGACTGTGAATGTTTATCTAAACATCACCATTAGTGACCACATCTAACAGCCAACTAACTGATTGACTCAATAAAGCAGTGACACTTTTTCATCTTAAAGTTTTGCATAGAAGTAAACATGTTACAGTGAAACGTTTTTGCATGAATAAAGATTAATACTTCATTATTTCAAAAGGAGCAATAGCTCAATTTCACTGATTTGAAGGTCCCATGTAAGTGCTGGTGCCTTAAATGATTGAGCAAAATTACGTCTATTCATTCATTGCCTTTTCTCAGACAC
Organism: Hermodice carunculata; assembly: GCA_964020975.1. NCBI lineage: Eukaryota > Metazoa > Annelida > Polychaeta > Eunicida > Amphinomidae > Hermodice > Hermodice carunculata. The sequence continues at coordinate 79,013,160 of OZ026613.1, read as the reverse complement.
AGATGAATGAAGGGGTAAGATAGCAAACGATACAAGTACTTGTATTTGTGTCTTTTTGCCCAGAACCACTTCCTAGTAGTCATTACCTTATTCCGCAGACCAAACTCTTTACTCTCCATAAGCTAACCTGTCCCTGTCTCACCTTTATACATATGGAAGTACTATTGTTCATAATTCACACGTTCCTCTGTAAAATTTTGACATAGGCTCTATTAGCCAAATAAATTAAAGGGTCTTCAGTGGGTAACTACTCAACATGTTTTAGAGCCTTTTACCCTTTTACTTGTCTTCTGTTCTTAATTACATGCATATCATATCCTGAAAAAAGTAATCACACTTTCTCATTGGGGAATCCTTGGTTCAGGTTTGGAGGAAAAATGGTCTTGTACAAGTCCATTTTTAGCATCTGAATCTCAAATAATAGACTTTTGATGCTGTATGATACTGTTGATATCATAAAAGTAATGACATTCTTGAATTTCAGTATAATATGTTTCAGCTAGGGGGGAGGGGGCACAAAATCAACATTTGAACAGGGGGACACTGAAAATTGTTTTCTCCATTATGGGAACCAGTAGATTGTTTCTTGCTTTGGATGTTTTCCTCCATACCCCCCACCCATCCACCCCTCAGTACGATACTTTATGAACCCTGCCTTACTTCTATATTTTCAGTGTAGTACCCCAAAGTTTAACTGTGAGAGAATATTTTTTTTTGCACCTAAAATGATATTTGTCAAATTGCAATAAAAGACCTCATTGGCTAAGCTGGAAACGCCAGAACAACCTGCCAGACATGAGTCAGCGGAGATAATCTCATAAAATCCTGACTAGTCAACATTTTGGTATTATGGTTAAACCGTTGTATTTTGGTTCGAATGTCCTGGACCACTTCAATGCAGAGCCACGTTAGTGCCAGTATCGTGACTATCTCCTGGGATGCAAGGTTTCAGCTCGCAATTTTATGCCATCAGATGAAGTAGTCAGTTCGTCGCAAGACATCACTCCTTCCCTGGACTTCCACCCAGGGCCCAACAACATGTCGTTTCTGAAATCACGGATACCGGGCACAATGCAAGCGGTAAATCTAGCTCTTTAATGCTCCTAAAGTGTAAGAACTTATATTTTGATAGAAATAGGACACAGGTAGTTCTTCTGAAGCTTTCTGTTACGATTGCAAGATATACGGAGGGATACTCACTAAATATTTGGCAGCAAAGAAGGCAACTTGTTGTTCAGGAATTCCATTTGAACATCACAAAACAATGTTTTTTCCAACACTTTAGTTTTGCCTTCAATAAAGCTAACCACTAATTGTAAATCACTTGTAAAATAAGCAAAATAATAAGCTTTAGTACTGTGGAAATCAATCACATGTGGTAACAGTCATTTCAAACAATTCATTGCAAAATAAACATCTGCAATTTTAGAGATGTATCGAGCATGACAAATGACGCTACATGGGACTGGGGTACCACAAATGGTCAGCACGGCATTAGAACTGACTGGTGCTGGAACAGGTAAGGGGTAGAGGGGTTTATGCACAGCAACCTTCAAAAACAAACTGCAACCAAACACTGCTCGGGAATCGTTTGTTGCATATACTCCAATGATTTTACTTGCTCATGTTGGCACTAACAAGATTAGTGGTCGCAGTGTTGTTTATACCAGAGAGCTGACAGTTAAGTTCCAAGTTCATTTCTAGTATAACACGCATGCCCTCTTAATGCAGCATGGCTAACCAAAATTTTCCCACATGGTTTGCAGGTAGGCAGAATTGTTTGGACAAGGTTTGTATCCTGTCAGTGCCGTATTCCTAGATTTTAATTTGCACAATCGTTTCTGGGCATCGGAGACCACAATGACCCGTGAAGACAGTTGTTCACATATTACATACTTCTACCTTGTGGTATCATTATGCTATGCAGTGCTCGATGTGCTTCTAACTGTCCTTACAGTGTTTTGAAGGCACAGATAGAGCTTAAGACTTTTTAAATACAATATGTAGCGTGATGCCTTTTGTTGGCGTTTGCCGGATCGCCATTTTAATACAATTCACTACATTTCAGGTCTTTATATCTTGGTCATTTATGGTTAATTTATAGTTACTGCAGCCCCTCGGAAGAGGGCTCCAAGTTTATGCGATATAAATATAGGTCATATGTTTGTAATTTTACGTAGAGGCGATTTGTCATCACAACTGGCAGGTCATGCTGCGGCTGTCCTTGTGGCAGCTGCAGCATGGCTTACCAGGCAGTGCGGAATCCACTGACTGTAGACCAGGCATGTTGGTACTTGAATGAGGGCTCTTTTGATAAAGAATTTAAATATGTTGTCCTTATCTTGAATCTAGGTAGATATATATATATATGGAAAAATCAGGGACTGGGGTGGAGTGAGTAAATATAAACACATCTTTGTACCCCTCCCAGGGGATGGTTATCAAATATTCATGTTCAGGTAAATGATTGTGCTTTGTATGATCATATTTTTATACCTATTCCTTAAATGCCGCAATTTGGTGATTAAATGTTGAGTAAACCAGTTGCTTGTATTAAAAAAGAACCACTGCTGTTGAGGTAACTGGAACATGGGTAAACTATTCTTGTGCTGTCCACTTGGCCATGTGCTGGCTAAAATTATCCTATGACCTCAATTTTTCTTTTATTGCGCTTTTCTCTTCTATTTAGGGGGCTCAGGGCAGAGCCCCAACTGCACACCTGCACACAATTTATGACTAATGCTTCTGTAAGTCACCAATCTTCTAACAAAGTATATTTCATAATTTTTTTTCAGATAGAGCATTTTACAAAATAGGCAAAGGATGGTCAATGTTTCAAATGCAAAGGCAACAAAATCTTGGGATAATATCATTTAATGTGAGAGGAATCAGAGATTTTGAAAAGAGAAGACAGTTATTTCGATGGCTTATGAAGAAGAAAACATCCATATTTATGTTACAAGAAGCCCACAGTACGCCAGAGATTGAGAAGCAGTGGTATGCTGAATGGGGTTATAATATTTATTTTAGTCACGGACAGTCTGATGCCAGGGGAGTTTGTATTCTATTGAAGAATGATTTTGAATATGATACCCATAAAGTTATTACAGACAACCAAGGTCGGTATCTTATTTTAGATATAACAATACATCAGGAAAGATTAACTTAAATGTGTATGGCTATAATGAAGACAAACCTGCATTTTTTGAAGATTTAATACAAAATATAGAATCTTTGCCAAATGACAATAGAATCATTGCGGGAGACTTCAATGTTATATTAGATGTTGATCTGGATAAAAAAGGCAGTCAAGCAACCACTCATTTACAAAAACAATGTGCAATCTAGTCTTGGATGGAAAAAACTGACCTGGTTGATGAGTGGAGACAGGCAAACCCAGATGTGTGCAGATATACTTTGCAAAGGAAGAACCCTTATCCTTATACAGTATATTAGACTTTTCTGCGGTATCTTTTGGATAAGTTGGTTGTACTGAAAAGAGTGAAATTACTCCTGGATATAACTCCGATCACTCTGCAGTTACTCTAGAATTGAAGTTAAGTCAGGAATAGAGAGGTCCAGGTTACTGGAAACTAAATTGTTCACTTTTAAAAGAAATAAAATATGTTAACTTGATAAAAAAAACAATAATGCAAACAGCAGAAATATTCCAGGATGAAGACGCTATACTTAAATGGGAAATGATTAAGATGGAAGCTCGTGCCAAAACAATGCAATATTCCTCACAACGGAAAAAAGAGAAGAAAAGAACAATACTAAATTCAGAAACACAGTTTAAAAAAAAATTGGAAGATATATATATGGAAAATGAAAGTGAAGTAATTGAGAAAGAAATTAAGGAGATAAGATTGAATTTAGAGTCCATAATGGAAGAAGAAACAAGAGGAGCTATACTTAGAAGTAGAGTTAGATGGTATGATGAGGGGGAAAAAACCTACTAAATATTTTTTTAATCTCGAAAAAAAGAATTTCAATAACAGAGTAGTTAAGAAGCTTAGAAAAAATATTGAAATCACAACAGACCCCACAAAAATACTACAGGAGCAAAACAAATTTTATAGTAAACTGTACACATCTGCTTTGCATGTCTCCAATTTTAAACCACGAAAGTACTAAAAACATCGTGGAAGATTCATCTCCCTCAGTCTCATTAAACTTAATATTTTTATGTGGCAGTAAGACATCGAACAAAAAATACTGTAGCCGATTTGTGAATCGTATAAGCCCAAGTTGCACGTGTTTCTTTTGGCATTATATTTTCCTGGAAATGCCAATTATTACAAAATTGCGTCGATACAAAACCAAATTTGGCAGAGATAAAGCCTTAAAAACCTTATGAGCCCCACCCCCTTTCAGGAGCAAAATGTTTCAGGCTCCCTACCCCTGCAATGTTTTATGATCCATCGCTAAGATTTACCTGTGATAACAGTGCTTTTGCCTGAACTTTTGATTCAACCTGAATATAATGTAAATTAATGATTTTTATCAACAGTAACTTTAGCATTGTGACGAGACGTCATATGGAGAAAAATGTTCATTAGAATAGGGAGGCTTGATTTAATTTTTCTTTATGCGACATATAATTTATGAGGGTAAGGCCTTTTCAGTAGAGTCGGTCAGGTTAACAGAACCACACATATATTTTGTCAGGCCATAGGTAACGTGGACATCTGTTCAAACATGTTTAAAATGAATGTTCTTTCCCCTTTAACACAATACTTCCTTTGGTGATGGTTTAACCTGTACCTAGGCACAGCTGGAGGCACTTACCTTTAAGATAACGAAGATTTTCATTAAAATTTCATATGCTTGTAATTCGCTTTATATCGAGTATATTAAATTATTGTAAATCAGATGACTAATTTCAGGAGAAGGGCTATAGCCATGCAACAGTTTGGATTTCTAGTTGTAGACCTTCCTGAGAAAAGCCGTGGAAAGAGAAAGAAAGAATGTGTCCACAAGCATAAAAAGTCCGATAATTTCATAACCCAAGCTGGGACCCACGATTCCAGCCATCACGTAGATCACTCGAAGTCGACTAAATAGATTATTATTCATCCATGTCTTGATATATCGGCAGTGCAAGTGATTATCATGACGCCATTGACAAAACACTATTAGACAATAAGGATTCCACGACTTAAAAACTGGTGACACAAAGTGCTTGTTGACGGTACAGGACTACCAGACAATTATTCCATAAGATATAAACTAATGAGGCAAAACGCATTGTGACCAGGCCCTTTGGGACACAAATTAAATTTCATTTCCGTTGTTGTATATGAATAAACACACATATTATTTTACAACTATTTGAAGGCTGTACATAGACATATTGTACGTATGGTACATCCATGGTCTGTACAAATCGCATGGTGTTTGTATTTCTCTCTCTCTCTCTCTCTCTCTCTCTCTCTCTCTCTCTCTCTCTCTCTCTTTCTCTGTCTCTTACATATTTTCTCGATCATTGTGATCGCACCCAGTTGATGTTATTGTTTCATCCTAATCTAAACATTGAAAATACTATGTCAACCAGACATTTGGGGCCGTTTCTATCCAGGAGTATTCCATGGAAGTAGGATGTGTATATACACTTCACAAATGTTTGTGATACCTAAGCATCCAATGAATAGATTTGGCCAAAGTTAGATCATTTGTAAATTTTGGGCATAGGAATATGAAGCATTTCAACTTCTAAATATCGAATAAAAAAGGTATTGGGCTGGCGAAGATTTGATTCATAACAAACTCCGTCTGTGTTGTGTGTCTTCAAGACTTTGAAAAATGGTGCCAGCTAGCTTTGGCTATGTGTTAAAGTTACCATAATCATATATACATTTTGTGTATAATTTTGAAATGATTATGTATTTGTAATTTATTTTTCAAACCTACCCAATTAACATCATTTAAAAAAAAGCAGAGAAGCGAATTTTTCAACATTTTAATTTTGAAATTAACTCAATGAACATGATTTTCAATGTTACAGACGTCATGTGTGGTTCATGCGATGTGTAAACACCACAAACGTATGAGTGGAGATAGAAAGGATATCTTTATCAATGATACTTTTGAAAGACTCAGGATTTTCATTTTGAAATATTTATTATTAGCATGTAATTGAAGACTGTGGCCTGGATCAGATGTTCATCCTATGCAGCTTTATCAGAAACATGGGTAAAATTGGATTGACACCTCTCTCTTTAATACAAAATTTAAATTTTTTGATTTAAGACGTAAACCTGACAGGTTCACTCACCTTTCTTTCTTTCTTTCTTTCTTTCTTTCTTTCTTTCTTTCTTTCTTTCTTTCTTTCTTTCTTTCTTTCTTTCTTTCTTTCTTTCTTTCTTTCTTTCTTTCTTTCTTTCTTTCTTTCTTTCTTTCTTTCTTTCTTTCTTTCTTTCTTTCTTTCTTTCTTTCTTTCTTTCTTTCTTTCTTTCTTTCTTTCTTTCTTTCTTTCTTTTACTTCTCTTTTTTCTTTTTAGGTTTATTGATGTATAGAATGATTTTTTTCAGTGTCGTTCTATTTTTTTCTTTGTTCCTTTTTTTCTTGCAGCTAAATTTTGTATTAGAGACCTTCACATTTAAATCCGTAGAGTTTGTAGAACCATGGTGAGACACAGTTAAAAAGTTAGGAAACAAACGGAATATGTGTTTGTGGTCGTAGACATAACTACGAAAATTAAAAAAAAATACTTGATAGCAAAAAGATGTGGGTTCCTTGATAGAGGTAATATAAATAAATATGTTTAAAATTTTGTTCAATGAATTCCAACAGGATGTAAATGATGTCCCGTGCTGCCCATTTCCGAGAACAAGGCCCTTGAGCTGAGGGGCGGGGGAATATCTAGGTATCAAGCAAATCCCAATGTGCTTCACTAACAAAAGGTGCCAAGGGAAAAGACGACATACATAGGACATGTGTTACTTACTTATTATTAAAACACATGAAATGCTTTTTACAAATGCTGTTTAAAGGGTGTATGTGTTAATAAAGCTACATTTGGAATCGACATTTAAGATTTTAAAAGTGGCATCCAGCTAATCTGTATTATTATTTTCTAAAAAAATATCTACTCTTGCGGTTGTTGTAAAGCCTTTAGATTTTAGTTTCAGTATCAGTTATGAATGGCTATGAAAGATTACCACAAAAAGAGAGTAAAAAAAAACAAAAAAACACGAAAAATGACGAAAAACAAAAAGAAAAAACATGGAGAGACCCAGAGAGCGAGGGAAAGGAAAAACGGAGGGAGAGAGTAAAAAACAGAGGAAGTATGGTGGAACCAAGGAAGGAAAATGTACATATATGTATTAATGGAATTGGTGTGCCGTGATCGAAGGGCCACATATATTTTTCATATCAATTTAGGCAATTTCTAAGAAATGATAGGTGACTTTCCGGTTAATCGCACCCTTATGTAGACTTTCTCGCAGAAGGTTGGGCTTTGTCCCACATACACAGGCTGCATGTACACCTGTTAAGGTCAAGTACTGTAGATATGATTCTTTGTTCCATAGGATTAGTAAGAATATATGGGGTCAGATGATTATTTAAACTGGCAGGTGTATGAACTATATCCACATTTTCTTTGCTGATTAAATGATGGTATTTAAGAGCATGGTTTGCGCACTCTGCCCTGATCAAGCATTGCACAAGTGTGGAATCATGAAGCTCCTCCTGGCTTTGGTAACGTGTGCTTTCATGGCGGGTTAGCAGCTCTTTAGTCATAGGCTGCCCCAAGTACTTAGCCAGATATTGGCAAGATTTACTAAATCATTACAAATTTGATTTATTCTTTTGAAACATAATCTTAGAGTTTACAGCTAAATAGAACTTGATTTCTTGGCGCCTTTCATAGTGAGGAGTAGGTGTTATGATGGAGCTTGTTTACATTACTGGTATAGAATGTCCATTGTAACAGAAATTGTTAGGAATTATACAGGTGTCTTGCTGTAACTATTCATTTTGTAATCACTGGGATTGATTATATAACCCCAGATTGTTTCTACCTCACCTATACTCTGGAAAGTGGTTGGACTGATTCGTCCTATCCAGCTAGAAAGGGTACATACTAGTTAAGGGGTAGGTCACATTATTCCTATATGCACTTGATGTATACTACTTAGTAATTATGTTTTATTCGATAGGTATTTGCATTCATATTGAAGCTCTGCATTTATAAGTGAAACTTCACTTATTAGCTAATTTATGATTTGCTACGTTCATATCTATTCATTATTATGTTGGTTGCCTTCGCTGAAATGTTTAGCTTAGGCAAGGAGCCACTACTCAGAGAGACATGTACGGGTACAGGCTCCGAAACATTTTCTGAGTGGTAACCCGCTGAACACCCTTAAATGTATTTGAGTAATATATCCTATGTCAAAATGGTACAAAATAACGCCACAACTGGTTTTATATGTATACAGGTTACACAGTGACAGGTTAGCCTATGGAGAATAAATATACTCGTCAAAAAAACAAAAAAAACAAAAAACAACATATCAGAATGCACTTAAACATTATTTTCTTTCTTTATGCTCTAGAGGCCAAATAATAATGTATATTAATAAAGCATAATGTCTTTCATATGTTTCGATGTAAAATGGTTGTGCTATAGTTCATTTGACCGTAGAACAAAAGGCAGTGAGGTTGAAAGACAAATCTTGCAAGTTTAGTAATGGGTGTAACCTCCATGTTCTCCGATGCACTCCTCAATGCGTTTTCGCATGCTTTGCACTACTTTGTTTATAAGAGTCTGTGGAATGGCATTACATTGGTCCCCTGACAGTCTTTTCAAATCATCTGCTGAACTTGTCTCCCTCAAATGCTGCCTCAAACGTCTCCCCAGTACATCCCACAGATGCTCGATGGGGCTCAAGTCTGGTGACTTAGCTGGCCACTGTAGACACATTATCCTCTGATCTTGAGGAGAGTTTGAAACACATCTGGCTCTGTGGGGGCGGGCATTGTCATCCTGAAGCAGGAACTCATTTCCTATTGCACCTGCATATGAAAGCACTTCAGGTCTCAAGACTTTATTTATGTAGTGTTCTCCTGTGAGGGTTCGTTGGATGAAGACAAATGGTGTGCGACCACCATCTGAAATTCCAGCCCACACCATCATGTTTCTTGTATACAACTGGAAGCAAAACGATCTCCAGGTCGTCGCCACACCAACAACCGACGAGCAGAACCTGCTCTCATCTGAGAACAATACGTTTGACCATGGCTATGGCCCTTTCTTGCCTGGAGAGTCCTGGCATGATGGTAACTTGATGGGTTTCCATGTAGGGGCTGGTAAGGGCGGCAATTTATAGGATTTATCACCTGGGTCATTGGTGCCACAAACAACAGGTGCAAAATGACACTGGTTTGATCCTGTGCATGACAGATTCTTCTGCCATTTTTGAAACAGGAACTTCACTTGTGTTGCTTCATCTTATATAAACAAAATCTGTCACTTTGTGAAATTAGCGTTACATAACAAACGTGAGGCCACATGACTAAATTTTGGACCAACTATTTTTGGCTGTATATGGCTTACCAAAAAATCTAATCTACTTTACACTACAATATAAGTTTCTTTTTTGACGAGTATAGTTCGGACAATGGAATAGAGTAATGACTTCATGCAAGTGGTTCTGGATGGAAAGACAGAAATACAATATATATATACATATACATATATGTATAGTTGTGCCATTCTGATGAACTTACGACATTGCAGTCTCGAGCTGGCCTTATTTTTATTTTGTCTGGGACATAAACATGTGTTCTATCCTGTAGATGTGTAGTTTACTTTGACCTGATAATGAGGTTTGTAAATATATTTTTAAAAAAGGCAAATGACACTCATTCAAGATGTCTCAGGCAAACCAAGAAAATCATAATAGGCCAACAAAGCTTTTTTACACTCTGACATGTGCAAGTTTGTTGAAGATAGAGTTGTCAGTGGCAAAAGGAGAATTATGTAGTGTACGTAAGAATACCACCAATTCAATTTATTCAATTTAATTCAACTCAATCAGTCGATCAAACAATCGATCAATCCATCAACTCAACTCAACTGGATTTCCAATTGTGTAATGTTTTGCACAAGTTGAGATGGATTCCTTGTTTTTTTCTCTCGCTCTTTTTCAAGTCGAAGGACTTCCATCTGCAGACTACAGTGCCTACAAGGTTGGAACTGTCTCCAACTTGCCATTCATCAAAAAAAAACAAGGAGACAGTACAGTGTATCTACCTACATTTTCTTTGTTACCATAACAGGGTGACTGTGGTGGCCCCCTGCAGTGCAAGGTAAATGGTGTCTGGAAGGTGGCTGGCTTGAGGTCACACAACGTCGCCACCAGAGAAAGCAGGTGCCTGCCTGAATACCCCAGTGTCTACACGCGTCTTACCGCCTACCTGGACTTTATAAAACAAAACTAGCCAAAAATGCTGTATCTGAATTTTAAATGCTATGAAGAAAGATGATATTATTGTTGTCTTCGTTTGTTACTTGTGTCTTGCAAGGTTACAGAAAATGATCATAGCGGAATACACAACTAGACACAGACAAACACACATACAGAAAAAAAACACACATACACATACAATAGATTCAATGGCACTGGTGTCCTGCTGTACGTCAACTCATAGCACAGGTGGCTGATTATTGCTGGGTACAACAATGGTCACCACCAGATTGTACCCCCCGCCTCCGTGCACCAACATTAGTTATGTGACCTTTAAAACGAGGTCAAGGTCACTAAAATGGTATGAGTCAAGAAAGGGTTTCAAGGTACATTTGAAGTAAATTTGAGCTTGATGCAATCTGCAAGTCATGAGATATTGTCCTCGCCTTTCAGTTTAGTCTAGAATTTGCAACAAAGCCCTACAGTCATGTAATTGAAATTCCACAAATCCCAGGAACCCATTTAGCCGCAAGGGGCCATGTGGAACCACGAAATTTGGCAAAGCCATTGTTATTGTTGTTTGAATCGAATGGGGTTTAACTAAATTCTAAATTTTACAAAGCCTGGCTTTGAGGGCACAGCAAGTGTCCTTGACCGATCGTAGGAAGGTCACACACAATTTTGCTGTGCCCTGACAGCAGGACTTTAATTTGCAGGGTCTCCCAAAATAGAGTTAAACTCCTTGGAGAACCTCCCCAAATATAGTTAAATCCCTTAACAATAAAATGTTAATCATACCATCTTTAAGCAAGGCGGTGAAATAAGCCTGTGTTCTGTCGACTTTAAAGACAAGCTAAGCTCGAGACTGCCAGACGCAAAATTATGAGCTTATTAGATTCGAAGGAAGGCAAGTGTAGAAAATTCAAGATGCAGGTTTCAGCATGCTTGAAGATTGTGAAATCTTGACTTGAGTGCTTCGAAAGCCGACTATGTTGTACATAAAATCTTTGCTTAATTCTTTTTTGTTTTCTTGTGTTTATTACTGACAAGAAGAACATTTCCCAGTCAGGGACCTCTTTGCTGTTGGTACATGGTAAGAATGTGTTCACTCAGATACTGCTCCTTATGCAAAGACTTCCTTTCCAGCTTTTTGACTTGTCCTGCAGAAATGGATACAGAATTGCTCTGTGACCTTAAAGAGCAGATCAAGGTTGCCCATATTCTAATGTACCTTAGACCTGTCACTGTCATATATATATATATATATATATATATATATATATATATATATATATATATATATATATATATATATATATATATATATATATATATGTATATATACATGTGTGTGTATATACATATGTATATATATGTGTGTATATATATGTATACATATATGTATATATATATATATATATATATATATATATATATATATATATATATATATATATATATATATATTGACGTACTATTGCCATATTGTGCACGTTCGTCTGTAGAATGCTGCCTTAGGGTGTATTAGCCCAAATAAATTGATCGGTCTTTAGTGGGTAACATGTTTCGGAGCCTGTACCCCTTACATTCATCTCTGAGTAGCACTCCCTTGTCTTTGCTAAATATTCAGCAAGGATAATCCTCTTAATAATGAATTAATATAAAAGTGACAAATGATGAATTACCTAAAGACGTGAAGTTTAGCTTATAGATGCAGAGCTTCATTATGAATGACATACCTGTAAAACCAAATATAATTACTTAATTTGTATAGTACAAGTTCAGATAAGAATAATGTACCTTACCCCTGAACCAGTATGTAACCTTTCTAGCTGGATAGCTTATCTTTGTTAAACCACCTGCCAGTGTATAACTGAAGAGAAACAAACTGGGGCATTATTGTAAAATAAACAGTTGCAACAAGACCAGCTGTATATACCGAGGGAAATCCTAACAAGTACTGCAACAATGGACATCCTGCACCAGAATTGTAAAACAAACTCCATGATGACACCTGCCCCTCACTTTGAAAATATCTAAACAATCAAGCTCTATTTCGCTGCCAACCTTGAGTCAATAATTCAACATAATGGCCAGTGTTTGTTACATCTGAGTAAATGCTGTCAAAGTTGAGTGATTTTTGAGGTTGAGTAAATGTGTACTTAGACATGTCAGAAAATAATGAAAGTCATTAGCATTTAGGTGGAAAACATGCTATCAAAATATATTTTTTCTTAACCAGATATTAATTACATTAAGCAAACTTGTAATTGTTGTCGGATGCTGCTTGCTACCAATAGTCCCTAGGGATCTAACCTGACAGAAAACATGCAAGCCTAAAATGTCTGAAAGTGAATATTTAAACTGAATGATGCCAACGATAAAAGTTCGTATCAAAGCAAGCAAATCTAAAATCTGGAAAAAAATATTGCAGCCAAATTGTTTAATAAACTTTGGATATTAGTTGCAAAACTTGTAGGGCAAATCAGAAATGAATGAAAAGTCTTTAGTACTTTAGTCAAGAAAATTCCATTAAAATTCCTTAAAGTTTAGAATAAATGGAATATGATAATTTCAAGTGCTATTTCTTTCATAAGAATATATGGATGGGAGTATGACTTGAACATACTATTATAAAGGGTTTTGAAGATTTGCATATCTATATATATATAAACATATATGTATATATATATATATATGTATATATATATGTATATATATATGGGGAGTGGTTTATTGTTTAATTAAGTATTTAGACATATCTAATTAATTGAAGTATCTTTAAATCGATTTAGAGATACGCTATGCAACTAAAAGATATCTTTTACTATATGGTATATTTCCTGGCATGTCTAAATGTTTGAAAATAACTCCCAATGTACATAACGATATGACCACATGCAGCGATTGACAGATACCAATAGGGGGCATCTTAACTACCTATAATGTATTTCTCGATTTCAAAAAATGATATCAATAACTATATATATATATATATTTATTTATATAAATATATACATATATATTTGGAGTATTGGGTATTTGTTCCTATCAAAAATTCCTTTTTGACATCAGCTGTTCTCTATCCTTTGAAATATAGAAATGAGAATTATTGATATCAATATCAATAAATCATTAATTGATATCGATCGTTCTAATTGTTGAATATCAAAAAGTCTTCTTGATGTCAACAAATGTTGGTGATTTCTTAATATCAATAATTTGAATAAAAAGTATAACGGCGCCCTATAGTTATCTCTAAATGGATTTAGAGATATCTCTCAAACCATTTAAGCAAACAAACAACAAAACAAAAGAAATAAACAATTAACATTAAGAAAAGAAAAGCAAATAAAAAAAAAAAACAAAAAAACACAAATATATATATATGTATAAAAAAAATGAAAACATAAGATTAACTGATAACCCAAACAAAGACCCAAAGTTCAACCATTATATTAACAAGAGTTATTGCTCGAAACCTACTAAATAGACAGTTTGAAAGGCAGTCTTGTCTTGGTATATCTGCAGTGCGAGGGATGATCATAACGTGACTGAAAGACCCTTAGTGACAACTACTACATGAGGTGGACACTAATGAGGCAAAGTGTATGTTCGTTGGGAAATGTGGGATACAAAGTTAACTTTAATTGCCATTTTTGTATGCGACGAATACACATATTTTAAGAACTGTTTAAAATATTTTCAGATTGTATAATCTCTCTCTCTGTCTGTCTGTCAGTCTGTCTGTCTGTCTCTGTCTCTGTCTCTCTCTGTCTCTCCTCTCTCTCTCATATTCTCTCTCTCTCTCTCTCTCTCTCTCTCTCTCTCTCTCTCTCTCTCTCTCTCTCTCTCTCTCTCTCGGGCATTAACTAATGTTATTGATTCATGCCAACCTGGAAACTGGAAATATTATATCAACGCGACTTTTTTGAAGAAAAGAAAAGAAAGAAAACAAAACATAAAAAAAACCCAAAAAATTAAAACAAAAACAAAAAAACCTCAGATAAACTGATAACCCAAACAAAGACCCAATGTTAAACCATTATATTGACAAGAGTTATTGCTCGAAACCTACTTAATAGACAGTGTAAAAGGCAGTCTTGTCTTGGTATATCTGCAGCGCGAGGGATGATCATAACGTCACTGAAAGACCCTAAGATTTTCCCAATCCGCGAAGCACTGTTGAAAACGACGCCAGTGCCATCTTATATACTGGAAAGGTCTATTATTTGACCCCCGAGTTACGTTTGGTCAGCAGGGGTAATCTGGATTGGTTTAATCTCTTGACACACAGTCTTTTGGTCCCATGATGCATGTTCGTAAAACTCGCAACCCATGCCATTTGAGGTCAGGTGGGTCAGCAAAGCCCATTACATTCCAGTGAACGTGAAAGTTTCACCCTACATATGAAAATTTTTCGAATTATCATCTTCTAATCTACCTGAAGTATATATTGTTAATTTCTAAATACACCCAAGTGTGATAAAATGAAATTTTGATGCTTATTTGACAACATACAGAGGGGTTAAATGTATATGTGCTTATTCCCCATGTAAATCTATGGAGAAAAAGTGAGGGTCATGAAAAGTGACCATAAGATGTGGGCGGTCAACCAATAACAGGATGGGCAGCACCACCCTTAGGCAAATTTAGAACTAACCCAGATCTTCCCTATTCGTTTCCCGCAGAATGTTCATAAAATGATTAAATATTGAACGTTTAAGAATGTTTAACACGTTACATAACATAGATAGGCCGATAATTCAATTTGGGTTGCCTAATAGACGTTTTGAATATGGGATCAAATATTTCATCCATTCAAACTTTTGGGAAGAGTAGAGGTTCGCAGAGATAAATCTTTGTCATAGAAAGTCCAGTTATGTCAGACCCAGTTGTGGAACTGCTTTTGAGAGACGATAGTATCTTGGAGCATGGCGAGAGTTTTGTCTGTCCTGTATTTGAAAGTGGGCAAGGGAGAAGAATTTACATTATGAGGGAGCTTTCTTTAGTTCGCTTTAAACGACGGTATGTACTGCGATATTAAGGTTATTAAAGGATATTAAGAAATATTTGACCAGACAAGACCAAAAGGTACAAGTAATCAGCCATATACTCGGATATTCCGTCTGGCCCTGGAGTGTCTGAAACCAGCGAGGTGGAGATTCTGTCAGCCAATTGTATGGATGGTGACGATGCTGATATTGACTTTTTCAAGAAGCTTACAAGCCCCAGAATTGAAGCTTGGCGGAAGCGTATTATAGGGGAAGCAGTTAACACCAAGATAAGCGAGCATTCGAAAAAAATGAGGAATTAGAGGAGAAAGTATCGAAGTTGGAAAGAGAATTGAAAGATGTAAAGTCTGCCTCAGGATCTGACTTTAAAGTTGTGGGAAATGAAAAACGTATTGTCTAACTAGAAAATGACTTAGATGAGCTCCAGTAATACGATGGAAGAAATGCTCCGAGATTTTGGTCGAAAGAGCCCGAGACAGAGGGTGAAGATATTGACGCTTTTGTACTAGACCACATTAAAAGCATGGTGTCAAAATGGAGAAGTATGAGGTTGGGTGCTCCCACAGAGTTTGCAAAAAGCGTGTTGGTGAACCTCGTGCCATTATAGCAAAATCCATTTCCTACAGAGCCAGACAAAGGGTTTACGAAGCAAGGAAAAAGAACAGCAACGTTTTTGTGTCCGAGGATCTTACACGAAAGCGGGATAACATTATGTTCATAGCAAGTGGGATGAAGCGTAACAACTTGATTCATTCTTCTTGGTCGAAAGACGGGTGCCTATTGATTATTGATTATTTTATTAAAATCTCCATCACTGGAGAACACAATATACATAAATCATACATCGAGATCAGGGCATCCATAGAAATCGTATCACAAAATTCGATTGGCATAGGTAAAATTAAACCAACATTTCTAAAATAGATAAAAAACAAATCAACCGTAACCTTTGATAGAGATAAAATATACAAATATATCAATACGTACCAAAAAATACTCCAAAGTTACTTTCGGTGCCATGTGTGGCTGGTGGCACCAGGCTGGCGGGGCGCACGGAGGACAATGCAAAAAGTCTCGTACGGATCGCCATACGCCCGATCAACTAGGCCCCACGCGCTACCTTTGTCTGACCGAGCTAGCTCCTACACTACCCTTGAGAGCATCGAAGTTAATATGTGCTCAGCCGATGCTGTGTATAGATCTACATGTCCGTCAGTGCCCGGTTGGTAGGCAACATTTAAATTTGACGGAGAAGAATAAGCACATTTCACTGGTCGTGACGAGAGACCAAATTCAGTAAGTCATGAAATCAGTGACCCATGGTACAATGTTCCGCCAGTTATATACCTCGATAAGTGTATGCATGATATTCCTCAGAGGAGAATCAACCTGTACAATCTTATAGAATAGAGAAGCAGTTTGTCGCTTAATGATGTCCAGCACACACGACAAATTAAGGGCTTAAAGCAAATTACTATGATGAGACCTATAACTTAGACCCATAAAATCTTCAACCAAGGTGCCCTGTGTACTCTCAAATTTCTTGATATCACTGGATGATAAATGTAAACAATTAGCCCCGTATGTTAATATGGGTACGCAAAGATATTACTTAGCATCAATCGAAAGTCCAGGGTAGCAGAGGCCAACCCTAGTATAACCTTAATAAACGCGTCTACAATCATGGGTTCGTTTTTCAACATGTTCTTTACCTTTGCCTGAGTCAGTGAAAACAGTTCCCAAAACCTCTAAACTTGTGACATTTTCAATATTACATCCACCTAGTGGCCACTGAGGCCGATCTACGAATATCCGTTTTCCAGCTACTAAACATTTTGTTTTCGTCAGGCCAAACTTAAATCTCCACTTGGTGGCAAAGGCCATACAAATATCTATCAATGCCTGTAAATCTGTTACAGTTGAACACATGAGAGTGACGTCATCTGCATAGGCGAATGAATAAACGTGTTGTTAATTTGCATACAGGCTATACTGAGAGTTTTTAAGTTGTATCAAAAAATCATTCAAAAATATATTGAAGAACACAGATGAGAGGCAGCTGCCTTGACGTGTGCCCCTGGTGATATTACAAGAATAACTGTATCCATTATCCCATTTAACAACTGTTGTGAAATGCTTATACCATTTATAAGTGAAAACCCAGAACTCAGCTTGTAGAATTCCATGCAGCTTGGACAACAAGGCAACATGCCATACAGAATCAAAGCAACGTTCCGCGTCTGAAGAGGATATAAAAACTGGCGAGTTGTTCCCGTTATAATATGACACTATTTCATTTATTAGAGTGCATCCAAAATATGTACTGCGCCTCTCTCTGAATCCAAACTTAGTATCACTTGCATTAGCATCAGGTAACATAATCTTTTCAATAATCTTGGCAAAAATTGAGCTTAGTGTGATGGGACGATAATTACAAGCAATATTGGGGTTCAAAGCTAGTTTCTCTAATATAGGAATAATAACACCGACTGTAAATACAGCGGGAACCACACAATATGTAATACTCTCTGTATAAAATGAAGCAAGCACAGTAAGTCAGATTTACCATAGTGTATATGCGCAGCAGTATTGCCATCAACCCTGGGGACGATTGTTTTTTTCAGCGAATTTGCAATTTTTTTCAATAAAGTCTGACTTTATATCCGTATGATCAAATATATCATTTTTAGCTCAGCTGACTTGTCAGTCAGCTGAACTTATCTTATGGTCCTCCGTCCGCATTTGATACTGTATAACAGTGATTCAATCACTTAACTTATTAATTAAATAATATTTTAGATTCATAGATATCGCAAAAACGATATAGGCCTACTTTCTACTTTTGCTATAAACTCAGCTGACGAACTAGTCAGAAGAACCAGAATAGTAATAGGCCTACCAATTCTCCTTTATCTTTTGCAGAAGTAATAAAATTTGGATTTTGAGTGGTTGGACCTGTACATATTGGAAACACTATAGTCTGTATTTATTGAGAATATTTCAAAGGTTGAGAGGACCGGTTTAAAACCACCAGTTGCCGTTTGTGGGTGTCTGCCTGTCTGAAGTCAGGAGTGAAATTTGTTTCTTCACATTGGTATTGGAAGATGAACGTTGATGTTTTGGTAACCCTGGAATCTCTTTACTGTCATTGTTGGGTTTGATACTTATGAATATGGGTCATAATTTTGAACATACGTGTATCATAGTAGAGACGTCCGTCGTCCATCAACAATTCACATTTTCGACTCCTCCGAAACTGTCAGCCAGATCCACTTCAAACTTGGTGGGGAATAGAATATAGAATACAGAATAAATAAACAGTTACAGCTAGACCATCTGTACAAGCCAAGGGAAATCCTAACAAGTACTGCAACAATGGACATTCTGCTCCAGAAATGTAAAACAAACCCCATGATGATGCGTACTTCACACTCTGAAAGTCTCCAAACAATTAAGCTCTATTTCACTTCCAACCCTGAGTCAATGTTTCAACGGAATGTGTCAGGTTTGTGACAGTTGAGAAAATACTGTCAATTTCGAGTAATAGCAAAAACACACAAAAAATCATAAAAAAAAATCGCAGCATCACCTGTTGAGCAAATTAAGATCTGGGGCCCAGAAGTGTCCCAATGCAATTTCAAAGCAATTAGCTGAGCAGTTTCGGAGAAAATTTTTAAAGATTTCATCCCAAAATGAACCAAAAAATTAATAAAAAATCAAATAACTCATGGACCGTGCCCATTTGACCAAACTTGGTAAAGACCTACCCAAGGCACACCCCACCAAGTTTGAAGTGAATCTGGCTGACGGGGTTTTTAGAAGAAGAGGAAAATGTGAATTTTGGATCAACGACACACGGATGGGCAGATGGAGGATGGATGGACGCCGGACCCTAACAAAAGTTTATCTGACTGACAAGTCATCGGTGCTAAAGAAGATAAAAATTGAAGTGCCATCTGATGAATAAGTTAAAAACTAGAAGTTCCAAAGATTGTCCCTGGTGATGTCAAAGCAATCAGGTTAGTTGTTTTGGAGATCTTCTAAGATCCCCCCAACCAAAAATTCTTAAGAAGTCCAAAAGTCACTGGAGCATGACCATTTGAACAATCTGGTAGAGACCCACCCAAGGTACATTGCCACCAAGTTTGAAGTCAATCTGGCTGACAGTTTGAAAGAAGAAGTCGTAAATGTGAATAAGCATTTGAATGCCTGTTGACTTAATCAATAGGCAAGATGCATTTATCAATAAGTACCTAAATTGAAAAAGCAATCGTTTGAAATCAGGATTCCACAGCTGTGCAACCTAGTAATTCACTTTGTTTGACTCTTCCACAAAGAACATATCCACAAAGTGTCAACTTAGTCTGAGAGACGGTTTTAGATAAGAAGTCCAAAATGGCAAAAATACACAAAAATAAGGAGAAATTGTTTAAAAAAAAAAAAAAATGCAGCGCCACCTGCTGAACAAATTAAGAACTAGAAGCCCTAGAAGTTTTCCTGTGTGATATCAATGCAATCGGGCGAGAACTTTTTGGAAAAGATTTTATAAGATTTGCCTCCCCAAAAAACAAAACATAACTGAAACGTGACAATTTGAGCAAACTTGGCAGAGACCCATCAAAGGTATATCCACGACCAAAGTTGACGGTTTTGGAGAAGAAGCCGAAAATGGGTATTGGACGATGGGCAACTGACTTTCCTTTATGGTCAGCTGACTGACAAGTCAGCTGAGCTAAAAAACGTAATTGATAATCTCATGTTACGTATATGACGTTTAACAGTGTTGCAAGTGGTTTCGTAATTGTTAATTGTGAAAAACCATTGAAAGAATAGGTAAGGTTCTATGTTATGACTCTCTCAGATAATTAATTTAAAGTCTGATATTCTGTGTCTTATACACAAATAATTAGGTTTACTATTTGCAGCGAAAATTTACATAGTTGGATTAAAAGTGGGGATGTCATGAAATGTTGCATCATGCATACCTGTGGCCATAATAGTTTCCATTGGTCGATCAATCTGTGGTCTTTGGTGATTTAATTAGGTAATTGGGTAAGATTTTATATATACAAAGTGTATGTTTTGATGCTGGATAACTTAATCATATCATTCTATTCAAGCAGACCACGTTCTTTAAGAAGGGGAGATGTATAAGCATTGTATGTGCTACTAATCTTACTGCCTCCTTTTGCAACTTCAGAATCTTCCCACAGGAGTAAAATCCCCACTACACGCAGTTATTCCATGGTTCAAATGAGATATAACTTGGGCATGGTAGAAGTGTAAACAAGAAAAGATTTGCTTCAAAGCAGATCTGTCTGTGTGCCTTTAAAAGTTGTAAAGATCAATGCTACATTTTTTTTGGTACTTCAAATTCCATTATACGTATGGCTAGATCAAGAATTTATGGTTAGATGAAACTGTCAAAGGTTCAAATGGCCTGACCAATGAGTGCTCAAGTGAAAAAATAATCGTTAAAAAAAGTTACCCCTCCCATAGGCTACATGTCCACCATGTTTCCACATGATCTTAGCAACAGTTTTGGAGGGGAAAAAATAGCAGCACCACCTTTAGAACAAATTAAGCTCTGGGGGTCTCCAGAGGTGCTACGGTGGAATTTCAAAGTAATTGGCCGAGTGATTTGGAAACTGTTTTTGTAAATTACAAAAATGTGCAGTGTTACAGGTCCCTTTTTAAATCCCAACATGAGCCAAATCTGATGAAAAGTTATGACTAGAAGAAAATTTCAAAGGGCCATATAACCTTGACCTTTGACCTTTAGGGGTCACAGGTAAATTACGAAAATGTTGAGTGTTCCAACACCTACAATTTGAGTCCAGCATGATTAAAAAACGTGATACAGATTGACCAAGTGATGGTTAGATGAAAATTTCGAAGGTCCACATGACATTGACCTATGGAGGTTACATCTAAATTAAAAAAATGACCTTCACGTTTGATCTTTAGAGGTCACATGTAAATTACAAAAATGTGCAGTGTTACAATATCTACAATTTGAACCCAACATGAATAGAACCGGATTAAAAATTTACCAAGTTATGGCTAGCAAAAAAAAATTTCAAATGGCAAAATGACATTGACCTTTGAACTTTAGAGGCCACATGTAGATTACAGAAATTGCAGTTTTCCAATAGGTACAATTGGAGTCCAAAATTTGATGCATATTGACCAAGTGATGGCTAGATGCAAATTTCAAAGGTCAAAATGACCTGGACCTTTGACCTTTAAAGGTTACATAATATTACTTAAATGTGTAGTGTTGCAATATCTTCAATTTGGATCCAAAATGGTTAAAATTGGATGAACATTTATAGAGCTATAGCTAGATGATTATTTCAAATTTCCAAATGACTCTGACCTTTGACCTTTAGAAATCACATGTAAATGACAAAAAAATTTGTAGTGTTACATAATCTACAATTTGAGACCAGCATGACCAACATTGGATAAGAATTGACCGAAATATATCTAGAAGAAAATATTAAATTGCAAAATAACCTTAACTTTTGACCTTTTGAGGTCACATGTAAATTACAAAAATGTGCAGTGTTACAAACATTTTTTTTTCAATACTTTATTTAGTTCCCATGTATACATACAGAATCAGCATAATCCATAATTCACTGTTGATCCATTACTGAAAATCTAACAAATTATACCTTTCAACCAATGTACATCAAAGTGTCACTTCTTTCTAACAAAATTAATTTGTGTACTATGGCTACAATACTTTCCGAATTACAGCATCAAATAATTGTATTTATGTCTTTTTGTCCAAAACCACTTCCTAGTAGTTATTACCCTGTTCCGCAGTCCGAACTCTTTACTCTCCATAAGCTAACCTGTTCCTGTCTAACTTATATACATAGAAGTTCTATTTCCCATATTGCACACTTTCCTCTGTAAAATTTTGACATAGGCTGTATTAGCCCAAATAAATTAAAGGGTCTTCAGTGGGTAACTACTCAACATGATTCGGAGACTTTTACCCGTACATGTCTCTATGAGTAGCGGCTCCTTGTCTAAGCTAAATATTCAGAAAAGACAACCCACATAATAATGAATAAATATGAACGTGGCAATTGATGATTTAGCTGAATATGTGAAGTTTTGCTTATAAATGCAGAGCTTCATATCAAAGAAGAATACCTGTCAAACAAACCATAATTACCAAATGTACATAGTACAGGTTCAGATAAGAACAATTTGACTTACCCCTGAACCAATATGTACCCTTTCTAGCTGGACAGCTTATCCTAGTTAAACCATCCACCAATGTTTAACTGAAGTGGAAACAAGCTGGGGCATTATATTCAGTCCCAGTGATTGTAAAATAAACAGTTGCAGCTAGACCACCTGTACAAACCAAGGGAAATCCTAACAAGGACTGCAAAAATGTACATCCTGCACCAACAATGTAAAACAAACCCCATGATGACACCTACTCCTCAAACAATTAAGCTCTATTTAACTGCCAACCCTGAGTCAATGTGTCAACTTAATGTGTCAAGTTTGTGACACTTGAGAAAATACTGCCAATTTTGAGTAGTTTTTTAATATTGAGTAAATGTGCATTTAGGCATATCAGAAAAGAATGGAAGTCATTAGCATTTATGCCAAAAACATGCTATCAAAACAATTTTTCTTAACAGGATTTTTAGTACAATTAGGCAAACATGCAACTGTCGTAGGCCGCTTCTTGCTACCTGTAGCCCCTGGGGGTTTACCTAACAGAAAACATGTAAGCCTAAAATGTCTGATGGTGAATATTGAAACAGAAAGATGCCAAAAGATAAAGTTAAGTAGCAAAACAGACAAGTCTAAAAACTGTAAATTATTGTAGCCAAACTTTCTAATAATCTTTGGATGTTAACAGTAGAATTATAGAGCAAGTCAGAAAAGATTGAAAGTCTTTTGTATTTATGTCAAGAGAATGCAATGAAAATATTAACCCGATATCACGTACAATTAGGCAAGCTTGTAACTGTCTTAGGCCGCTTCTTGCTACCTGTAGCCCCTGGGGGTTTACCTAACAGAAAACAAGCTAGCCTAAAATATCTGAAAGGTGAACATTTAAACATAATGATGTCATAAGATAAAATTAAGTAGCAAAACAGGCAAGTCTAAAATCTCTAAAATTATTGGGCAAGTCAGAAAAGAATGAAAGTCTTTTGTATTTATGTCAAGAGAATGCAATGAAAATATTAACTAGATATCAAGTACAATTAGGCAAGCTTGTAACTGTCGTAGGCCGCTTCTTGCTACCAGTAGCCCTGGGGGTTTACCTAACAGAAAACAAGCTAGACTCCCCAATGTTAACCAAATGCTGTGAGTTTTCCATTTACTGCATGTATGCGTTTTAAAACTGATACTTTCCTTTTCAATAGAAAAAGAAAACTAGTGAAATTAATATTAGTGGACTGAAGTCGTTGTGAATGTATATACTTTTTCCCATATTAAATGCAAAAAATTAATGAAACTTTCTTTGGTTCCTTCTAGAGTCCAAAAGTGACATCTTCTTGATCAATTGTTATTTGTTCATGTCAATCAGATTCCCAAATTTTTTTTAACTTTCCCCAAAATATCTTTGCAGTGGGACATTCCCAAAATTAATGGATTGTTATCTCATTAGGGAAGTCACAAACTCCACAGTTTGTATTGTTTACAATATCAATTTAGAAAAACCATGATTTCCTAACAATGATTCGATGCAAAATTTTAAATTTAAAAGTTTGTAATTTTGTTTCCATTGTTGTTTTAAAAGCTAAAGAAGAGATGAATTGGTGATGTTGCATTGTGTTCCAAATCTCTGGAAATCTATCCCTACATTTTTCAACACGTGTTGGTTCATTTGAAAAACTAAACTGTACAAGTATCCTATACAAATCTTTACAACTTAAATCATTAATAGCGATATAGTTACCTTTGATAAGGAATTTCAAAGAAGTGTTTCAAATTGTTACATTAGGACTACTTCTCATAGCGTGTCTGCACTCGTAAGGAATAGGTGAACCTATTTTAAAATACTCACGAAAATTTTTCTCGAAATTGAATTTGTTGTTTATCCTTTCTGGTGTTAGACAGTTCCGCTCTGCATTTACAATATTATTTATGAACAAAAGACCATGTTCATACCACCTTTTATAACCAGAAGACGATCAGTGGCCGAAAACCCCTCAGCCAGGATGGATGGACAGAAAAACGGACGGAAGCGTAGTGATGACAATGCCCTTGGGTAGGGCAAGGTTACTTCTGATTGACCTAATGACAAAGCTTTGGTATTAATACGATGAGCAGAGATATCAAAGCAAGGCCATTTTTCAATGCAGCACTGTGACCTAAATATATGACCTAGTGACCTAGTTTTCGCTAGGTGTCTGAGGTACCCTTAGGACCAACTGTCATATATAATTGGTGCAGCTACAATGAGAAAATTAAGATTTGAAGATATCAGGGTCCCGCAATATTTCTTCAATGCAGCTTCGTGACCTAAATATGTGACCCAGTGACATTGATTTCGATAGGCTTCTGAGCTTTAGGGCCAACTGTCATATATAATTGATGAAGCTACCTTCAATATTTTTGTAGACATTCTGTTTGAGCCGTTTTTCTTTAATGTAGTACTGTGACTTAAATATGTAATTGAGTGACCTGTTTTTTTAATATGTACCTGAATCACCTCAATGACCCTCTGCGATAAACACTTGGTCTCTGTAAAGTGGGTATTTTTGGAGATCTGGTGTAAAGAAGACATGGATGGACGGACGGACGGACGTATGTCTCTACCACGATATACTTATGCAGAAAAACATGACCCATATTCATAAATATAAAACCAAACAATGACACCAAAGAGATTCCAGAGTTACCAAAGCCTCAACATTCATCTTCCAATACCAATGTGAAGAAACAAATTTCACTCCTGACTTGAAACAGGCAGTCACCCACAAAAGGCAACTGGTGGTTTTGAATCGGTCCTCTCAACCTCTGAAATATTCTTCATTAAATACAGACTATAGTGTTTCCAATATGTACAGGCCCAACCACTTACAATTAAAATATTATTCCTTCTGCAAAAGATAAAGGAGAATTGGTAGGCGTATCACTATTTTGGTTCTTCTGACTAGATTGGACGGATGCATAGATGGCGACAACAGAAGGCCGAGGGGTAAAAAAAATTAGCTTTTTCTGTATCAGTAATTTTTCAATACACCATATCACTTTCCTGCGAAAGGAAAAATTAGTATGAGGTTATAAAAATGACTGAACTTTATTACAAGCCTTCAAAATATCTCTACAAAATATAGGTATAGTTACATTTTCCCAGAGAGTATCAAGAGAACAACTCCTAAATAAATCTTGTAATGTTATGCCTGGAGAAAACAATGACACTACACACTTCCAATTTGCATTTTTTTCACTGAAGATGAGTTTACCCAAGAAAGCAATAAAGATTTAACCTTCAACTTAAAATTAGGAAATTGTAACCCTCCATTTGAAGGTGTTTGATACAGGATATCATTTTTTTAACTTTTGGTACATTACTACCCCATATGAATGTATTAATTTCTTTTTGCACCATTTTTATTATGTCTGAAGTTACGGATAGTGTGCACAATATACCAATTTTGAAATACCTAACAACTTCACTATCACAATTTTTCCCATTAAAGACAAATTACGCATTTTCCAAGTATTTAATATATCCTGCATTGAATTAAATTTTCTTTCCAAATTTTTAATGATAATATTATGTTCATCTGAAGTAAATGTTATACCTAAAGTAGAAAAGTTTATGGAGCACCGTTTTGCAGGGATGCTACCTGGCTCTCTTTTCACATATGAGCCAATCCATATACATTCAGGTTTTTTTGTAGATTCATTTTTTCAAACCACCATTTTTCCATGCTGAAAAAAGTTGGACTAATTTTCCAGAATCTTCATCTGGCACGAAACATGTGGTATCATCTGCCAGCTGACTCAGTTTTATCCCATTTTCCCCTATTTGACGTCTTTAATATTTGGATTCTCGAGAATATATGTAGAAAGTAATTCAACTGCTAAGACAAACAATATATGAAAAAGGAAATAACCCTGTTGAACGCCCATGTGTAAAGAGAAAAAGGATGAAGTATATCCATCGTTGATAACACAACTACTTATATCAGTGTATTTAATTTTGATCAATTTTCGAAATTCTACTGCATAATTGAGTGCCTGTAATGTTTTATCTTAAAAAACCCAGTCCAAAGTATCAAATGCTTTTTTCGAAATCTATTAGTAGTCTCAAACCTGGTATTTTCTTCGAACTAGTCCAATTTATAATGTCTGTAATTGGCCTAATATTTTCTCCTACAGTTACACTCGCGTTCAAATTAACAAACGCCAAACGCACGAACGTTTCCTAAACGTTTCCCAAACACTTTCAGGGAAAGTCAAACGTTTTGCAAGCGCGTAGCAAACACTTTGCAAACATTTACCAAACGCTTTCAAACACTTTGCCGAACACGTTTGGTGAAAGCCGAACGTTTTCAAACACTTTTCCAAACGCTTTCAAACACTTTACACTTTGCGCCAAACGTATGTGATACATGTACATGTACACTTGGTAATCTAATTCTAATGACATGTATTTGTCACCTTTACCTGCTAATATTTATATTGTTACTGGTAATCAACAATATTATGACATGGTCATACCTAATTAAGGAAGAAAATAAGTACAGGTAGAAGAAAAAAATAATATGCCTACATTAGCAGGTTCGACATTTCGTTTATTATAAAGTTAAAGATCTTTCAGTAGCAAGTATACCCATCCGCTATCATACTTTTTCTGAAAGTGAAGTTCTTGAAAAAAGGCTAACTTTTAAAATTTCGAATGGAAATACAGAAGCAGCTCAATTTAAGTATTGTTTGGCTTACTAAGCCAAGCAATAGAATTAGCTCCAGTGGAGTAAGCCAGGCGATACTCCATTGGTCCTTGGAGTAATTATATATTTTAATTGAAAATTAGGAAGTATTTCGGAGTAAATTTATAGGCAATATCATGATCAGATCATGAATCATGATCACATCATGAATCATGATCTGATCATATTGCCTTTGGATTTACTCCGAAACAGTTTTTGAAGGATGAAGTATTCATGACATCTTAAATGAAGAATTAAGTCTTTAATTAATTTTAGTTGAATTAGACACTTGGGTAAACGTATTTGGATCGTGTTTTATATAAATATATACAACCTATAATGCTGGATAAGTGCACACTTACATCTGGGTACATCATATATTGCTGGACCTGTTGCAAATATGTTTGGAGATTCTTCATCATTTAAATTGAAGTGTTTGAAAGCGTTTGTGAAAGAGTTTGAAATCGTTCGGGTAATTGTTTGTGCAAGTGTTTGAACGCGTTTGGAGAAGTGCTCGGTAGCTTTGTGAAAGTGTTCGAACGTTTTGTAAAAGTGTTTGAGATTTTTCCCAAACGCTTTCCAAACACATTCCAAACACTTTCCAAACACATTCAAAACGTTTTCAAACGTTTCCAAACACAAGCCAAACACCAGCAAAACGCGAAAAAAGCGTTTGGCTGTTAACCTTTAGCCGGGCGTAACTATATATATCTTCCTTTAACATCTCCAGTCTAGTCTGCATGTATTTATTAATTTTGGCAGATAATTTGGAATCTTAAGGTTAAAGCTTTTATAACCAACTTATAATCGATCTTTACAGTGATATAGGTCTCCAATTCTTCAACAAGCACATTTTTCCTTTTATTTGAATTAATGATCACACCCCGTCTTTGATCAACAGATAATAGACCATTTTCCAAAGTATGGTTAAAACATTCAACGACTAATTGTTCTTCCACAAAAATTAAAATCTGCAGTGAACCCGTAACGTCCAGGACTTTTATTATTTCTAAACATTTTTAAACCATTGATGCACTCACTCCTGGTTATCTGCTCATTGTATCATTGTTTCTATTCATCTGGTAGCTTCTAATACTGGGATCATTGAATATATTTTGTAATGCGGGATCTTCTGTTTCAGGAGGTACTGTGTTTGAAGAATATAAATTCTTATAAAATGATTTTTTTCTGCATCCAAAATATCTTTGGGCTATTTATTACCCTTTCAAGTTGATTGCCCAGTATCTCGCAGAATCTTTAGCTAAAAACGACATCGGTGAATTTTGGAGAAACATCAAGAAAGGAAAAATAAACAAGGTATGTCTGGCATTAGTGATGATGAGTCTAATGGTGAAAAGATAGATGATTTATTTGCGGACAAATTTGATAGCTTATACAATTCGGTATCTTATGACAAAACTCAAATGGAAAAACTGAAATTAGAACTGGACAATCTCATTCAATCTCACAATGACTCAATTATTGATAGACTCGTATCTGTACAAAAAGTAAAATTCGCAGTGAAAACGTTGAAATGTGGCAAACATGATAATGACAGCGGACACTACTCCGACCACATTATACATGGAAATGACAATCTGTATGTTCACATGTCCTCATTGTTCAGCGCTATGATCACTCACGGCTATGCTCCGAGCGGCCTATTAAATGTATCTGTTTACCCTATCCTTAAAAACAAAAGGAAAATTTTAAATGACTCTGAAAATTATAGAGGCATTGCACTTGGGAGTGTGATCGGAAAGATTTTAGACTGGGTTATCTTAAATGATAATGGAAGCTCTCTTGATTCTTCTAATTTGCAGTTTGGTTTCAAGCCAGGCAGTTTCACAACTCAGTGTACTTTCGTAGTATCTGAATGTATTAACTGTTACTTGAAGCATGGGTCGAATACTCATGTAGTATTCCTCGACGCTAGTAAAGCTTTCGACCGAGTCGAATATGTGAAACTATTTTCTATCTTGATACACAAAGTACTCAATCCCATTGTACTCAGATAATTACTGAATATTTACACGAATCAAAATGTCAAAGTGAAATGGGGAAATGTAGAATCCAGATCTTTCAGTTGTTCCAATGGTGTAAAGCAGGGTGGAGTGCTTTCCCCGATACATTTCTAAGTCTATATTGGCGAATTGTTGACGAAATTGAAAGATTCAGGTTCTGGTTGTCATATTGGAAATATCTTTGCCGGAGCTGTCGCATATGCTGATGATATCGCTTTACTTGCCCCTACCACAACATCCATGTCTAAATTACTTAGCATCTGCACATTATATTCCGAGGAATATAAGATCTCTTTTAATCCTGATAAGTCTAAATCAATATTCTTCGATTCTGAAAACACATCACGAAGCCAACCTTCTATTCAATTTAATGGAGAAAATATTGAACAAGTCAATTCCTACAAACATCCAGGCAGCATTATCGGTAGGCATGTTGCTGAAGAAAATATTCGAAATTATATATGGATTTTTAATTACGAAATTAATATACTCATGTCCCAGTTGAAATATATCTATTCAACGACAAGGCATAAGCTGTTCAAAAGCTATTGTATGTCACTTTTCGGCTCTCAGTTATGGGATTTCTCCGGTAAAGAGGTTGAGCTTTTTCACACTGCCTGGCGTAAGGCCATCAGGGTTTTATGGAAACTACCGCCCCGCTGTCATAATAGACTTCTTCATCTAATATGTGACGATCATGATATCAAAGTACAACTGCACATGCGTTTTCTTAAAATTTTCTACAGTTTATACCATAGCAGAAACACAATAGTATGCTCCTTAGCTAAACAGGTAATCGGAGGCAGTCGATCGTCGGTATGTAACTCACTGAATTATATTTCATCTAAGTATGGTCTATCAAAAGCACAGCTACACCTATGCTGTCTCGTAAACCATGAGAAAAACAGATGTTAGCACCCCACTCGTGTTTCCACATACTTTCATCCTCCATGCAACTGTCAGTTTCTTGTGAGAAAATAATACTTTTATCAAGTTTCCTCAGCCAGTGAAATACGGCTCTACGCTTTTTAACATCTCGCAGGCCCCGCACATTCAGTGAATATATTGTTACAATATAAATACTAGGCAATATTAAAAAATGGTCATTCTTTGAATATAAAAATTCATATACCTTTGCTTCAAAAAAATGTTAACTGAATAAAGCGGTACATCTGATGTTTCACACTTAATGCTTCTTCACCGGAATTTTTTGGGAAACTCTTTTCTACACACATATATAGAAATGCACAAAAACAGTACCTAACATGCTGCAGTCACACAGATATGTGGCCTCTGGCACATATTAATTCTCTATAATGTTGCAAACTACGAAAAATGAGTGAATGACACAAGACAAGGACAACGAACACATTACAAATACCAGTAAAAATCAAACTCAAACATGAGGTCATGTGGGTATTTGAATTACTACTGTCACATGGTCAAATAATCAAACACGAAGAAAAAAGTATGTGCCTCCTGACGAAAATTAATAATTATACTGATAGTAATACTTATGAGTCCATACGATAGAACCTTCTTTTAGTCAATTGTATACTTAAGTAGAAGTCTAGGAAATCGAAATTATAAACATTGAGTGATAAAGAAAAAAAGAAGAAAAAAGAAAAAAGAAACGAAAGCTACATGTACCTTACTCATATGCCTGATACATGTTATGTCAACATAAACAATACGAAAGAATACAAACAGGAGCCACCGGCGGCGGGTGCCCTCTACACCCTTATTCCAAACACAGATGATAGAAGCCTGACAGACAAACAGAAATCTCACACTTCAATTTTGCATTCTAAATCTCTGAAACCATTGCTGTGAGAAAGACTTACCAAGGTGACTTTCTTCCCCTGAAACCTTGACAGAAATGAACAACTATTTCGACAAAGTGTTAAGCAATTATAAAATGTAATAAAGCTTGAGGTACATTACAAACTAATGCATTGTCTCAACTTACAACATAAAAGAGAATGCATATAGAAACGTATAAAAAATATAAGCTCTATCACTGAGCCAGTGTCTTGCATACATTAACTCAACATGTTTTTGTTCACACGCAAAAAAATGGAAGTACAGTGTCAAGTTACTTTTTTTATGAAAATGTACAAAAGTATATGTTCAATTGTGTATGCAGGTATGTTCAATCAGAATGAGTTTTCCAAGCCGATATGCCCTTGAAATACTGAAACCATATTTTGTGCGCTACATGTGTATGTATGCAAAGATATCATATTCCTTGTGTACAATAATTATTAAACATGTACCAATAATTGTTAAGCACTTACATAGGCATGACAAGCATTTGAAGAACACATGGTGAAGTGTGAATAAATATATGAGATAAATGTGCACGAAATGAAGGACGCAGAGGGGCGAGGCACACCATAGGCAAGAGGCATAAGAGGACTACTCACACAGCCGAGCATTACCACCAAC
The DNA here is from genome assembly GCA_964020975.1 of Hermodice carunculata. Classification (NCBI taxonomy): domain Eukaryota; kingdom Metazoa; phylum Annelida; class Polychaeta; order Eunicida; family Amphinomidae; genus Hermodice; species Hermodice carunculata. The sequence goes on along the minus strand of OZ026613.1, from coordinate 78,981,324 downwards.
AACCTCTCCACAACGGGACGAAGCACAGACCTCCCAAAACCCCACTGCCACCAGGAGAGAGTGGCTGTTGCAGGGAAGGCTGGGCCTTTTCTACCTATCCTCAGCAGGAGTGCCTCCAACCCTAAGAGAACCATCCCCCATCCCCACCCCGCATCATGAACATCCTGGTATCAAACTTGGTATCGTACCTCACATGTACTAGAGCATGTGTAACCTCATAGGTTCCCAGTGATTATGGAAAAGTACATAGACTTGTAGGATATGCATATACGTTCATACATAAGCATTATTGTTAGGTTATTAAAAAACAAGATATAACATGGCAGATGGATGTCACTTAACTAAAAATAATTAGAACCCTGAAAATACCAGACCCAACGTTTCATTGTCATATATATATATATATATTTATATATTTATATATATACATACATTTATAAATAAATATATATATATATATATATATATATATATATATATATATATATATATATATATATATATATATACATGTTACAAAGGAAGTCTTGCTGTAGTCCAGCAATATTTCACTCTGGGGTAATTTCGGACGCGATTGTACACCAGATATATGTGCTTACTTAGGTCATCTGATATTACTATGTCGCTTCCATTTAGTGCTCTTCTGGCCCTCATCATGGACACCTTCACATCTCCGTAATGAAATCTGACAATAAAGCTGGGTTTCCATGTGCGCGTATTGCGTACTGCGCACTGCTATTGCGTAGTGCGTAGTGCATAATAATTAATTGACTTATAATTAACTACCCCATTTCCATGTATGCGTAATGCGTAGTACGTACTGCGTGTTGCCTACGCGTTTCAATCGCTCTGTTTAGCGATGTGTACGCATCACGCATGGTAGACGCGCGTACCATACACAAAATGGCGCCAAATCCTACCAAAGTATACATTGTATACGTGCAGTATACCCCTGGTTTGCGGATACATGGAAAATGGTATACGCAGTACGCAATACGCACCCCAACTACGCAATACGTTGTACGCAATGCGCAATACGCGCACATGGAAACCTAGCTTAACTGGCTTTGGATCTGTGATATTGGCCTCACTGCGTAAACTGCGCGCCACCGCTGTATTTTTGGGCTCAAGGGATACCTTAAGCTTATCCTTCATGAGATCTGCTACTTTTTGGACACAGTTTTCATCTGGTTCTCGAGGTTGGCCAAAGATCCGGGCAATGCACTTTCTTGAATACTGCTCATTCTCTATGGCATGTATTTTCACCTCACCAAGCTCTCTCCGCAGACGTTTGTTTTCATCTTCAAGTGCTTTTACTCTCGCTTTTAAAGGTACAATACTGTCCTCTATTACCTTCTTCAGCTGTGTGAGGGGATATTTCTTTAGATCTTTCAACATCCTATTCATTTTCCCCCCAATGCCTCCATTTTGACAGCAAGATATGATGAGTTACTAGATTCATTTTCAGAAATGTTTTTAGTAACTGTTTGGCCCTTTTAATGTCAACTTGTGGTGAGGAGATGCTGCTGGTACTACAAGCTAAGCTTTGTATCTTGTGACGTTTTTTCCCCTTTTCACCTTTTACAGACATGAAAAGGTATAAAAAATATATATATATTTACAGTCCACTGTGTATCACTCTGCATGTTTGTTCCAATTAGGATAACTGTCACGCCTTCTTGCCCCAGGTATACTATGGCTACCACTGTATGGACTCCAGCAAAACTTCTGGCAAAATATGGGGCACAACATATAGCTGGTGTTCATATTTTCGCAATCAAGTCTCTATACTCACAGACAGATCTTGGTGAGTTTATACATACTGTTAAAGCCAGCACCCTCTTGACCAGTGTAAAAATCCCACAAGCTGGCAAAGTGGGGTCCACTCTAGATGGTGGCGACCTTGACCTCCCAGTGTTACAAACATATTAATTGAAGTCGGATTGGTTACCTGTACTTATAACAGTTTTGAAGAGATTCAAGATTTAAATTTTCAAATGGCCCTAATTTGCATAATTCTCAAAACCATTGAACCACTTTACAAAACTCAAGACTTAATGTATGGAAGAATGATCATCCAAGTTTGAAGTTTCTACGTATAACACTTTTCAAATGAAATGTCACAAAAATTTGTCTATAAAGAAAGAAGGAATTCCTAGAAAAAAACAATATGTCTGTGTTGCCACACAGACATAAATACTTTTGGGTGGTAGGTGTTAACCTTAGTTTGGACATTATGTCACACATACTTGATAATTTATTTGCAAATTGGGTCAAACTCATCCGTATTGACAATTAACAAGCATTTATTGAAGATCATCCAAACCAAACCTATTTAGCACATTTGCTCAGCAATTACATTGCTATATTGATGGAGAAATGGTTTAGTTGGATACCGCTTACACATTACTCCGCACTGACACACAGCTGAAGAAGGGTATATGACGTTCTTTTTTTACTCGTCCCTGTTTCATGCTTCAAATATTTTTAGGATAAAAACGTTGCCTTCGTCAAACGCTCCATGACTGTTAAACCCCGTCTCCCTCACAAACACTTCTTTCAGATCGTTTGAAGATTTTTGCGGGCCCCGTCATGTACATAATGCCCAATCTTCGCCTTTTAAAGCATTTTTGGTATCAGCGGCATATCTTAGTAGTTGAAAAATGCAAAGGTTATGTAAATTTTGTGTTCCAATTAATAACAGAAAAAACATAATGGTACCTCCTTTTTTTCTAGGAAAGATGTTTACGACGGCTCCGCGGCTAATTCGACTTCCACACGTTGATTCATAAACTACGATGCAAGATGAACACGTATTGTTGCAAAAACCGGTGCCATTTTTTTTATCTGGTTCACTAAGATATATTTGAGAAAAGCTGGTGTGAAAAACATGTCCTCTATATAAACTTAATGTTTCCGAATACACTGCGATTGATACGGTTACACCCGGTATGGGAACATCTCACACGACTTGGAGGTTTTATTTCTTCTTGCCATGTTCTTGTTTCAACGTTTGTGATGTACAACTTTCAGTTTTTGCTGTCCATCGTAGAAAACTTTTGTCAAAGTGTCCAGTCTGAAAAAAAGGGAACTTTAATTTATAATTTTGGATTTTTTCTTTCGTCATCATTATGCAACAAAACACCGGTCTTGATTCTTTTTTAATTTCCATTGAAATTAGGCAGCATAAAAATAACCACAGTAACACTCTTAAAGTTGGCTACCGTAAAGGAAGGTATAAACCAGATGGACTTCTCTTCATGCAAAGTTTGTTCCACATATATATACATAAACGTATATGGAAGTTGTCTGGTCTAATAATTCACAAAACCGGCGATTTCATGTACGAAACCCTGGGTTTCAGGATACAAAAACTGGGTTTCATTGATACAAAATCCAAGGTTTTGTTATGAAACTCTGGGTTCCATTACAAATCCGTGGGCTTTATACAGAGTGAAAATAACTGAGCAAGTCACACATCTGCATGCTTGTTCCAAAACCCTGGAGTTTGTGAATCAAAGTAATTGCTTCCATCAACCCTTGGTAAATCTCAGAGTTTCGATACAACACCCTATAGGCTTTGGCAATTTTGAAATAACAGACCAAAACCCAGGGCTTTAAAATCTTACAAAGCCCTGGGAATTGTTACGTTGCATTACCATGGGAATCGAGAGTTTTAATTTGAGAAACAAAACCCAGGTTTTTGTGATGTACCAATCAGCACACGTGATCCTGCAGCTGTTCACAAAACCCTCAGTTTCCACACAAAACTGATGGTTTGGTTGTAAATCCAAAATTTTGTTATGTTAGTTACAAAACCTGACGAAATTGTGCTTGAAATGTTCAGTTTTTGAAAAAAAACACGGTTTGGTTGCTTGCCTGCTAAAACCTGCATCCTGCTTCTGTTCTTTCACTTATTTAAAAATCCAGGGTTTTGTTCTGAAATTTCAGGGTACTGTGCTTGCATTGTTCACAAAACAAATATTTTACCTTTTGTCAAGACTATTTTGAGGGCTATTGTGCCAGTGCACATTTTAAGCTTGCATTACTGAGAGGTGTGCCGGCTGTGACCTCACAGTTTAGTACTTTTATGCAAGAGGATCATGATAATCATGTGCTCCGCTCATTGGAATCTGCTGGTTTTGCAAGTGCACTTCACTGCTCTATTGCATGTACAGTATTAGTATATATTACTAATAAGTGACTAAATGTTAGATATTACTAAGATGTAAGCCAATAAATTGGCATTTCAATGTCTCTCAAGGTTGAAATTAACAACACCAAACCAAACCCAATTGGTACTCTTCTACCGATGTTTTTATAGTAACTGTGGGCCCAGGATCCACCATTAGCAAGATAAAAGCCAGTATGTCAGGTGTGCCGAGCTTGAATTCTGCTAAACCTAGTATATGCGTCCCTAGTCAGGGAATGAATGATGATCGCACCTTCACAAGTTTGGTAAGGCCCACTTTGGCAACATCCATATGCGAAAGCAAAGTATTCCACACAAGAAGTTTGACAATGTTGCAATGAATCTACTGTACTACTGCTGTATACCTATACATTAGTGGTAACAAAGTTTGATATCCCATAATTTCATCATGACTTAATACCATCGTTTTGCAAACCTGCATTATCTTTTGTTAGATTATATTCTTATAAAATTTCAGGCAATTTCCTTCAGTTGTTCTGGAGAAGAAGTACAAAAAGCATCAATACATAGCGGTTCATTGCAAAAATCAGAAAAACTGCAATGCCACCTATGATCAAAATGTAAAGTACGTGACCCCAAGTTACCTAGAATGCAATATCAAAGCAATTGGCCAAGTACTTCTTACTAAGAAAATTTGATTCCTAAAAAAAAATATTGCATCATCTTCCCCTTCACAAAGCTGACAGAGGTTGACCTGGGAGACATCTGTGCGTAAAATCAAAGCATTCCATGAAATCTATTTGATAATATTGCAATGTATGCACTGTATTAATTGCTACATGCATGCACAGTAGCAACACTTACTGACACATGGTTTCAAATTTGGTTTGATATCCCATAGCTTCCTCAAGGATGAACATATCCTTATCATTTTGTAAAAAAAATCGTCGCCTTTTCTTAGATTATATTCTGATAAAATTCCATGCAATTCTGTTTAGCCATTCTGAAGAAGCCGTCGAAATAGCATTTACACACACACACACACACACACACACACACACACACACACACACACACACACACACACAATATTTTAAAATATGATAAAATTACAGCACCACTTGGTGATCAAGATAGGAACTACGTAACCACTGGTGACCCTGTATGTAATTTCGAAGCAATTGGCTAAGTAGTTCTTGAGAACAACATTTTTCATATTTTTAAATTAAAAAAGATCATAAACTAGACATACCTTCAACGCAAGCGTTGACTGAAGGGTACGCCATTTGTTCAAATTAAGTCATGGTGACACCAAAACCTTATCAGTTCATTGTGTCAGATAAGGTAGGCATATAGCCAAATTTGAGTATTTTACATGCAGACATTCTGTAGATATCGCCGTAACAAGAATGTTCAGATCCATATGGACCGACAGACGTACAACCCAAAAACGGAAAGGGTCCCCTATGGGGCTGAGCCTTAAAAAATAGAAATCATCATCTCTTACACAAACTTAGTAGAGGGCCACCTGCGAAACATCCATGTGCAAAATCAAAACATTCGATGCAACAGTTTTTGAGAAGTCGAATATGTAGAAAATGTGACGGACAGATAAACTGACAGACGACAGAGGCATGCAGATTGTATAAGATCAGGGTTTTCTCTGCAAATCAGAAATTTAGGTTTTTCACATAATTCAGGGTTTTCTAGCAATTGTAAATTGTACGCTATTTACTTGGGTTTAAGAATTTTTATAAAACCCTCCGTCAAGAGGCAAAACCAGGATTTTGTCTTTGAAACCCACGATTTTCTTCATAAAACCCTGAGGTTCCTACGAAAAATCAGGGTTTAGGGATGAAACTTAGAGCTTTGTCCATGAAACAATTTCAAGTCAATGTCTAGGAAAGGAAATGTTATATCTCATTGGTTGCTACATTATTCTCTCTAAAACGTTACCTTTAAATTTACAATACCTTGGGTTTTGTGACACAAATCCCAGGGTTTTTGGAAGATACAAAACCCAGTGTTTTGTAAGGGTACAAAACTGGTATGGGTATGGGTATTGTGAATCATTGAACAATTCAAACACAAAAGCTTGAGATATCACTACAAACCACAAGGTTTTGTAGCCGAATCTGGCGGCTTTTGCTGATAAATGTAAGGGTACATACATACTGCTTTAGTAAAAATCAATCAGTTACCCAGTGGACACCACATGGTACAACTCAACCTTCAGTACTTATGAATAGATGTAGAACATTTTTTTCTTTCAGTTCAGAATGGGATATTATCTTGACATTTTGATTAAGTATATTGCATCATAAGTATACAAATCCAGCGCACACAGACTCCTCCATGATAAGTTGCCAATTATTCTTCTAATCTGCTTAAAATCATTAAAAGAAATTAAATTCAACATACTGAACATTAGAGGCAAAACGCTCAGAACTGCCCTATGAGAAATCACCCAGCTTTCTTGCGCACGATTTTCTCTTTAATGTTTTTTTTGTGCCTGCACAAATTGAGTCCTTGAGGTTACAAGTTTGGAAATGACTCTTAAAATCTTTATTTTGTTCATGTTATTCCCGCTTTTGATTAATTTGCAAGCTTATTCACTCTTTTGCTTTTATGTAAGTGAACGGATTCGACAGTGAGATTTCAAAATTTAGAATTTGACTGTCAGGAATCACCGACCTTTCTTGCAAATGATTCCCTCTTTCAATTTCCTTTTTGACGTCGGCAAGGACTTGGGCACACTGACTTGCAGCATAAGCATTGGCTGTTGCGGACGCTCCGTAGGCAGCAGGGATGAGGAAGGACGCTGCTCGTGTAGCCCCGCTAACCAAGGGCAAGTTAATGGCGGTGTCCACGGTTGATGAGAGAGCCGACAGGAAACTGTCAAATATACCCGAGTAGTGTATGAAACCCTTTCGCTGCCAATTGTGACGAAAGTCGACTGTCCTTTGAAATGATATGATGACACCCGATTCATATTCTATGCAAAATGACCTTTCTTTCCAGTATCAGTGTGCTGATGTTTGTCGAGACCATTACAGTGGTGCACGTCTACAGCTTTGCAAAACACGCTTTAGCGGCACTGCGCCCAAGCTGTTGTGGAAAGCTGTTAAATCAGTCAAAACTTGGCACTGAAAGAGTACATCGATCTGAACCCATGACCACGCTACCAAACGCACCGAGGCTATTTGTTGACGATGGAAAGAGTTGGAATAATATATTCCAAATAAAAACGTTTGGAATGGGAAGCTTGCACATTCATAGCTCCATTATTTCTACTAGGGCGGCGCTACCGTGCTGGTGAGTTCAGAGGCATATGCACACCCAGCACCACAGTGAAAACCCAGTATGGCCAAACATTAGAGCCATTCCTCATACATTCATTATCATATACAAGCATTATTTCCCCCTAGTGGGAATAATGGAACTGTGAATGTGCAAGCTTCCTATTTGTAAGTAGTTATTCTTTTCAATATTATTTTTAAGGCTATGGCCAAAATTTCAAATTTTACATTTCAGTTTTCAATCTGGTGAAGGATTTTGTAGGTTTATATCAATCCCTGACTAATATATGACTGGGGAGAGGCAGATATGAATAAACAAAACATTTTTACCCTAACAACGTGGTAAATCTTGCAATCAGATTTTATATGAACTATCATATGATATCTGAATTTATACAACTTCAAGCTAACACAAAAGTTGAGGGCCTAAAGTACTCAGTGCATGTACATCCCAGTGTAACTTAGTATTGTGAGAGTACATCTACTAGAAACATGACCATCAGTATGACAAACACTGTAGCAAGGATTATGAATGCCATATTATGCCTTTCGGGTGCCCCTGAGTCTTATAGCATCCTTTCATTTTTGTTCCCATGGTGCTGAAATAATGTCAATTGAACATTTTGATGATGCAAAAACGGCTTTATAATACATGCACATGAAACATTGATTGGAATGGGAATCTTGAACATTCACAGTTCCATTATTCCAGCTAGGGGAAAATAATGCTTGTATATGATAATAAATGCATGAGGAATGGCTCTAATGTTTGCCCATACTGGGGTTTCACTGTGGTGCTGGGTGAGCATGTGCCTCTGAACTCCCCAGCACGGTAGCGCCGCCCTAGAAGGAATAATGGAACTATGAATGTGCAAGCTTCCCATTAGATTGAAATTAATTCAGAGACAACAGTGTTCCAGATAGCACGTCTAATGTATAAAATGCGACCAGGTGGAGCCACATTTTTTCATAGGCAATGGTTACTTCAAGTATTGATAGTCAGTTAAATTGGGCTAACACTGATTGCTCAGATCTACTTACCCGCCTACTGCACCCATCTGATGTTGCGTCTTTCTCTTTTGGACTCTTTCCTTCTGCAGGGTGAGTCTATTGATGCATATCTCGAGCTCATGCCTCACATCCTTGTATTTCATGCAAAGGGTGAAGATGTTGCTGGTCATCTGTGCTTCAGGCTATAAGAATTAGAAAGACAGTAAGTAGACTTTCCTGCACAACAGACTAAGTTCTATGTGATCTCCGCTACACAAGTTGGGTGTAAAAAGAAAAACTGACCTTAATCTGGTTAGGCAGCAACAAATTAAACGGCCCTTTTATATGAAACTGGTTTTATGCGGTACTGTACCACTTCACAGTAATTCTTTTACCATGCGAGTCTCATTATCTATAGGGGTATTCTGTGTTCAATAATGACACTACAGTACCCAAGGTACACCCAAAACCCCTAGTTTCACTTCAGTAATAAGGATCATGTACAATATAAAACTATTCAAAAACTTGAATTACCAATGGATTGAGATTTTGCTCCTTTCCCCCTCTCAAGTCTAAAAACGCTTTTTTCCTGGAATTAGTTAACTGACACCCAAGAACCTATAACTCAAATGTGAGAAGGAAAAAAGAAACCTGCCATACAAATATATATGCATATATATATATATATATATATATATATATATATATATATATATATATATATATATATATATATATATATATATATAAATGAATAAGCTACAAACATTTAACAGTTTGAAGTAAAGTTTTTAAAAAGCATGGTAAAATTGCATATTTCCAAAAGATTGGTGAACTATCAATTTGAGCTAAGACCCCCTCCCCCTGTTTGATGGTTCATTCATATTTTGGAATGGTTTTGATTCCCTAAGCACTCACGTGACTTTGGAAATTGCTTCAAGAGCAGCAATGAGCATCTTGTTCTGGCCCTTTAACATGACCATCACCATGTGTAAAGCCAAATTTGCTGCTAATTCACACATGTAAAGTTAAATGTGCTGCCAATTCCGATATCATGAGAACTGTAGAAGTAATAAGAGTGACCTGTGACCTTGAATATATGACATCAATGTCACCCATGCGCACCGTCAATCTGGCCCTTTTGGATGACCATGAATGGTTTACCAAAGTATTCCTTCGTGTGGTTATGGAGTCATCATTTTGGAAATGAAAAGAGACAGGATTCATCATTACCTAGCCATAAACCAGTACATCAGCTTAACCTCTCAAGGTTTCCCAAGGTAAAATTAAAAACAACAAAGGAAACCCTACAAGTATTTTAGAATTAATGTTTAACAATAACTAGAAGAGAGTTTTTCGTGCAAAAAACATTATGTATCCCCCAAGCATGACTTCAGTTTTCTGTGAAGGTGACTCAACTAATAAATTTTGGAAAAAGTGAAGGTCATCCACAATCATATGAAGAAAATTCCCAAAATCTATGGAATATCTGTACCAACAGTTTCAAGTGAATCTGGCTATACATTATAAACATAGTTATTTCAACGGGATTGCCTAATAGTTACAGTAAACTAATCTGGAGGCTCTCCGATAGTGGTGTACGTTTTGAAGAGGTCAAAATGTGAACTCCATTGCAAACCCCACTGAACTGCATGGTAATTGATGGGAATACCAAAGCTAAATTCTCTCAATTGAGAGTACACAGTATTGCAGTTATGGAATTTAGAGGCTATTAAGACCATTGAGAAACTTTGAAGAATTTTTTTTTATAACTATGATCTGTTCCATTCCAACTCAGATGAATATTTTTGTGCCATAAACACATCCAGTGATCAATTATGGAAAGCATGGGCATGGTTATGTGCGCCACTTAGGCAAGATATGCAAAATGTAGGTGCGGAATGCTTTTAAAACTGGTAAGGATAGATGTCATTCCCACTTCAATTTGCACGCTTGTCCCACGGGTATATCATAAAATGTGTTCATAAGTTTTAGCAGTTTCACCTGATTTCTTTTTGTTTTTTCTAAGTTCGCAGACTTGTTGGTTGGCTGAGCTTATCGTCTGCTCCGTCTGTCCTTCAACAATTTGCCCTTTCCAACTCCAAAACCAGTGAAGGGATTTACTTCAAACTTGATGGGAATGTACTTTGCTTGGATATGATGTTGCACATGATTGTGGTTTGTTAAAGACCATGGAAATGTTTGCATCACTTGATAACATGATTTGGGACAGAGGGGAGGGGGGAGGAGGTAGATCTAATATGCAGCATTTACACAATGCGCTTTTCTGCATTAGGGTACTTGCGGTTTATAGGAATATGTACATACGTGGTCAAGTGACAGAACGTAAAATGTTGTGGGTTCTATTTCAAAATTGATTACATTTTCAGACCAAGTGAAATATATTTTGAAACAAAATTGGCTATCGCATATAATATCTTGTACACTTTTATACATGTCAGTGTATATGCCCATGTGATTTTCCCAGAAAGGACTCGCTGCACAGTGCGTGCAATCGGAATCATCCCTGCAACCATATATGCAAGAGGACACTTATCACGGGCGATTAGACGATGATGTTTTATTTTAACCAGGAAGTATCATCGCGTGATTGATCAATTGAGATATATTTGCTAAACAAAATGTCCCATATATTTTACACGTTGAGATAAAGGAAAACATATTTTGGAATGATGTATCGTATCTGACACCTCCTGCACTGTTATGAAAGTTTTTTCAGGATACATGCGGATATGATATTCCCAGGACGGCTTCGCTTTCCTTGAATTGGACGGTTGCGCGGTTTTTGGTCAATTGTCACATACTAATATAATTTTAATGTTAAACATCAGTTGAGACAAAGTAAAATAAATTTTAAGTTAAGATGCTGTATCTTATATATTTTACACCCTTATGAAAGTATTTCAGTGTACATACTCATGTGATACTATCCAGAAAAGAAAGGGATATTTGCAGAATATAGGAACCACAGACGAAGTCCCAGTAACCATACAAGTGGACAAATCTAACGGACTATCAGTTGCTTATGTTTCATTTTCCCGAGGAAGTATTATTATTATTGAATATATTTGATCAATGAGGCCGATTCATATATATTTGGAAATATCCTTGTCCACATAAAAAGGATGTCAATGTCCGTGCCGACGTTACATACTCAGACAGGACTGCCCAATCTGGAATTAGAAAGTCGCGCGTTTATGTTAATCCTGCAAATCAACAATTGTTCGTTCGCTAATGTATGGTTCCATGGCCGCTGGGCAGTATTTCCGGGTGGGATTTGGGATTAATGCCGAAATTTGGAAATTCAACACTAAGTGTTTCCCTTGCATCAATGACGGTCGAAAAAACCTTGCTTTCGTCAAAGGCAAATTTCTGCATGCGGAACCACAAAGCCCATATGTGCATGAAGTTTCAGCACAATCTGCAACAGGATTTTGGAAAAGTCGTCAATAGCAGAACACATGCAAAATTTGCAAACAAATGTTGAACAAGTTAAGGTCTATCGGTTTGCAGAAGTGTCCCTCTAGGGATGCAATTGGGTCGAGTGGTTTCTGAGAAGAATCATTTTTTAGGGGATTTTCAATACATAATCGTTGATTTACGAGTACTGGAATTGAAAAATATCTGGCGAAGCTTTTGGGGAAGTCTAAAATATCACCTGTGGAAAATGGACGGAGGAACGGACTGACGACAGAGAGACCAACCACACAACCTCTGCTGACTAACAAGTCAGCTGAGGCAAGAATCACTTGACTGTGATCTGTTAAATTAACCTAGAAAATCCCCAAAGTACATCCGCAACAAGTTCGAAGAAGATCTGACTGCGACGCTATATAATAGTACAGAAAAACATGACCGATATCCATAAATTTCAAACTCAACAATGACAGCAAAGAGATTCCAGAGTTACCAAAGCATCAACATTCATCTTCCAATACCAATGTGAAGAAACAAATTTCACTCCTGACTTGAGACAGGCAGTCACCCATAAAAGACAACTGGTGGTTTTAAACCGGTCGTCTCAACCTTTGAAACATTTTTCATTAACTTCAGACTGTAGTGTTTCCAAAATGTTCAGGCCTAACCACTCAAAACCCAAATTGTATTACTTTTGCCAAAAATAAAAAGATACCTGGTAGGCCTATTGATTTTTAGGTCTCCTCACTTGTCAGTCAGCTGAGTTTACAGCAAAAGAAGAAAGTAGGCCTACATCGTTTTTGTGATATTTATGAATCTGGAACATGATAAACACACTCTACCTCCATTACAACTATGAGTCGGAGAACATTGCCCACAGCACAACATAGCCAATGATGTATTTCCGATATTCATATATTTCAAACCCAACAATGACAGCAAAGAGATTCCAGAGTTACCAAAGCATCAACATTCATCTTTCAATACCAATGTGAAGAAACAAATTTCACTCCTGACTTGAGAGAGGCTGTCACCCATAAAAAGGCAACTATTGGTTTTAAACCGGTCCTCTCGACCTTTGAAATATTCTTCATTAACTTCAGACTGTAGTGTTTTTTTTTTCAAAAAGGTATAGGCCTAACCACTCAAAACCCAAATTGTATTACTTCTGCCAAAAATAAAAAAAAAAATACCTGGCAGGCCTATTGATGTTTAGTTCTCTTGATTTGTCAGTCAGCTGAGTTTACAGCCAAGGAAGAAAGAAAGTCTAAATCGTTTTTGTGATATTTATGAATCTCAATTATTATAAACAAACTCTACCTCCATTATATCTATCGTATCAGTCGGAGAACACAGCCCACAGCACAACATGGCCAATGAAGTATTTATAAAAAAGTACAGAAGAACATGACCAATATTAATAAATTTCTAACCCAACCATGACAGGAAAGAGATTCTTGAGTTACCAAAGCATCAACATTCATCTTTCAATACCATTGTGAAGAAACAAATTGCATTAGAAACGCTCTCTGGAAATCGATACATAATAATAATCCTAATGGGCTCTGCTTATTTGCCACAATTCTGTATCATATCAGAAAGAGGTAGAGAGAGAGGTAGAGAGAGAGAGAGAGAGAGAGAGAGAGAGAGAGAGAGAGAGAGAGAGAGAGAGAGAGAGAGAGAGAGAGAGAGAGAGAGAGAGAATCTGCCCTTAGACCCTAACCCTGCCTCTAAGGCTGAGATATTTCCCATGCCCTGAGCAAACTCTACAGTTACCATTGCTTCATGCAGTCCAGTTTCGTCTTCTCTTTCCTAAGTTGGTAACGCCTGCCCTGCTCTGAAACGAAAGTTTAGATCCCTTTCCTCCATCTCATCATGTACTTTTCTTTGGCTTCTGTAAAACCATGTATGTCTTTACTATACCTTTTACTTTCTTTCCTTTTTTAAAAATCTTAGTTCCACCCTTCTGTTACTTCTTACGCTTTGTGTGTTTTTCAATGCTCAACCTCATCCAAACCTTCAATTCATTACTTTCCGCTAACTTATTTATATCTTTGAACCATGTTGTCTCTTCTGTCACAGCTTTTTTGCATATTTTATTGCACCAACTGTCCTCACCTACTGCTTGTAAATATCATCAGCAGTTCAACTAAGCTTTGGCAATTGTGTCTGTTATGCTATTTAACCCTCACTCCACTAAGATTGCTTCTGTTGCTGTACAAGGTGGTGCTGCAAGAATCTCTTTCCCATTTCATTCAGTGCTTTCTCCCTACCCTGGGTATCCCCCACATTTTCTGTGATAACATCTACCTCATATGGCATTCCTGGTATTGCTACTCTATCCCAAAGTACCTGAGCTGTGAAAGCCCTATTAAAACTATTTATTGTAGCTTTTATTATTCCTATTGCACAGTTCACCTTCTGCTTTATCTTTTTAATATGGTACATGAACATACCTTTACTGGTTATTTTTATCTTTACCCCAAGATGCTCATATTAATCTACCTCTCCAATTTCAATCAGCTTTCATCCTTACAACGATTAACATTAGTGTGTAGATCAGAGAGTTGATCCATTTTGCACTTGATAACCCCATAATCCTGAATTCTGATTGGTCGAGAATGGTTATGTGACATTGGTAATTGAGTTAATCTTTTCATCTGCTACAACTCTAACTTGACAGTATCATAGTGTGTTCTAAGGCAATGTTATCATCTACTTGCGAGTCAGTCATTTTATTTTGCTTTAAAACACATAATGAAGATGATATTATAGATTATAATACCATGTTCAGATTATGATATATGCAGTTACATCAAACATATTGCGTATTTTCCAAGACTATTAAGATTTAACATATGCTACATAGGTGTGTTCCTTTCTGGTCAAAGTTAAAAGTTTTATTAGTTTGTATATAATGTCACATCACTTCCAGGTAACTCCTTCAAGATCAATTTCCGGAATCATTTCCCATTTCACAGAAGCAACAATACTTTGCTCACAATGAAAGAAATGAAGGAAGAATAAAGTTTAAGTGTCTATTTTTGCTGATTTCTCTCAACTTGGCCATGCTCCTTATGCTACCATTCTTCTCTACGGATTATTCTTTTTAGTCAGACATACTGGTTTGCTGAAATTTTGCTACTTTGGTTCCATGATGGTCTTTTTCTTTCAAACAGCCTGGTTTGATGTCATTAAGTTTTTCCTGCTCTGGGCAGTAAGTAAATGCATACATCCTGCAGACACCCTGCTTGAGCTTAGGAAACACTGGTTCATTGTTGTTTGCTGTTTTAGGGTCCAATGCAAAACCAACCTGGATCATGTTATGTCGCAGTCGACTTTTATTATGGGTCATGTAGTAATGCAGGCCTACAGCATACATCGGAACAGTGGTTAAAACATTGGGAAAGGATTAAAACTCTTCCAGAATCATTTTGATGGTGGGGGTGTATGCCTTACGGTTGCTCAAATCTTGGAGGATTTTGTTCGAGACACACTCACGGCATAAAGGTGCTGCCTCTTGTGGACAAGAATGTCCTTCATACACATTGATTCACCAATGCAATACTTAATTCAAAATCTTCTGGGTAGAACAATTCACCCTTGATAATTGCAACGTCAATCCCCATGCATCGTTGAGACAAGTCAAATATGAAGTGCTGTCCACATGTTATGCTTTGCCAGCTTCGTATTCTGTCTTCATTCTAAACATACTCATGTGGCCATGCTCACATGAAACTTACCAGGCCATCAACAAAAGGTGCAATTACAACAGGGTTATAGTATTCTGCCCACAACCATTCAAATCTTTGGGGTACATACACTGTCACCCAATGCTCTTCCTCTGTTGATAGACCAGTATTCATCATATACAACTTTCCATATTGCAGCGCTTTTACAAGCTTGTCAGAAGCAGCAAATCTATAATATCAGCTCTTTTTGGTGGTGAAGACACACATTGGGAATAACATATTTGCCTCAACCTCATCAATATTCATGGACAGCCAAGAATTCAACTTTTCAAAGTTGGCAATGTCTGTAATTTTGACTGGAAATGAAATGCCTGTAAAGTGCAGCTTTTGATAGCCAATGTACTGGCTCACTCCCTCTCCTTACCTGGTTGCTGGGTACAAAGCCGACAAAATGGCCCACATGAAACATTTTTCAATCCGACTTTTCGCGTTTAATAGAATGGGTACGAACAATCCATTTTTTTTGGGGGGGGGGCATATGATGGATACCTGCTGGCTTGTAAAGTTCCCTTTTTTACAATCATTTCAAGCACTTCTTCTAGATGGTGGCCAGAACCCTCACGAACAAATTCGTCCACATTGCCAAGCAGGTGGCTGAATATGCCTCTTTCACCTTTGCTTCAATGTCGTCTGAGGTAAGCAGCGTCATTGTTGCACTATGAAAAGCTGGAATTGTTTCCATTTTTCTCCCATTTATTAGATTCTGTTTTATCAATCTTGCCTGTAATATTAAGTGAAATGTATGCACTTTCCCTTTTCTGTAATTTTTTTTAGATAGAAGACTATGTGAGTCCAAAAATTCTCTATCACGGTGCCAGTGACAGACATCATCAGGATAAAGGCTGAGATGTTCCGCTAATTTTCATAATGCCGTTAGGTATCACTTTTTGTTGTTTTTTTCAAGTTTTGCATTTGTGATATACAGCTCGAAAGTACTTTGCTAGCAATGGGTTATAACATCACTTACATTCTTTACCTTGTTCACCACACTTAAGACAAGAAAATTGGCTCTCGGAAGTTGGTCAATAATACAAGTTGCAACTATTGACAGAGCCTTGAAGAGCTTGCCTGCATGAATCACACAACCAGTCATCCAAGCTAATCAGTGGAAGTTGTGAACATCTAAACGCAGCATTTCCATGTGTCCTTGGTATCACGTTTTAAAACAACGGATTCTTTACACCATTCCACCCTCCTTTACAATCAGTAAGAGTTCAGTCTGTGCAAAAATGAAGCTGAAGTTGTCAAATGGTTGCTGATGGTTTTTGACATAGCTTTTGGAATATCAATATTGTTGCTGCATGTCACTTTGCATTCTTAACTGTGTACGATGTTATGTAAGAATTTGTGGGATTCTTTCAACTGTTGCAGCCATGCAAAACGCTCTTAAGTTTTGCCACGCTCCGCTCGGATTTTTTGAGATGCCAAATGATTGTAATATATGTGAAAACATGTCACTCCAGCATCATCGTACTTCCCATCTTTGAATATTTCATTCTGAGAAGATGATCCTGCTAATGAGAGTTGGCAGCTTCTCCAGCAAGAGGTGTGATGTTTGACAGATTTTGAGGTGTATTTATAGGGAACAAATGAATGTTCTGGAAAAAGGTGAGCAAAGGAAAGAAATGACGTGCATTAATCATGTTGACAAGGAGTCAGGAGAAGGTATTTTTGGTATCCTTTTTTTTTGCAGTCTTCTACAAGTAGCTTGTTTATTTAAAACATCCTAAAATTCATCTCCAGATAGTTCCTGGCTATCTTAAATGGTTCTCAGGCATCTTTAATTACTTCATTAAATATGTTGGCATCACTTTTACCCTAGTTTGTGGAAGAGAATGCAAAGGGAGACAAGAAGTACCCGGCTGTGCCAACATGTAGTGTTACTCAAATATCACTGAAGAACATCAAAAGAAATGTGTTTTGTTGAAGTTTTGACCCCAAATTTTTGACAAAGGGGTGAAATTCATGCATCTGTAGATTGTCAGAAAACTGACTGCCTAACATCCACATCTTAACCATTTTATTAGTTGTAGATCATGTGGGACGAAATGAATGTTCCAGAAAATGTGAGCAGGAAGTGATATGAAGGTATTTTGGTATGCATTTTTGTAGTCTTCAGGAAGCAGTTTCTGTCTTGAAAACATTCAAAAACTAATTTTCAGTTTCTTCCAGGCTATATTAAATGGTAAAAGTTCTTGGGCATCTTCAATTACATCATAAAATCTGTTGGCTTTATCTTTGCCCTGGTATGCAGAAAGATATGCGAAGGGAGACAAGAAGTACCTGGCTGTGCTGACATGTGGCATCACTCAAACTCAGTGAGGAATGTCAAAAGGAATGTATTTCCCTGCAGTTTTCACCCTAAAGTTTTGACAAAGGGAGGGATTTGTGTATCTGTAGAACAAGATTGTCACAAAACTGCTGAACATTTACATCAAAACAAATGTATCAGTTTTACAGTGAATCAAGCAATAAATGCCCACTGCACACAAATGACTCCTACTGAAGTTTTATATTTTAATGCTCATCTGCACGGAGATATTGGAACTAATGTATACTGTATAAGTGCACATTTTCCTTGAGGTATTAATTTTTTTGAATTTTCTCGAGTTTGGTAAAATAAAATCTGGGAAAAAACCAAAACACTAAATGCACACACAACATTTTCTGGAGTTTAGTGTTCCTGGTTTGCAGTTCAGGAAAATAAAAACCTGAATAAAATTGAATTTATGTTAATCCGGGAAAATTAAAGTTTGGGGAAATTTGCACTTATATAGTAGTTTGGTGTAATTGTGACAGCAGCCACATCTAAGGAAAATATGGTGGGAATAATTGAATAATCAAGACCTGAATTATGTCTACAAAGAAAACAACCACTTATAATATGCCAACAAAAAGTTACTGGATCACTTACTACATTTGACTTGTAAAGTAACATTTTCCCATGATCTGGTGGCATTCAATTGTTTTTTTTCCACCCTTGCCCTTTATCAGTAAAAAGCATTTACACCAAACATACTATCCAGATGTGTTTACAAACAAGTGTCAACAGTTTAAATGGAAGATTGCAGTCTCACACTTGACCCTTTGACCCCAGGGTAATCAAAGTAATCTCAGGTAAAAAGTGACTATTAACCCTTCTGGATGATTCCAGGCTACACTTTTAGATGTTTTTTTCAGTACAAATTCCTTCAGAATAAATTCTATAAATAATTAAAACATTTTGAATAGATTACATTTTCCCCTGTTGGAAATGACGTGTTAGAACCTGAACATTCCGAACCCAGAACATTCTATTGAATAACTTATAAAGACAGCAATTCACCACTTAACCTTCACTCTTCATCAAAACAGCATGGCTATAAATACCGTAAAATTAACAGGCCTTGATCTGTGGAGTCAAAATGGTATTCTTGAAATACCACTAAATGAAGATAGTTCATTAATTCAGCTAAAAGAAGAGGGTGTGATTTGAAATTTTGCAATAGTGGTAGTTCATGCCTCTGGGGTTCTAAATACCTTGCATGGCCACCAGTCTAACCAAAAAAAGATATTATGCTTGCACCCTAAGGTAAGAACTTCATTCTCTTTTTCAAATCACCTCCAGTTCATGCCCTATGGTTACATGATTGCTCTCATCCAATGAGAAGAGTGGTTCATTTGTGCACAGAAACTCGTCATGCAACAGTATTTGAGCAATCAGAATCCAGGAATTTGGGGTCAATAACTTGCAATGTGGATCAACTCTCTCATCTACACACTACTATATCACTCTTTTGAGACCTGGCTATGAGCACAATGTCATCTGCAAAAAAAATCCAGGAATCTCCTGACGTCCCCTTGTTACTCGCTTATCACAATAAACTAGCTGCTCACCTAAATCCTATTTAGAGTGAACAGAAGCAGAGAAAGCTTTGTTTTAGGTCTATGTTCAACTGGGCATTTTATATTTCTGCATTTCCCAGTGAAAGGGTGCATTCTACATCCTTGTGTAGGACTTTTACTATTTCTAGAAAATGCCTCTGAATCCCAACCTACCACGTTTTCTCCATTGAGCATCTCACCATACCTTATTGCATGCCTTTCTCTCGGCTAAAAAGCCTATGAAAACGTTTCTCCACTTTTGCCTTGCCAATTCATTTCAAAATCTAAATCAGAGTAAATATATGATCGCCAACCAATTTCCTAAAGCCCGACTAAATATTTTCATCATATTATGTGCAATAGCAATACCCGTTCACATGTCCAGTTGGTCACCTTGACCCTTTTTCAAAGTATATGATATCCTAAGCCCTTTCCTCGCCCTATTTACTTGGCAACTAGAATTGTCTTCCAGTTGTGATCACTGCCTCTATCCAGTCTACGCTTCGTATCTAGTTCACATTTTGGTGTCATTCAAAAGACTTTACTATCCACTACGATATAATCAATTACTGTGTATCTGTCATCTGAGGGCCATGTCCACTTTCCTTTGCACTGCATGTCCCTGTTCACTTTTCCCAGCCCATACTCCCTGGTGAAGTTCAATAGCCTGCTTTCATTCCTATTAAGTTCTCTGTCCCCTCCATCTACTCCATTCCCAATGTGTCCATTAAAATCCCCAGCAATCATAACCTCATATCCCTGCTGCTCGATATAAATAATCATCATTCTTATTCTAGCAGATATCTGGTCATTCCATTTATTTGGTAGATCCTCACGTCCCACGTCCACTACACCTATTGCTACTGTATTTCCTTTCAACTTAACTCCTAGCCACTGCATTTCATTTTCACCTCACTATCATCTTCCCATCTTCCTATCCTGACTTTATGCCACTTTATCCCTTTCTTTATCAAAAAAACGCTGCTCCTCCTATGTTCCTTTGTCTACTTTGTATCCCTCGCCCTATCATATCATAATCCCACAGGGCCTGTCACCATTTCTATCTCTTCTACTCTAATGTGTCTCCACTTGTGCTATAATATCCATCTTTTCACTTTTAGGTATATTTCCTATATCTGTTATCTTCCATTTAAATCCTTTAAAATTGACACATCCTATTTTCATGTTGTTGTTCTTTTTCTCTCTCTCTTTCTTGTCTGAGAACTCCCTATTTGCCTACCATCGTCACTCTGTTCCTGAACTGACCTGTTAATTGCTTTGATATAACAGGCATATAAATGTTTGCCGTTTCACATCAAGTTTTTTTTTTTTTTTATTAAGAACAGTCCGTGAGGGTAACATATTGTCACTTGTAATGCACATTTTGTAAATCCAATTTAATAACATTCTCAAACCTGAAAACTTCTTAAGCAGTTTAGTAAGCTGAAACCTTTGACAGGCCATAGTTACTCAAATGCAACAATATTATGCATATGTGCATATTTGACCGTTTCAACAATAGTTTGATCTTACCCATCCAACTGATCGACAGGTGTCAATAGTTTTAACTTTTGTCTGGCTCATTTTTTTTTTATCCTGTGCTTTCACCGAACTCTTGATTGACAATATTGTAGGAACCTAACCATTGTAATGATGCCCATAGCAAATGGCCTTATTTCGTGCACATGCTGCGTGCATTCATAGCGAGGAAATGTACTGTGTTCAGGCAGTCTCTCAGGACTGGCTCACAGTTTTAGCACTATGAAATACTCACTTACTCCGGTATAAGTTTGAGTCATTTACTACATGATGACTGTAACTGAGGTCAATAGGATTTTATCTGAGCGCGTAGAGATGTTTATTCTCAGCTCTAAAAGATTGTGATAAACAATAGCAAGGCACCTTGTTGGTTTTTTTGTCTTATAATTTTTCCTTCTTTCTTTTCTTTTACGTACGTTTTGCAATATATTCATTTGAGCGTTCATAAAGCGCATTGTACCCACAAATCTTAAATTGCGAAACATTTTACTGTGAAGGATCATCAATGTACTCCAGAATGAGAATAAGAAAAACATTGGTTTGTTTCTC
This sequence comes from Hermodice carunculata, assembly GCA_964020975.1. Taxonomy (NCBI): domain Eukaryota; kingdom Metazoa; phylum Annelida; class Polychaeta; order Eunicida; family Amphinomidae; genus Hermodice; species Hermodice carunculata. Next base: position 78,959,740 of record OZ026613.1, on the reverse strand, counting down.
AATCCTTTTTGAAGCTAAGGAGCATGATTTTTTCCTTGATGACGCCCCCGTCCATAAGAACCCCAATTGGTGCTACTTGCAGGGGGACACAAATGGAGATTAACAAATTTGGCTTTCCTTATTGGCCAGTGGTTGTTAACAAGATATGATGCATCATGAATATATAGCCTCTGAACAAATACTACCACATACATCCCTTAATAAAATACCTCTCCCGCTCAAATCGACCAAAACCGCCCGGATGTTAATTGTCATCTACCTTGAGGTTTTTTATTTAACTTTCCCCTTACTAAAGACATTTTGCTGAGATTTGTCTGCAAGACCATTCACGCTGGCACATTCTAGGTCCATAGCTTTCCTTGCCGTGGGTTGGGTGCATTGAAAGGTATTGACTCAGTCCTACTCTGACCAGGAATGAGTCAAAACAAATACTGACCTGTGCGTATGCAGCCAGAATCTTAGTTGTTTCATCTACCAGCTTATTGATCTCCTCCTCAACATGATTAAGATTACCTCGCACAAGTTCAACTTCTTCATTAACCGATTTTAGCAGTGAATTGCAGGTGTTCCAGATGAGAGCCAGAGAACACCCCACGGCTGCTACGCACACAGCTCCGCGGAAGGATATCCTCCATGTGAGGAAAGTCTTTCTTGTCTGCTTGACTTCCTCAATGAGAGCTTCAATCGCAGCATGTGGATCAACCTGACACTTTTGGGCTGCATCCTCGATAAATCGTTCGGGTTTGGTCTTACAGAAATAGCGAGATAAAACTGAACTTAGCATTTTATAAAAGCAACAGTCTTGATTGAGGTACTGCTGCACCCAACTTCTTACTTCATCTGGTTGTTTACAATTTACATCTGCGAGCGTTTTCAAGACTTCACCGGTAGATTGAAGTCTCTTTTTAATCATGGCAGAACTGAACGCATCACCCGTAGCTGGACCGATCAGTTCCAGTGTTGTGAATAGCTGATCAATTACTGAAACGTAAAGCAACAAAAACATGTTTTATGTAGAAATATTTTAAGACTATGCTCTACTAAGAAAATCCACAAAAACTATACACTGTGATCTAAATTTAAACATATTTTTCAAAACTTTCCTTTTTTTTTCTATGCTAGGATCAAGTTTGAACATATTTCAAAACTTTTTTCTTTCCTGATTAGTCTGGCAGTTTGTTTTCCAAATACTTGTGTTTGTTTTTATAAATGTATCAAATTGATTGTTCGTGCAAATGCAATAATTTTTAACAGTTATCTTCACATCATTAAGATAATGAACTTACACACACACACATACACACACATACACACACACACACACACACACACACACACACACACACACAGGTATTTCTACAAAAAAATAAGCAAAATGCCCAAAGTTATGTACACGTGCAAAAAACCACAACGGAAGTGAGCTTGAACCCCTTAAACTATTGATTATTTCAGCTCTGAGACCAACTGATTAAAATATCATGCACATACACTTATTATCCGGAGCTTCCTTATCTTCTTTTTCTCTACGCTCTTTCATGCGTTGTACATCCTTCATCAGATCTTCTATCATCTGGAAAAAATCCGACAATAATATAGTCAACTAAATCTGGCTTGTTCGTACAGAATGCTTGAAGAATTAACGATTCGACAAAGCTGACAATTCATGTCGAGTGCATGATGGTTGTAGGTTTGAGAGTGAAGTCTAAGGGCGCATTCGTATTCACAACGCTTTTCCAAACGATTTCAATTTTCATCCGTTTCCTTCTAAACCAGTGCAAAATTACTCCGTTTAGAGTGTTCAAATTATAACTTGTCCAAGTGTTCACAACTGAGTGACCTGCTGAAACCTATATCCTTTGCGGTTAATACATGAACGGTCAAACCGAATTTCAGAATTCAATTGCCCGCGAAATTGTCTGAGAAGCGCCAAATGAGTGTTCGCGCTGGGGGAAAATGGCTGCGATGAATGTTGTTGCCCCTTTTTTCCTATAGAAATACATAATAAATTCTAGGAGAAATGCTGTCATCAGAAGGACAAAGAGGAGAAGGAGGAATGGACAAAGAGTGGTCACCAGCTGCCGACTGGAAGACAACAACCGGCCTCATCACCAGTGGCACCTGTTACTGTCACTCGCCATGTCAACCGGGGCTTCTGTTTGTAAACAAAATACACCTCACGTGGGCTTATCTGCGCATGACAATTAATATGATGAAGTTGAAATCCGATTTGAGTGTTCAAATTGACAAGTTTGATTCCGTTCTACTTTTAATATGGTGCCAAAACGTCGTCAGACTACCTCGCCGGGTGGATTGGTATTCGATTTGGCTGCAACGGTAGACTACCGTTTTAACTCTCGAGAAGCGTTTTGAATTTGAACAGTCATTGCGGAAAGTGGTGTTGCAACGTTTAAAATCCGTTTAAAGCAGTGAATATGAACGCGCCCTAATACGTTTCTAAATTGCGACAAACGTATGCAATTTCCATTTACTTCGAATCAAGGAGCTTAAAATCGAGAGTCAAACCTGATATGTTTCTAAATTGTGACTAAAGTATACAATTTCCATTTACTTCGAATCAAGGAGCTTAAAATGAGCATTTAGGCTCCTTGTTCCATTTGAGAGCTGCCTAAGATAATAAATAATAGCGAGCGAAGCGAGCACTATATATGACACATGAAAATTTTTAATACTGTAATGCAATTCATCGATCCAAACCTACAGTCTATACAACTTGAAAAAACGAGGTAACATCCAAGTTGTCATCATTATCAATCTTCAGTAGCTCCCCAGCGCAGTGTTTGGTAACCCATTCACGTGGATCATCGATTAACATTACCTTCTCTTATTTGCTGCATTTGGCATCACTATTGTACCGAAATTTAACATCATTTGGGTGAGTTTTGTGTTCATCCCAGGTCACAATTTTCTCATGTTATCGCCATTTTTATCGTCCATGAAATTGAAAACTTCCGTTTAGCCTGGTAACAACATGGCAGAAGTTTCAGAATTCCAATCACTGTGTGACATAGCTATCTAGGGGTGGCTTTGTGAATGTACATCATGACATCGCGGCTCCAAACGGGTATATTGCCAATGAAAGCTCAGATTTGGTGTTGTCGCGCGAGATTTCAAACCGGCTGCGTCTCTGCCACAGGTAATGACACTATTTCAATGCGGATTTAGAGATCTTGAGCACAGTACTTAACTTTGTGGAACCGTGTTTGACAAAAAGAAAGGCGGACCGGTTCATTCAGCTCCTCAAGGTACTACCGCCTCGCCCCTCTAGACTGGTTTAGTAAATGGCCGCTAGAGGGACCTAGCGACCAAGTGCTACTGCCTAATCCACCAATGTTATTGTCGATACTTGGTAATGCTGGCGTTTGCACATTAGACTATGCCTACAACATATTCAGTATAAATGCTTTACTACGTTGAAGCTACTTCCATATTATATTATGTAGTTTCTCGTGGTAAGGGCTGATGATTTTACGTTTTTAAGTTTGCTCAAGGTTTTTTTGTTTTGACTCTCTGTCTTTCGGGTATTTACAAGATTTGATCAACAGCCCTTTCCGTTTCATTCGGATAGTTCTGCCTGACATGGAAAACATGCATTTGACTGCCACACCGTGAAAATTTGATAACTGCCGGCACCACAGAATCTTACTTCCAGCCTCATATTACGCCCAGAAAACCCCCATAGCGAGCAGAGCGAGTTCTATGTATTACACTTGAAAATTTTTAAAAAGTAACGTAATTTATCAATCCTAACCTACAGTCTATACAACTTGAAAAACGTGGTCACATCCAAATTATCATCATAATCAACTTTCAGTACCTCCACAGTGCAGTGTTTGGGAACTCATTCACGTAGATCATTTATTCAAATTCAGTTCTCATATTTGTTGCATTTGGCACCTCTAGTTTTGCCAGATTTAACATCATTTGGGTGAATTTTTGTTCCTCCGAGGTCACAAATTTCTCCCATTATGGCCATTTTTTCGTGCATGGAATTGAAAATTTCCGGTTAGCCTGGTAACAACTGCGCATGGCAGAAGATCCAGAATGCCAATCACTGTGTGACGTAGCTATCTAGGGGAGACTTTTTGCATGTAGATCATGACGTCGAGGCCTCCATCTGCCATGTTGCCAAGTAATGAATGTCCAGATATGGTGTTGTAGCGCGAGATTCCACCAATAATTCTTAGTACCCATTACGTCTCTGCCACAGGTTACGACACTATTCCAATGGGGAAATAGAGATCTTGGGCACAGTACTTAAATTTGTGGAACAGTGTCTAACAAAAAGAAAGGCTACACGACAGACAGGTACGTTCAGCTGTTCAAAGTAAAAGGCCTTGCCCCTGTAGACTTTTGGTTTAGTAATAGGAACCAGGTGCTACTGCCTGATCCACCGACGTTATTATCGATACTTTGTAATGCTGACGCTCTCATCTTAGGCTATGCCCACAACATATTCAGTATAAATGCTCCCCTCGCTACTAGGTTGAGCCTACTTGAATATTACGAAGTTAGATTAACAATAACATAGATACAGCCAGAGTCATTCATTTCAGGCCTTTTCCCGTGATTAGAAAGAGATGATCTGCGCGTACGTAAGGAGGCAGTGGAATAATACGAACAATACGGTATCAATATCAACTCGTGCACGTTTCGCGGCAGCCGTGATCCTATTTCTCATGGAAACAGGAGTTTGTGCGACAATCTCGAATAGCGAGACTAAAAATGGGAAGGTCCTTGACAAACTTAACAGCTATGCTAGTAAATGAGTGAATGAGGGCAGTTTTAGGCATGAATTTTTACCGGCCTAAAGAAAGAATGTGCCGAATTTCTACGTTATTTGTTTCATCATTTAATTTAATTTCATTTACTTCGTTTTTCCGCGTTTCCATCAGTTTTATGCGAAAACGGGAAAAGGTCCGCCCTATACAGTGACTGGCAATATCGCCAACTGGCCCACAGCATGAGTAATACGCGGTCTCCATCCCTTATGAGCACAGCGTTTGTCTCTTCTTTTCTTTCTAAATGTGATAAATTGACTGGCTGTTTGGGGCGTCCTGTGTCTTAGCACTGTGGGTGCTCTGTGCCCACTTGGCGTTGCGCAACTCCGCGCGCAACTCCGCTCAGCGATCAGAGGGTGCCTACCTACCTACCTACCTACCTACCTACCTACCTACCTACATACATACATACTAGCCGCAGATATGTGGCCTTCGAGGGGGGGGGGAGCAGGGTATAGGCGCAGGGGGCCAACAGTCGGGGGCCCTCCAGTCGCTTCGCCCTCCAACTCACTGCGCCTATACCCTGATGCCCCCTAGATGGCCACATATCTCAGGCCCGTAACCAGGGGGGGGGGGGTTCGAGGGGTTCAATCGAACCCCCCTTTCAAACGAACCTCCCTTTTTGTCAAACGACCCCCCCCCCCAAGTAACATTGTGAAACTTATTTAAAGCCAGCCACCTAGTACACAGGTGCAGTGAATCTTGATCATTGGCGCCCTTTTAATATCGCCGCTTTGCCTCATAGATATTTATCATTTAAAACGTCATATTCTTCAAAATAAAATATACTCACAATTGTGGAGCTCGTTTCTCATGTTTTAAATAATTTCTGAGCTTTCACTTGAAGCTACGCTGTCCTTTTGAATGGTAAAACGTTTAACTCTTTCAGGTTCATCCCCATATTCAAGACTGAGTCAACAGCTATATAGTGCACTTTGCATGACACAAACTTGAAAACTGTTGATCCAGTGTCGTTGTGCATTACATGATTAAAAGCCCTGCGGAAAGCTGTTGACTTAGCCTATATTATTTTTCAAAAATTAAATGTAGACATAGGTCTAGCATAGTATACATATATCATATTAAAGAGTACTAGCTCTATGAACGATTTGATATATGTGCCTATTTAATATGTTGGTCTTATATAGCCATTAGATATACATGATGGATCTCATTGAAATGCTCAAATATCACTGGATGTATTCGTTGGAAAGGTCTTTTCACGAGGAATACAAATATGAAATTGTTATATTGATATTGTATCATCACTGAGGGTCCGTATATATACGGACTCAGACTGCAAAGTGTTAACTTGATTCTTCATGATGAAAGGCATAGCCTCTTTTCTTTATGATGGAAGCCATAACTCATTTCTTCATGGTGGAAGCCACAACTACTGTGTTAATTTGAGAAAAACTTAGGAAAAAATTCTCTTCAAAAGCTGTCCTCGGTACATGTGACAGCAATGTGATTGCCACTGAGTGTGAAATGTATCTCAAAATTCACAAGGCAGTCTAGGACACACAAAAGTACATATTCATATTGATAATACATATAGTATTATACTTTATTAATCTAAAGGGATAGTCTATCTCATCAGAATTATAATGAACTAGCCGTATACCCGTGAAAATCACGGGTCTTTTGAAAGAAAGATCAACCGTTTTGATAACATTCATTGTAATGTAGGCTGATTCACTGGGAAATAAAGACAAAAAATAAAATCTTTGATAGTAGTAGGGGTAATCATTATTATAGCGTTCAAACAAATACAAAATTACATGTGGGCCTACAGGTAGATCTATATTAAGAATCACTCATTTCAAGATTTCATGGAAGACTGTATTTCAAAGTTGTGCAACCAAATAATATTGATTTTGATTATTTTTAATATTAAGTCCTTGTAATCGCTCCCACTGTAGGCCTACACGGAAAATGGAAAGCTGAAAGTTGTGTTTTCCCGCATTTTTTTTCCAAAGTCAGATTGCGGGGTGGGGGGTCTTTCTGTTATGTCGGGCTAAGGCCTGCACGTCAGACGGCTAAAAATGCGTTTTCGGCTAGTGTTCACGTTTACTGTTTTCAAGTGGAATTTCAAAAATTATTTAGAAGCATAGGCCTATATATAACATAGACCTGCATGTAGGCCCTACAACTGACCTTTACATAGGTCCTACATTTTCATCAAACAAAATGCAAATAAATTGAATTTGTCAATGAAACCAAGTAATGAAAGATAGTTATTAATGTTGCACTTAAAAAAACTAACTTTATGCAAGAAAATGTATATTATGTGGACAATGATCGGCTATGCACGCAAATTCAGTAGACTTGTAGAGCTCCAGGGCCTAGTGCCTATGTAGGCCTAGGCTTACATGTAGAAGTCAGAAACAACTCGCAGCTATGAACGCTAGGTGGCTCTCTATCTACGTCGCTTGTCAATATATATAATGACGTCATTCAAAATACAAAAGATTTGCCCTAAGAAATCGATTAATTGCCGATATTTATCGATTGGCCAAACGAAATGAAAAACGGTGAGAAAACCACGCTCAGGGGGCCCAGGGTAACACGAGGCCCGAATTTCAAGGCATTTCATCCAGTAGTTTTAAAGTTTTTCTATACAAAGCTGTGTATTATATATAGATATCGCCGAAGTAAATCACTTCAATATTTTTTGCCGTGAAATAAGCATATATGAAAGACAGAAAGTAAGGGCAAAACCCCCCTCAGATTGCAGGAAATGCTATTTAGGGGTTCTTTTTTGAAAAATTTCCCGGGGGAGCATGCCCCCGGACCCCCCTAGCAGAGCTTCGCGCCTTCGGCGCTCGCCAATGTCACTTTATCATTGCAAAACGAACCCCTCTTTTCAAAAGGCTGGTTACGGGCCTCTATCTGCGGCTAACATACATACATACATACATACATACATACATACATACATACATACATACATACTGATGGTCAACGATGCACTAAGTATTCGTGTTGGTCTCCTATCCTGCTTAGTTAATGCATATTTCCTTTTGAACTTTACCCATTCTATTAGTCGTTTGAATCGTGTCATGTGTAATTTATTCATCTTTATGTTGCCCGCTTGGCTGGGTAGAGTACCACCTAAGTTTTCACTGGTTTTGCGGGACTGCGTGAGCGGCCGCTGGTGCCGTCACTGAGCGCTTTTCAAGGGCGCTAGATTGTAACGCAGGCGGGAAGCAATCTGTATGACGGGCTTGGTGGCGAAGTGGGTGTATCCGTGTCTATACTGTTTTTTTTTTTATATATTGTTTTACATTTCCTACAGTTTATATTTAGTAATAATTGTTAGGTTCCACTGCCAGTTGGTTATCGGACCGAAGGATACTTTCTAGACTTTGTGCATTTAAGGGCAGATCGTGCCTCTCGTGCCAGTCGAAACCAATTCATTTCCATGTTTTATGCCAAATGATATGGTAATTGCTTGTCAAATACCCCTTGTGTTTTGTTTTGTTTATTTTTTTAAAGTATGTGTACTTGGGTACAACATGCACTGCTTTTGCTTGTATTCTTCTATATTTTGTTCACTTTTCAGTTCGCATAGCATTTTGTGCACACATACTGTCAGACCTGTTACCAGGCTGTTGCTACACTCACAAGTTCGTATCTGCTAGTCTGATGACCATCACTCGATTATTCTCGACTGATTCATTTGACTTATCTGTATTCTGATTCCCCATAAATTATGGTCTTAAATCAAACTGTTAATGGGTTACTACACAGGTTGGGTGGCGTAAATAGAAACAACCTTAATAAATTATTACAGAATCCCAACGATCTGGAAAATGCAATTTCAAAAGCTTCCTACTCCCCATACGTTGACCCCACAAACATGACTGTGTACGTTAATTCCTTTACCGAAAAGTTCTCAGTATTGAGTTTTAATATTCAGCGTTTATATGCGAAATTTGACAAATGTATGTCATTTTTTGTTGACTTTGCCATAAATTATCTTGTATTTGGTGCTATTTGTTCATATAAAAAAACATGGGTGGAAGGAGAATATCCTGACGTGTCTTTGTTTGAATTGAAAAACTATACCTCTAGTCCGTTAAAAGCAAACTGTAGCTCGCATGGCGCTTTATTGATTTACCTGCACAAGAAAATCAACGTACCCTTAGAGATTCAAATACTTCGAATCAATATTGGGAGGATCAGTTCATCGACATATTCAGTGAGAAACGTAAACAAAAAGCTACTTTATATAATGTTTATAGGTAGCCGCGTGATAGAAACGACGATATTCAATTATTTATTGAAGATCGCGGTCTTGTTGTGGATAAATCTCATGAGCAGTCTGGCAAAAGTATTTTAGGGAATTTCAACCTTGATTTATTAGAAATTCACACGAGATAAAAAAACATTCAAAATTCTTAGCTCGAATACTTAACGGATTTTCGCCAAAACTAACTCGACCTAGAAGATTTTCCGAAACGGGCAACAATAATCGACATTTATAAAAAAAATTCCCACTGTAACAAGGTATCTAAATTTGGTATTATATTCACAAATATTTCTGACCATCTACCATATTTCATGTGTTTAGACCGAAAACTTGATCAACGAGGCCATCCGAAATTCGTTAAAATTTCAACAGAAGATGAAGCACCAATACAAAATTTCATCCATGAATTAAAAATACTGATACTTTAGGAATTCCTAATCATGATCCGAAAAACAACTTTAATCTAAATTATGATGCATTTGTAAACACATCAAGTGATGTAAAGACATACCTTTATTTAAAAAAACGTGAAATTTCACAAACGTAATCACAAACGTTTTCATAGATAGTAAGAAGAGTTGTAAGATTATTCAAATTTCATGAGAATCATTACAAACAGTTAAAATACAGCAAGGTTCACCCGAGTATTACACTCTCAAAATAAATCTAAAAACACTCAACGCGATATTCAATAAAAATACCAAGGAACTAAAGCTAAACTTCACAGTCAATTTTCACCGTTTAAAGGTGAGAAGAACAAAACATGGGCTGTCATACGTTTAATCCTTAATTTAAAGACAAGAGAACTGTACAGTCATGTGCATAGCTAACCCTAAATACACAGACTGAAGTGGTCCTGTGAACTATGATATCAAGGTCATCTCTGTTTCAGACCATGATCACTGTTGCTGACATGTACATACCCCGTTGCCGATCATAAAAATACAGTAAAATTGCAGCACCACCTGTTTAACAAATTAAGGTGTAGGGGTCCCACCAAGTGTCCATATATAATTTGAAGCAATTGGCTGGGCGGTTTCCGAGATTTTTTAAAAAACATTTTGACCCCCCCCCCCAAAAAAAAAAATTATCACTGGTCCGTGACCAAACCTAGCAGAGACCTACCACAGGAACATCCCCACAATGTGTCAAGTGAATCTGCTGGATGGTTTTGAAGAGGTTAGAAAATGTGAATTTTCATTGCAATCCCATTCACTTACATAAAAAGAATGCATGCATCAACCAGCAAGCACCCGAATTGAAAGAAAAAAAAAATCCTTAAAATCCGGTATTAGGAACAAAGTTAGAACTAAGAGTACCTAGGAGTGTTCTTATGGGATATCAACGCTATTGGGTGAGCGGTTTTGGAGATTTTTAAAGATTTGCCTAAAAAAGGAAAAAAACGGGATAAAAAAATCCAAAAATTACTGGGGAATGACCATTTGAACAAACTTGGTATATACCCACCCAAGATACATTGCCACCAATTTTTGAAGTGAATCTGGCTGAGGGTTTTAGAGAAGTCGTAAATGTGAATTAGCATAAAAATGCCCATTGACTTAACCAGTAATCAATGGGAAAAGTACATTTACCGATAAGTGCCCTAATTGGAAAAAAAAATCGTTAACAATAAAAATATCCATAGCAGTGTCCCTTGGTAGAATTTTTTTGACGTTTTCACAAGGAATATATCCATCAAGTTTAAGCTTAACCAGAGTGACGGTTCAAGAGAAGTCGAAAATAGTGAAAACACACAAAACATCATATAAAAAAGGAAAACATTGCAGCGCCGCCAGGTGAGCAACTAGGAGTCCCTAGCGGTGTTCTTGTGTGATATCATAGCAATTGGGTGAGCGGTTAGGGAGAAGTTTATTCTAAGATATGCCCCCAAAAAGAACAAGAAAAAGTTCATACAAGAGGGCTGTGTGAACAGCCCATGCTCAGCACACATACAGATCATTACACTGTGGCTCTGTGAACTTGGGAAAGGATCAAGGTCAACCATGTACTGAGTAAGTCTGACCTTCATGGAAGAACACTGACATATGCAATATCAAGGTCCCAGTTCAAGAAGTTTTCAAATTATAGTGAAGAGTAAAATTTAATGTATGTTGCACTGTCACCCCAGAAATGAGGTCAAGGCCACTCACTTCAAATGAAAATATTATGATTGCTGGAAAATGTCGTCCCAGTACCAACTCGTCCCAATACCAAGTCGCCCCAATATCAATTCGTCCCATTGATAAGTCGCCCCACAGTATCTTGCCCAAAAACTAAGTCGTACCGAGGGTATTTTCGTGATGCGTAATCGTCCATATTTTTTCCCTTTACTACATGCAGTGATTGCTGGCAATTTTATTTTTGAAGCGTGATTCAGGACTGCAAATTTGCAAATCCATTGTGCATCGTATTCCTTGCGACATTCCGTCCTTACCTTGCACCAGTTGAGGCAGTGCATCTCATGGACCCAGTGATTGTTCCTTATCTTACGTGAACAAGCGTACCGCATCACAGGTAACAAGGACCAGGTAAATATTATCTGCTTAGTTTAAAGACTTTCACATTTATGAAACCAAGAATATTGACAAACATAGCGAACTGCGTCACAAGTGACATGGACCACATAAATGATATCCGCTAAGTTAAGAGACCTCCACATCTATGAATCCAAGAATATCAACACACAAGGACAAAAACAAAACAAATCAAAACAAAATAACACAACACCCCCAAACCGATCAGAAAAGTGCCACCTGCACAGAAGTACCCAATAATCTATAGCCCTATATTAGACATATTTTATTGCACACACACACACACACACACACACACACACACACACACACACACACACACATACACACACACACACACACACACACAAATCAACTGGCGCATTCCCAAATGAAGACCGCTTGCACAAACGACGATACATATAAGAATTTCGAAGGGTGTAACTGTCATATAACAGACAGTCGGCAAAACACAATATGTACAATTGAGAGAAGGGGAGGGGTTGAAGTAGAGACCATATGGCGACTACATATGTCATGATGAAAAATAGTTAATAATCTTATTTCAAGAAAAAGAGGATTAAATGCAAATAAAAAGAAAAAAGTTTTATGTAGGGAATAAAAGGAAATAAAAATGTTCATTAAAAAACCTTGTAGACCAGTTGTACTAACATGTATACTGTTTATACCAGAACACCTGTCCTTCACAGGTAGAGGGCAAGCTTTCCAAACGTGACACAAATCATAAGATGAGTTCATGCCTTAGGCTGACGTCTAAAACTCTTTGGAAAACACACACAAAGTCACATTAACTCCCTTTCATATGCATGTATAAAAAGTCGGAGTTTGCCCAAATATTTTCTTCTTTATTTCATGTTAGAGAAACTGGATGCAGGTGGTCACGTGACCAAGTATGGCTGGTATAAATACCTGAAGGGGCTAGTTGTTCTTGGATTTTTTAATGAGTTTTTTTCGGTTCTTTTTGGGGCAAAATCTTAACAATCTTCTCTAAAACTGCTCACCCAGTTGCTTTGAAATAACACAGGAATACTCGGAGGGACTCCTTGTTCCTAATTAGTTCATCAGGTGGCGCTGCGATTAAAAATGATTTTTTGTGTTTTGGGCTATTTTCGACTTCTTCTCCAGAACGGTCTGTCAGATTAAGCTGAAACCTGGTGGGTATGGTCCTTGTAAAAGGGTCAAATGAACATGTTCAATAGGTGGAACTGCTGTTGATTTCTGATTTTAAACGATTTTTTTTTTCAATTCGGGTACTTATATCGGTAAATGCACCTCTCCTATTGATTACTGTGTAGGTAAATGGGCATTGTAATGCCTTTTCACGTTTTCATATTCTTCTCTGAAACTGTCATTCAGATTGAATTCAAACTTGGTGGCAATGTACCTTTGGTGGGTCTCTACTAAATTTGTACAAATAAATTTTTAAAAATTACAAGGATATATTTACATGTCAGCCGAGCGCAGGTCTATCACAGTCCTCAAGTTTGATCAATACAGTGGCATTCCAGAAACACACCTATATAAACAATCCAGCCCATAAAATTTTCAGTTTTAACCCATTTTGAGCTTATCTTACACCTGTGGGGCAATAACGTCTTATCAATTTTAGATCACGTGTATACCCCTGATCTGATTTGGGGCTGGGGATACACTAGGTTTGGGGCTAAACTAGATTTGGGGCTGAAGCGCGGGGGGGGGGGGGGAGGAGGAATACTTGTGCGATGTATGTTTTCGTGTTTTTTTTCGTATACAATGGGAAATTGTGCACTCAGAGCCCCTCTGTTGTTCTGTTTCGGTGACATTTTACGATTTTATACCATGCAATACAGTGTAATACTATGCAACACGACACCATATAGGTCAAATACAATGCATCATCATAATACAACAAAGTTCAACACGTTAATGACATAGATTTTGTAACTTTGCATTAATCTGTTTTGTTTCATTTAAAAACAAAAATTACGCTTGGCCTCTTTGTATGAAATCAATCAATCTAACATCAAAACGCTTCAATACGAGCTTATAAGACCGTAGCTCAATAAGTGCTACCCGGGATATGGTCACCCTTTTTCCATGCTCATGGTATGACATATATAACGAGATTTTACCAGGGCAAAGTACCCTGTGTTATGGTCTTCGTGTATTATTGATTGTATACAGCACAGCCTGTCTGTCAACGTACATGACCGGGCAAACAAGGCAGGCCAAGGATTATTTAATGTATTTAGATAACGGGCATAACTAATGTTTACTAACACATCAGTCTTGTGGCAGAATTGTATCTCTACATGAAACATACTAGGTTACAATCCAGTAGTATATTAAATGATCAGTATGCAAAAACTCGGTTATGAACTTTCCCTGTGTGTAGGTAGTCTATAGCTATGCGATAAAATCCCACACCGTCGAAACGGCGGGCACCTATGTACCACCCGGTGTGCATTACTATTCAAAACAGTGGTTACCATGGGTATAACAGGGTGAATTGGTAAAGAAATCGACCATCGAAATACGAACCTACACCAAGAAAAACAATTGTAAACAATTAATTAATCAATTTTAAATAACACGTACCCTGAAATCGGCTTCTGGTACAGTGCCCATTGCCAAGAGCTCTTCAATATGTTTGTCCATGTGTGTTCCTGATGAGGGCGGCATTTTGAACCTTCACGTATGTTGCCACTGTACAGTTATTCTGGGGAAATTTCAGCGGGTCAACGTCATCTGTGTACATTTTATACAGCAGGATTTCCTGAAAATGGAGCTTGACTCAGTTTGCATGCTTAGTTTCGGTTCGATATCAATCCAAGTTGGTGCGATTTTTGTACGCATTCATTTTGGCACACACATTGCCTGATACAGCATTTTGAGAATCAGGGTTTTGAGTACAGTAATCAGTCGAAAATCGTAAATCGGCAACGGTTTATGGTCTTTTCTTCACATGTATACCCAGTACTGTCAATCGACTGGGGAAAACATACCGGGAGCAGTCTTTTTTTATTATGAGTAAGTAATGTGGGCATCAGGTGCTGAGTACAATATTAAAGTCCAGAAAGGCTTAATCGGCAACTGTTTATGATCGGCTAGCATATTATGACGATATATTCATATATACTATTTACGTATACCCAGTACTTGTCAATCGGCTCAGTTATACTTGCTGGGAGCAGATATTATTTGCCTTATAAAGCATTGTGAGGATCAGGGTGCTGAATACTATAATGAGCCCGAAAAGGAATAAATCGGCAAGTGATTATGGCTGGCTGGCATATTATGACAAGATATTTAAGTATACTTAATATGTACAGCCAATACTTGTCATTGGCCTCAGACAAACATGCTAGTAGCAGTCATAATTTGATTAATAAGCAATGTGAGAATCTGGGTGCTGAGTGCAATAATGCGTCTGAAAAGAATTAATCGGCCACTGTTTACGGCTGGCTAGCATATTATGACAAGATGTTCATATGTATTATATATGTATACCCAATACCTGTAAACCGGCTTAGGCAAGCATACTTGGAGCAGTCATTATTTGACTTAGAAAGCATTGTGAAAATCAGGGTGTTGAGTACAATAATTAGTGCGATAGGGGTCAATCGGGTACTGTTTGTGGCCGGCTAGCATGTTATGACAAGATGCATCTGTGTGTGTGTGTGTGTGTGTGTGTGTACCCAGTACCTGTCAATCGGATCAGGAAAACATGCTAGGAGCAGTCATTATTTGATTATAAAACATTGAATGAGAATGAGGATGCAGAATACAGAAATGAGTCCGAAAGGGGTTAATTGGCAACTGTTTATGGCCAGCTGCTATGGCGAGGTACTCAAATATACATGTATGTATTTCCAGTAATTGTCAATTGGCAGAGGCAATTATGCTGGAAGTAATCATTATTTCAGTTATAAAGCACTGTGAGAATCAGAATGTTGAGTACAAAATGAATCCGAAAAGGGTCAATAGGTCACTTTTTATGGCCGGTTGGCATATTTACTATTTGCCTCATACAGCATTGTGAGAATCAGGGTGTTGAATACAATATTGAGCATGAAAAGGGTTAATCGGCAAGTGAGTAGGGGTGGCTGGCATGTTATGACAAGATATTGAAATGTGTTTATATATGTGTGCCAAGAACTTGTCATTTGGCTCTGGCAACCATGCTGGGAACAGTCATTATTTGAACAGGAAGCAATGTAAGAATCAGTGTGCTAAGTACAGTAATGCGTTCTAAAATAGTTCATTGGCAACTGTTAATAGCCGGTTGGCATATAAAGATAAGATATTCATATATATTATATATGTATGCCCACGACTTGTCAATTGGCTCAGGCAAACATGCCGGGGGCAGTCATTTTTTATTTGTATGCAATATGAATATCAGGGTGCTGAGTACAATAATGAATATAAATAGGGTTAATCGGCAACTGTTTATGGCCGGCGAGCATATCACGACAAGATATTTATAAATACATATACTACATATGTATACCCAATACTTGTCAATTAGTTTAAGCAAACATAGGGGAGCAGTCATTTCTTTTTTAATTGTTAAGCGTTGTGAGAATCTGGGCGCTCAGTACAATAATGTGTCCAGAAAGGGTAAATTGGCAACTATTTATGGGCGGCTGGAATATTATGACGAGATACTCAAATATATTATACATCTATAACCAGTACCTGTGAGACGGCTCAGGCAAACATGCTGGGAGCAATTATTATTTGACTTATAATGCATTGTGAGAATCAGAGTTTTGTGTACAATAATGAGTCCCTAAAAGGTTAATCAGCAACTGTTTATGACCGATTGGCATATTATGTCCAGATATAGATATATACTATGTACGTATAACCCAGTACTTGTCAACAGGCTTAGTCAAAATGCTGGGAGCAGTCATAATTTGACTCATAAAGCATTGTGAGAATCAGGGTGTTGAGTGCAGTAATGTGTCCGTAAAGGGTCAATTGCCAACTGTTTATTGCCGGCTGTCACATTATGACAAGATAGTCTTATGTACTTTAAATGTATAACCAGAGCTTGTCAATCGGCGCAGGTAAACATGCTCAAAGCAGTCATAATTTGATTAGTACGCAATCTGAGCACCAGGCTGCTAAGTACAACAATAAGTCTGGAAATGATCAATCAGCAACTGTTTATGGTCGGCTGGCATATTATGACGAGGCATTCATATATGCTATATCTGACTCGGGTCAGTAAAAACATGCTGGGAGCAGTCATTTTTCTGCTTTATGAAGCATTGTGAGGATCAGTTTGAGGAGTACAATAATGAACCTGAAAAGGGATCATCATAAATTGTTTTTGTCTGCCTGGCATTTTATGACAATATATTCAAAATACTATATATGTATGCCCAGTACCTGTCAATCGGCTCAGGCAAATGTGCTTGGAGCAGTCACTATTTGAATTATAATGCATCGTGACAATCAGGGTGTTATGAAAAATGATGACTCGAAAATAAGAGAACCGATAAGATGTTTTGGCTCGCTGGCATATTACAACAATATATTCATATATACTTTATACATGAATGCCAAGTACTTGTCAATCGGCTCAGGCATACGTGCTGGCAGCAGTCATATGTACATATATGGTATATCTAAATGTCTTGTTATAATGTACCAGCCGGCCATAAATGGTTGCCTGATTGAGCCTTTTCAGACTCTTTCTTGCACTAAATACCCTGCTTATCACATTACTTTATAAGTCAAATAACTACTGCTCCCAGGATGCTTGCCTGAACCGATTGATAAGTAATAGGCATACATATGTAGTATATATGAATATCTAATCATGATATGCGAGCCGGTCATAAACAGTTGCCGATTAACCATTTCCAGACTATTTATTGTGCTCAACACCCTGATTCTCACATTGCTTAATAAGTCAAATAATGACTGCTCCCAGCATGTTTGCCTGAGTCGATATGCAAGCACTGAGCATACATATATAGTATATATGAATAGCTTGTCATAATATGCCAGCCGGCCAGTAAGAATTGCTTATTAACCCTTTGCGGACTCATTATTGTACTCAGAACCCTGATTCTCACATTGTTTATTAATTAAATAATGACTGCGCCCAGCATGTTTGCTCGACCCCATTTCCAAGAACTGGTCATACATACATAGTGTTTTTAGATATCTTGTCATAATATGCCAGCCGGCCATAAACAATTGGCGATTTACCCTTTTCGGACTCATTATTGTGCTCAACTCCCTAGTTATCACAAATAATTAAATAATGACAGCTCAGCATGTTTGTCTGAGCCTATTTACAAGCACTGGGCATATATATATATATATATATATATATATATATGTATATATATATATATATATATATATATATATATATATATATATATATATATATATATATATATATATATATATATATATATATATATAGTATATATTAATACCTTTTTCATAATTTGCTAGCTGGCCGTAATGAGTTACTGATTAACCCTTTTCAGCTCATAATTTCCTTCTCTGATTAAAAGTTACATATGATAGGTAATGATAAGCTTTACTGTTGTACCATTTTTCAAATATGAAAATAGGAAATAGGTTCTGTTTTTTTCTTTACCGCTTTGGTACGTTATGAATAGAAAATTGGTTTGTTTTCCGTTCGCCATGCTTGTAATGTAAGAATGCAAAATAGGTATCCTACTTTTTTCAGTTTTCCCAACTTACTTTTTGTGAATGGGTAAACAAAGTAACGGCAAACACCTTGATTGATCATATGGGCCATTTCTTCAATATCGGATATCGGATTGAAATATTCGATACCGATGTCTTGCATCTCAGTTTTATAGGCATCCCTGTGTAGACATTTGAAATTTTAAAAAGTTATGTTAAGACAATGAAAATCACACAGAGTTTTGTTCACCTCTTCAAAAAGAATTGTCAATTCATGAAATATCCGTACCGTACGTGAGCGATCATTGCCTACGTGTCATAGCATTGAGCATGGTGTAAGTTCATTGCAGTTTTGCCAATTTTTGAATTTGCTGATATTTTCTTATCAGAACGAAATATGAATATATATTCGTCACGTTCTTTCTAGCCTTTCATTATGGACGTACACGCCTGGGATACGGAGTTTCCCTCAGTTTTCACTCCTGCCACTTGCTGTTGCGAGTCACTATATGTAGGATAGGCCGCCGAATTTCCATGTAAGATATTTTTATATATAATATGATGTCTTGTGCAATATTTTACGCCGCGCTTGTAAAGTTACTTACACCGCGCTTGTAAGTTCAATTAAGGCGCTGATATATATATATATATATATATATATATATATATATATATATATATATATATATATATATATATATATATATATATATATATATATATATATATATATATATATATATGCGTAAACTTGCGCACATTTATAGTTTCATGCGTGCAATAAAGCTTATGATTCACCTTAAATGAGGTCTTGATTCAGTGGTAAAAAATATGTGAAATAGCACGTAATATTGTATACGGGTGTATGTATTTCAAGTACGAAGAAAGTAATATCGTATCAGCGAAACGGATGAATATTATTTGATATGAATGGTGCAATGGCAAATATATAACAAAATGCTTATGAAATTTTAAATGTTGAATATGATCATGAGAATTAATGATATGAAATAATTATATATGTGTGTATGTGTCTTAGCACAAACTGTTATATCTGCGGTAAGTGCCATGGCGTGAAAATTATGCAGGTTTGAATAACGCATCTCTAATAAATTTGTGAATCAAACGAAAATAATGTAAATGAGTATATGTATTATAACGCGTCAAAGTACGTATAAAAGATCAAAATTATCTGAATCTACGCGTTGATAAAGTGCTTTTCATAAATGATAAGTGTAAATTATCGCATATTAAATATTTCTCGTTAAAAGTCAGAGAAAAGGTAATGAGTAATGTTACGCGAATTATTGTAATTGCTTAAGAGTTGTCAGATATTAAAATGTTAGTAAAAAGTTTATATGCAATTTCAGTTCAATGGAACTCACGGACGTGTGCTAAAGTGCGAAGACACATTCCTACCGTGTACCAGGGACAGAGAGGTCCCTGACTGGAAAATGGTTCTTCTTGTCCATAACAAACACACACACACACACAAAAAAAAAAAAAAAAAAATTAAGCAAAGATTTTTTTGTGCACCATAGTCGGATTTCAAAGCACTCAAGTCAAGATTTTACAATCTTGAAGCATGCTGAAACCTTCCTCTTGAATTTTCTATGCTTCCCTTCCTTTTCAAATCTAATAAGGTCATGATTTTGCATCTGGCAGTTGCGAGCTTTTGTTGTCTTTAAAGTCGACAGAACACAGGCTCATCTCACCGCCTCGCTTTAAGATGGAACGAGTAACATTTTATTGTTTAAGGATTTAACTATATTTGGGGAGGTTCTTCAAGGGGTTTAACTATATTTTTGGAGGCCTTGCAAATTAAAGCCCGGCTCTGAGGGCACCGCAAATCTGTGCGTGACCTTCCTACGATCGGTCAGGGACGCTTGCTGTGCCCTCCAAGCCAGGCTTTGTAAATTTAGAATATAGTTAAACCCCCTTCTATTCAAACGACAATAACAATGGCTTTGCCAAATTTCCGTGGAATCACATGGGCCCCTTGCGGCTAAAAGCAGTTCCTGGGATTTGTGGAATTTCAATCACGTAACTGTAGGGCTTTGTTGCAAATTCTAGACAAAACAGAAAGGCGTGGATAATATCTCATGACTCGCAGATTGCATCAAGCTCAAATTTACTTCAAATGTACCTTGACACCCTTTCTTGACTAATACCATTTTGGTGACCTGGACTTCGTTTTAAAGGTTACATAACTAATGTTGGTGCACGGGAGGGGGTGGGGGTGGGTGGGGCAACCTGATGGTGACTCTTGTTGAAGCCAGCAATGATCAGCAACCCTTGCTATGAGTTGACGTACAGCAGGACACCAGTGCCATTGAATCTGTTGTGTGTGTGTGTGTGTGTGTGTGTGTGTGTGTATAGGTGTGTGTTCTGCTATGATCATTTTCTGTAAGCTTGCAAGACACCATTAACAAACGAAGACAACAATAATATCTTTCTTCATAGCGTTTAAAATCAAGAAACAGCACTTTTGACTAGTTTTGTTTTATAAAGTCCAGGTAGGCGGTAAGACGCGTGTAGACACTGGGGTATTCAAACAGGCAGCTGATTTCCCTGGTGGCGACGTTGTGTGACCTCAAACCAGCTACCTTCCAGACACCATTTACCTTGCACTGCAGGGGGCCACCACAGTCACCCTGTTATGAAAGCAAAGAAAACGTAGGTAGATACACTGTGTGCTTGTTTCCTTTTCCCACAAGTTACCATCTAGTAGTTGCGTATAGCCAAAATGGAAAATTAAACTAATTTAGCTTCACTGCCATGTCAGTTAGCTGAGTTGTTGACACTACTTTTTTTACCTTGGTCTATACGTATGCATTTCACAATATTGATTTTTCCTAACACACCATATCAACAAGCAATTAGAAACGCAAACTCTATTCAATGCCCAATTTGCGTGCAAGAAGAATGAAACAGAAAGTTTATTTTTCGGAATCGCATCAAAGGCACAGTTTAGATTCAAGAAAAATTTTTACATGAACAAAAACTATAAACGATAATATAATACTGTTGATGACAAAACACCATTTGTGTTGCATCTACCAACAAGGCTATACTGTTTTTGGCCTTTGCAGAAATATGGTGGAAAAAGCCAACCTGCAGCGGGAAAGCTCAGGAATTTAATGTAATGTGTTTTGGGTTTCTTCATAAATTGGAAAGACAAACATCATTTCTATCATCAAGGGCTTCTGCAAGAGCAACTTGTAGAATTAATATTACAATAAATGGAAAACATTTATACACTCCCAACTTTTCACCATTTTGAGGGCTTGGACAGCATTTCCCAATCGCCCTGTTCAAAAGACTTGTTCAACAAATGTTTGGTACTTATGTTTATGTAACGTAACCATTTTACAATATCAGGCTAAGAACAGTTCCTATCATTTATGCGAGCGAGTACACCGTCTGTTAAAACATGTTTTGTGGTGTATGCCCGATACCAGGGATGAGCACACGTTTACATGGTTTGCAAATCTCCACTCACAAATGCAAGTAAAAATAGGGTAGGAGTGGAGGGGCAGAAGGAGTTTAATAGTTTAATAAGTGTGTACGCACCCTGCATGATGCGAGTTCACCATCGCCAAGCACACACAACATCTTGTCTGTGACATGTTTCCACTTGTCAGGCATCTTATTATTACAGTCTCTAGTTGTGATGGCAGCCATTTTGGCCTCGTAAAGCTTCTTTGGCATCACCATTTTAGTTCCATCTATGAAAAAGAAATGATAATGTGGAACTGTATTGGATCCCCAAAAGGTGTACGTTGCCCAGACCCTAACAATTGCACAAAATCTATGGTAATCTTGTACGCAGCTTGCATGTTTATCTGACAAGACAAGTTGTTTAATTGAGATGGTGGTAACATGCGGTGTCAAAAAGACCAAATTCTCAGGAATAACAAAATGATTAATACCGTCTGACGTTACTTCTTGAGAGACTCATCAAGGATACTGCCTACATCCTTTCATGGTTGAAACCAATTTGTTAATTTATTTCTTCATTTGCTTATTCTGACATCTCTAAGATCTAGTGTGACCAAAGGACCTTCCAACAATGCAAAAATCATTCTGTTTAAGAAGTTAAAATAATCTTATCATAATCACGGTATGCTTACTAGTCAAGCCAAAGCCAGTGATCCAGCACTCTTTGCTGATAAAGTCTTCGCCGGCATTTGGGAGTGTGCCAAATTGGACGTACTGGTTTGTTTTTTAACGGCTTCCTTTAAGTGAACAGTAGCAATATCGTTGGGGTGGTCTCTACGACAGCACTTGTAATCTGGATGCTGCAAAGGTAAAGCAAAGATAAATCTAGGCTCTGTAGTCTCATTGAACCTGCGCAAATAAAACTGTGTCAAAGCGGTGAATATGTACGTGCAACCGAGCGGGCAACATTCAGAACTGATGTTATTGATTATTGTGGGCCATGGGAACATATCAGGCTGCTGATTGACTGACTGCCTGTATTGGAGATTGCATTTCTTGTTCTTTCGTCATAAAGGGCTACAGCTATTCCAATAAACATATACATAAAATGAAAATCGTAAAACATAGAAACTGTTACAGTATATATACAGCCGCTGTGTCATTTAAACATATTGTTATTGATATCTACATGTGAATTCGTGATATCCCTAAATCGTTTAAGACATCCGTTAATAGCTGGCGGTTTCTCCAAGCGTGTGTCTGGTGAGAAAGCAATGACTTATTTTCATATATATCTATGAATAAACTACACACACACACACACACACACACACACACACACACACACACACACACACACACACACACACACACACACACACACATATATATATATATATATATATATATATATATATATATATATATATATATATATGTATATGTATAATTCGTTTTGATGGAATAGCTTGATGACAGGCCTTACGATTAGCCATATCTATGAACAATTTTGCGACATTGCTAAATAAGTAACTGGTGCATATTTGGTGATGGGCATGTTGGAATTGGAGCATACGAGAAGCCACAGAAACAAACCTTTATTCACAATAACCCATTCGATATGCTTGAAGGTCCCACAGACCACATAAAAGTACTAACACTTTCAGAAAGTTTCACTGTTCAATTATCACTCTAACGTCTACTGGTAATAATATGCATATAATGGATACGGAAGTAACTTTCGTGGCATTGCCTAACGAGTTAAAGATACTGCCAAATAATTTAGAAAAATCTGTAAATGTATTTAGCTACAAAAAAAATTATATAGAGATATCAGTAAATTATTTCGCAAAAATCTCTCATTCATTTAGTGATATCCCTAAATGCATTGGCGATAAAGCTAAAATACTTTGGTAACAATGTCATTATGTCATGTATTAGTAGCATATTAGTACATGACAAATAAAATATATAAATTAATAGAGAAAATCCTCTAAACGTTATATATATATATATATATATATATATATATATATATATATATATATATATATATATATGAATATATATATATATATATATATATATATATATATATATATATATATATATATATATATATATATATATATATATATATATATATATATATATATATATATATAAACCATTGTTGGTCCCGGTTACCCAGTTTACCGGTAATGCAAATAGTTCATGTCCAATGGGCGTAGAAGATCTGTCTATTATCAGAATCCTCCTCTTCCTGTGGTCATCAGGTATTACAGGAAAATGGCAAAAGACCTTTGCCGGTTATAACATGTCCACTGTGATGCGGGCACCACATCCACGAAATGTATACATACATCTTATTGAACCCATCCTCGTACGACAACAATTCATTACTAATTTCATTTTAATATTTCCCAGTGAGCGTAACATGGGCTTATGTCCAGGCTTATGGCGTAATTCAAAGAATATGAAAGTTTATTTTTAAGAGTCAAAAGTACTCAATTGATCGTAAAACTTATGTATTTTTACTTCATATGATCCTTGGCATCTGTTCAATCCAGCGATTCAAATGCTTACCCTTCCTTGAAGCCAATTGGCAAAAGTTAAATTTCAGCTATGTTTGTGATCAAAGAGTATGGATGTAAAGGTCATGATAATATCTCCTTTTTATAAATACTGCATAGTTGCCAAAGACCAGGTTTTGGAACTACAGATCAAAACTATTTTTCGAGTGTGTCTGGCAAAGATACGGCAACACTGGGAGTGATACATTGTTTTCTCTTATTAGTGTCACAGCGTGCCACAAGAACAAAGAAGCATACTAAAACTCACACAATATTCAACTTTATCCTGGCAACAACATTTTAGCAGGTAAAGTCGCAAAAATAGTAGAAGGTTTATGGAACATGGCATATATTGGTTATTCCAAGGTTTCTCGAGTTGTAAATAACTTATGTCCCGCATTATGGCTCGTGAGGTAAGTATCTTCACCACTCTTGCACCATGGAATAACCAGTATTTCTAATATGTTACACAAATACATGTATCAAACTCAACTTACATATGTGAATTCAAGACCAAAATGGTGAAGGAAAGCATACAGCCAATTAATTCCACATTTACTAAAAGTATAAGTCACCGAATATCTTGAATTCTAATAGCAATGATGATTCAAAGTAAAGAAGATTTTGGGAGTCTGATCGCTAATTCCCCAACTTGGTGCAGCTAGTGTCCTGTCCTTACCAATAAGTTTTTGCATCAATTCGCCAAACGTACATACGTGTAATAAGATGTTTCCATGATTGTTTCCCACATGCTTATCCCAATCTTATTTCATCTGAATTAATGAAAGGAACATTTTAATCGTATTTACTCGTTGCTGCAGACTCCTGATCCTTTTTTCAGGGGAAGATTCGCCTAGTGGCAGCGCATTCTAAGTTTTATGATATGGTTATACAATGAATCCCTAGTAACAATATAGCATTTAGATTGAGTTTTGCATGACTAATCCACCATGTGTTTGAAACTCGACGTGTATTCAACCTACCTGCAATTTGAAAGTACATCCTTTCAAACGTGGGTTTCTAAAAAAAATGAATCAGCGTGCAAAATTTCTTTACTCTAGCTTTTTTTATATCAAATTTCCCAATATTGATTTGACTTGAAAATGCATTTTGTCAACAGGGCTGTTCTTTTTTCGTCATTCATTATTTTGGGCATCAACATCATTTTCGTTAAGTCTCTAAGTTTTATGTGGACCTTATTTATATGATATACTTACAATGATATTTTTTGCGACACCTATGATCTGTTCGTGGTTACCATCGCCGCTTCGGTCAGAGATTCGCGATTTGTAACGATAGTGTTTTGGATTTTCCCTGCCCAAAAGCACAAAATATTGGGACGTTCAATGTATCGAAGAACCATGTAAAAACATAAGGATCAAACACCTTCAATGATTGCCTTCAAAGCAGGCCTAAGCTGGGTGTTATATCCACTTTGCAATTGTGGTAGAGATGACTCGAAACTTAGTATGTTCTGGAGGCAACTTCTTGAGTTTAAACCTAACAGAACTGAAAATACATAATCTTCTTGCCGAGACTTAGCTACACGGTCTTTTTGTCCAAACAGACAACAGCTACACACAGATAACCACAATATTTAATAAACGGCGAATTGAATTGAAGTTTAAATGTATTTCTTTATTATTCTGGATTGCTTAATGGCACATCAAGGTACTTAAGAGTTGGCTCTCCAGAGTTAATGTAGGGTCTCCTGGTTAAAAAAGTCCCTGTCAGCCAAGGACCCCCTTTGATGTCCTTACATAGGTCCATATATACAGTGAGCTGCAATAATAGCTTTCTTTGCACCAATAAGAACAGCACCACAGTGGTGGACCCAGCCTGATGAATGTATCCTTTCCACGGTAAGGTACCAAGGCCACCGGCCTTTTTCAGCAACTCTTCCTCCAACGATGGATGGCAAGCTGGAGACAGGTCCAAATTTGTTAACACTGAAGTCCGCAGATGGACGCCCTTCGGCTTTAAAAACCATGAAGAAAGACCAAAGAAAACATCTCAACTTGTGCGAAACCATTAAACAATTTGAAATTCAATTGACTTGAGTTGAATTAAATTGAATTAAATGGAATTGATTGATTGATTGATTGAGGGATTGATTGATCAATTGATTGATTGAGTTTGAATGAACCGAATTAAATTGAATTGGACGGTGTTCTTTCGTACACTGCAAAATTCTCCTGATGCCACCGACATACCCTTCATGAATGCACACGTTACCAAAGCCAGGAGGAGCTTCATGATTCACCACTTGTGCAATGCTAGAGCATAGTAGAGTGTCCCAACCTAGTGCTTAAATACTACAGTTTCATCAGCTGAGGAAAGTTGATATTGTTTATTCAGCTGCAAGTTTTAATTATCATCGAACCCCATATATTCTTACTTAGCCAATGTAACAATCAATTATATCTGCAGTCTTTGACCTTAATAGGTGTACATGCAGCCCTTATATGGGGCACAAAGCCCTACCTTCTGCGAGAAAGTCCACATCAGGGCCGATTAAATGGAAGGGCCATTTATTGTTTCTTAGAAATTGGTTGAATTGATGTGAACAAATATCTGGCTGCCTTCACTTACGACACACCAATGCGGCAATGCGCATGCACCCTTTAAACAGCATCTTAAAAAATCTTTTTTGAAGTTTTGAATATAAATAGGTAACATATGTCCCATCCATATCGTCTTCTAGGCTGGCACCTTTTGTTAATAAAGCAAATTCGGCTTTCCTTCCTACCCCGCCCCCTCCCTTCAGCTCAAGGTCCCAAGCGGCATCAGTTAATATGAAAACATTTACATCATGTTGGAATTCATTGAACAAAACTTTTGACATATTAATTTTAGCTCTTTCAAGGAACACAGAAATCTTTGCTAACAAGCTTATTTTATTTTCATATATATGTCTACGACCCAAACCAGATATTCCGCTTGTTATCTAACTTCTTTAAAATATTTACTTTTATTGTATACATCAGTAAACCTAGAAAGAAAAAGAGTGACGGAAAAAAGTAAGAAAGAAAGAAAGAAAAGAAAAGAAAGAAGGCAAATGAAAGGAAGAAGAGAGAAAAAGAATTGAAGAACGAAAGAAGGAAAGAAAAAAAAGCAAGAAAGAAAGAAAGAAGGAAGGAAAATGAAAGGAAGAAGAGAGAAAAAGAATGGAAGAAGGAAAGAAGGAAAGAAAGAAAAAGAAAGAAGAAAGAAAGAAAGAAAGAGAAAAAAGAAAGAAAGAAAGAAAGAAAGAAAGAAAGAAAGAAAGATTTTACTTTAAACGTGAGTGAACCTGTCAGGTTTAGGTCTTAACCCGGAAATTTTAGAATTTTGTATGTGTTTGCCGTACGTGCATGCAATAAAATTTGAATGGAATTTGAAAGTTTGAATTTATGCTGACCAGGAATATTTTTGTAAATTAAGATATTGAATTCCCCAAATGTGTCATACATACACTTGTCAATCCAGTTTCAATTTATTTTAATTAGACATATTTCAGAATTAATCATATCAGATGATTATATTTTATTTAGCGAGTATTATGAATAGAGATGTAATTCTAATATGTACTTGGGGGTTTATTATAAAGGTGCATCAATAAATGTGTGCAAACCACAGTCTTTGAATTTATGTCAATAAGGAATAAAAAAAATTAAATGTGATTTTTTAAGTATCATCAATAGAGATGTGTTTCAACCTTTACCCATGTTTTTGATAAAGCTACATAATATGAATATCTGATCCAGGCTACTGTGTTTAAATATATGTCAATTAAAAATATTTCAAATTTTAAATGCTGAGTGTTTTCAAAAGGAGCAAAGATAGAGGTACCTTTTCAACCCCCACTTATATGTTTGTCATATTTGCACATCAAATCAACCACACATGAAATTTCTAACATTGAAAATCATTTTAATTAGGTTGATTTTAAAATTTAAATGCTGCATATATGCAAAACTATGATATATGTCATATCAAATATCCCTATATACAATTGATAAAGGCAAACCTAAAGAATAATGATCAGTGCTTTTTTCAAATAATGTTAATAGGGCCAGTTTACACAATCCCCTTCACAGCTAATAGAGAAACTCTATGTATGTGTATGGTGACTTAACGCATCACCCTAGCTAGCTGGTACCATTTTTAAAAGTTCTTTCTTGTAGACACACAACGCAGAGTTTGTTTTCTTTTTAAGCAAATCTGGCCTAGTGGAATGTCCTTTAAGTCAGGATTTAGAATTTAAAATGCTTCTTATTTCTATCCCCAAAATTTATAAATGATTTAACTTTGGCCAGATCTATTGACTGGATGCTTAGGTATCAATAATATATTTGTGAAGTGTATATACACATCCTGTCTCCATGGAACACGCCTGGGTAGTAACGCCCCGAAATGTCTGGTTTACATGGCATTTCCAATTTTTAGACTGGCCTGAAACAATAACATTGATTGGGGGCGCTCAAAATGATTGGGAAGGTATGCGAGAGAGAGAGAGAGAGAGAGAGAGAGAGAGAGAGAGAGAGAGAGAGAGAGAGAGAGAGAGAGAGAGAGAGAGAGAGAGAGAGAGAGAGAGAGAGAGAGAGAGAGAGAGAGAGAGAGAGAGAGAGAGAGAGAGAGAGAGAGAGAGAGAGAGAGAGAGAGAGAGAGAGAGAGAGAGAGAGAGAGAGAGAGAGAGAGAGAGAATACGGCCTGTGCAGACCATGGACGTACCATACGAATAATACGTCGATTTATTAATTGACTAGGAATAATATATCATCAATACGCTATTTTGGGCCTGTGCTGTATGATATTGTCAACTCATAAAATACGAGATAAAACTTCCGTTGTGAACAAATTCAGCCTATAAGAGTCAACTTATGCTGGTTTCCACATTCTTATAAACTCACAATCGTAACATGGGTGTAACAAGTTAACATTGAGTATGGGTATTACAATACTCAGCCAATACCAGTGACATCACATTTCCGCATTTTTGAATTTTTACAAAGCCATGATGGAGGTATTCAGACAAGAAGTTACTGCATGCAACAGACCGAGGAATGGAGGAAATAAGTCCAGGTCTCTGTTCAGACATTTTAGCCAATTAACGTTAATGCGATGTGTTGTCTTATTATTTATAGTCAATTAATAAAATTATTATTAATCAGTAGTTCCATATTGGCCAAGTTACAGGTCTTCAGTTAGCCTTATTGTTCTTTGACCGATAAAGCCACAGGCCGAAGACCAATAAGGCTGACTGAGGACCTATAACTGGGCCAATATGAAAAATACTGATTAATACCATAATAGTACTGACTTAAACTAATTGTTATAATAATATGTGTGCTCTTCATACATAATGATAGGAAAAAAATTCACTTTGTGTTCCAATGTTCCCAGTCACAATGCACTTTACCTCATTAGATTATATTATATGGAATAATTGCCTGGCAGTCTTGTGCAGTCAACACACATTTTGTCTCATCAGTTTATAACTCAAGGAATGAATATTGTCTGATAGGGGTTTCCGTGACGTCATGAAAATCACTTGCGCTGCAGATATATCAAGACATGGCTGAATAAGAGTCTGTTTTGTCGACTTTGACCCATAGGTCAGGTCTGCATGCATGATAACTGAACCCATGGGTCCCAGTTTGGGTTATAAGATTATAAGAGTTTTCATGCTGGTGTACAATTTCTTTCTGTTTCTTTCCACTGCTACATCCTTTCTGCGGCTTTTCTCTGGGAATGCTACAACTGAAAATTCAAACTGTTGCATTCCCATAGCCCTTCTCCTGAAATTAGTTCTCTGAGTAACATTATACACTCCAAATAATGCGAATTACAGGCAAACGACATTTCAATGAAAATCTTCTTTCTCTCTGGGGTAAGTGCCTACAGCTGTGCCCCGGTAACAAATCAAACTGATGCCACAGGAGGTAAAGTGTAAAAGGGGAAAGAAACTTCCATTATAAACGTGTCTCAACAAATATCCAAGATACCTAAGGCCTAACAAAGTATGCGTGGTTCCGATAACCCGACCGACCAAACCGAAAAGGCCTGATCCTAATAAATTCTCTGGCACATAAAGAAAATAAATTCAAGCAGCCCTATCATAAGAAAAAAATTGATCGACCCTGGTTCAAAGATTTCATTGAGAAAGTGGCTGTCGTGTGCCAGTTTTGGGCTACAAAGCTGACACAAACACAGCATTTTATTGCAACTTAGTCTGAATGTTTAACGTGCGCCAGGGAAACAGCAGTCCTTGACCTTAATCGGTGTACATCCAGCCCATATATGTGGCACAAAGCCTAACCTTCTGCGAGAAAGTCGACACAAGGGCTGATTAACTGGAAAGCCTTTTATCGTTTCTTAGAAATTGGTAAAATTGATGTGAACAAATATCTGTTTGCCTTTGCTAATGACACACCAGTGCGGCAATACGCATGCACCCTTTAAACAGCATTTTTGACAAATCCTTTTGGAAGTTTTGAATATAAATTGGTAAGATATGTCCCATCTAGACCTGCGGCATAGAGGGCCCTTCGGGGGTCATACCCCAACCCGTGGTATAACAAGTTACAACCTATATTTTCTTATAGGTATATATGTCCTCTTCATGAAAAGATAGGTTGTGGAATCTGAAAAGCGTTTTATCATATATATGTCTGCCCGTTTCCATGACAACCTATGCCATTTCTGAGACAACTAAAATTTCTCCTTAAAAATAATAACTTTGGTGATATTGCTTGTGGAAAGGCTACATAAACATCAGGATGTGCTCAATTGCTCAAATATAGTAAAAAATTACAGAGTTTGCTCAAAGTGCCTAATTATCATATGTTAATTTATGCAAATATATGAAATTTACATCGAAATTAAGTATTGTGCGACGGATAACATACTATATTTACTAAGATATAGTTTCGTTTATTTAAAAAAAGGCAAAATGATTAGGAACAGTACTCATACAAGTTTTATTTATCATGTTCATATGAGTATACCATATGCATATTACTTAATATGTTAATATGGCTATCATATATCTTCGTTTAGGGAACCGTGATAACAATTGCCAATACAACTGATAAAGTAAGATAGTACTTTGTACCATGTATTCACACCTACACGTAATTTACAGTGAACCATCCCTTGGAGTCCTGCAACAAAACTAATGTATCTCTGGCACCAAACTATAATGCAAGATGCCTTTTAGTTAAGGAAAACAGTATAAGTACATGTACACACCAAATATAGAAAGCGGATCAATGATGGTCACGGTTTGGAGATTCTACCCCAAGATTCAATCATCTTCTTCCTTATCATCACTGTCTGTTTCAGTGTCAAAAGTATCATTTGCACACTCATGTCCAAGGCATGCACATAATTCTGTGCATTTAAGTCCTGTCTGGAGGCAATGGTACTTTCTTGGGACAGTACATTCAATATCGGTGCAATACATATGAGTCAGGTTGCGGACTTCCAGTGGGGCTAGCTCATTGGTATACATCGAAGGCTTGAGTTAGCCATCATTAGACATTTCCCAGCCGTTACCATTGGGATCCCACACTTTAGGGTTAGGAATGTGACTGTTGTATTGGTGTCTTTTTGTCCAAAACCACTTCCTAGTAGTCATTACCCCATTCCGCAGTCCGAACTCTTTACTCTACATAAACTAACCTGTCCCGGTCTAACCTATATACATATAAAAGTATTATTGTCCAAATTGCACACGTTCCTCTGTAAAATTTTGACATAGGCTGTATTAGCCGAAATAAATTAAAGGGTCTTTGGCGAGTAACTACTCAACATGTTTCGGAGCCTTTTACCCGTACATGTCTGTCTGAGTAGCGGCTCTTTGTCTAAGCTAAATATTCAGCAAAGACAACCCACATAATAATGAATAAATATGAACGTGGCAAATGATGAATTAGCTAAATACGTAAAGTGTTGCATATACATGCAGACCTTCATTATGAAAGAAGAGTACCTGGCAAACAAACTATAATTACCAAATTTGTGTAGTACAGGTTCAGTTAAGAACAATTTGACTTACCCCTGAACCAATATGTACCCTTTCTAGCTGGACAGCTTATTCTAGTTAAACCATCCGCCAGTGTTTAACTGAAGTGGAAACAAGCTGGGGCATTATATTCAGTCCAAGTGATTGTAAAATAAACAGTTGCAGGTAGACCACCAGTATAAACCAAGGGAAATCCTAACAATGACTGCAACAATGTACATCCTGCACCAGAAATGTAAAACAAACTCCATGATGACACCTACTCCTCAAACAATTAAGCTCTATTTCATTGACAACCCTGAGTCAATGTATCAACGTAATGTGTGAGGTTTGTGATATTTGAAACAATGCTGTCACTTTTGAGTAATTTTTTAACATTGAGTAAAAGTGCATTTAGGCATGTCAGAAAAGAATGAAAGTCATTAGCATTTATGCCATAAACATGTTATCAAAGCAATTTTTCTTAGTAGGACTTTGAGTACAATTAAGCAAACATGTTACTGTGGTAGGCCGCTACTCGCTACCGATAGCCCCTGGGGGTTTAACCTAAGAGAAATCAAGCTAGCCTAAAATGTTTGAAAGGTGAACATTAAAACAGAATGATGTCAAAAGATAAAATTAAGTCGAAAAAAGGCAAGTCTAAAATCTCTAAAATTATTGAAGCCAAACTTTCTAACCATCTCCGGATATTTACAGCAAAATTTGTAGAAATATTTGATCAAAAGTACATCTTTAAATCTTCCTGACTCAAGTTTATTGTAAATGAAAATTTGGTTCTAGATATAAAGTCCTGAAATTTAGAACAAATACGACCAAATCTCAAAGTCTGTGAAAAAAACGTATTATATCCAATAGTATCCGATATAATACTGCCTGGGAAAGGATAATTAACTACTTCAAAGTTAAACTTATCTATTTTGTGAAAGACTTTAATACAAAACCTGTCATTTGTGACCTGATAATCCAAGTCCAAAAACACATCTCTGAAACCATCTTAATTGTTACCCTCCAAAGGTATATTTTTCGGGTAAATTTCTGCAATTTTACTGAAATTTTGTACATTTACACAAGCAATGTCATCAATATATCTAGCGTTGTTTGATAATTTTGTAGCCATTTGAAAGTCCTTTTTCATCAGTTTATCCATATACTTAAATTCAAGCCAGGTTAAATACAAATCTGCCAGCAAAGGGGTGCAGTTGCTACCCATTGCAATGCCTTTTATTTGTTGAAAAAAAAAATGGTCCGCATTGAACATAAGTATTATCCAAAAGAAATTTTATAGCATCTATCAAAGTTTCAATAGTGTACGATTTAATGTTACTTTTTGAATATTTGTTGTGTTATGCTTTCTTTGTATATGAATTAATATTAATGTTTGGTTTACCATTATGGTTCAACATTTTGCTTATTAATTTTGAAAGTGAACTTTTGACTTTATCTATGCGTAGATTTGCGGGCAGTGAAGAAAAATCAAAACATTTGATAATTTTTGCTTTTACATCTTTGATTTTAGATACTAACTCGGAAGAATTGCTAATACTCCAAAAACAATTTAATTCACTGTTTCTAGAAATTGCATTACAGTATTTACGAAAATGATTCCTAATTGCAGCCAAACACAATGTTCCTTCTTTTGATAATTGTTTTCTTGTACATTTTGCAGCACCGGCTATGAATTTAGATTTAAAAGGGTTTTTATGTAATTTGGGTATCCAGAACAAAAGTGGAATAGAGGAGTCCTCTTCAGAAATTAGGGTATTAAAATTCCTTTTTGTCTCATCTTTATGTGTATCTATCAAATTATCAATGGATTGTTTGAATTATTTATATACCTCATTTCCTCTTATGTCTGAAATATTGTTTATACCAAGTTCTTTTTTTCAAAACATCCAGATAATATTTTTTGCAGATGATCCCAAGATTGTTCCCTGCCTTGCCATGTTAGTGACTACAAAACTTTCTTGTAGTTCTTTGACTGCTTTTGAAACTTCAGGTTGTTTTAGATTAACCGTATTGAAATTCTTAATGTGGGATTTGTAACAATAAATTCTTTTTCTAGAGACTTTTTTCAAGTTTGATAACCGTCCTTTAAATTTCTGAAATTCTATTTTTCTTTCTTTGCCCATCTCATACAGTAGGAATCAAATGCATCACATGTATCCTGAAAAAATACTGTCAATGTTCAACTTGGGGCATATCCGAAATTTTCTACCTTTTTTCATAATTTCTTTTAAACTTGAATTTTGTACGATATCTAAATTACCTGTAAATACATGTTTGTGGTATGCATCAACAAAATGTGGATATTTACTGTTAAACATACCATCACAATTTTGATTCGCTGCGATATCTTCAAGAGTAATTGAAGCCAGAAATTGCTTGCAATTCATGATACTTTCTCCAATATTGTTGCCATATTTATGGGAAGTGATGGGGAGGGTGGGGGGCCTTTTATTTTGAAATCCTTGGGAATCATGTTACGAACACATTTCAATTTGAAAAGGGACTGAATGTTTAGTGAATCAATAATTTTGTGTTTGAAAGGAATGCTGCAAAACATTTGGTGTAATTTTTTCTTATTAGAATCTAGTTTTCGAATTGTTGTTGTGTAAGTGTACACAATTTCACAAAAAGTTTGCGGGAATGTGTGTTCTGAATAAGTAAGACCCAAATATTCATTAATTTTTGTTATGTCTCAATGATCAATGTCATTGTGGCACCAGATGGCACATTGGTATTGTGCCCTTTTCACATGTTGCTCAAATGCATCCTCAGTGGGCGGTAGTTGAGCAGCTGATCGGTCTGTGGTGGAAGCAATCATATATCGTAGCTTTTCCAAAGTAGTTTTGAAATCAGTCCCTTTTCCTGTGCTGAGAGCTTTGCTACATAAAACAGGTATTGGGATTTAGCTTGGCTGGGGGTGGCTTCTTGAATGGCGGTTCCAGGTTCATGATTTTAGGTTCACGGTACAAAATTTTCTAACCTACAAATACATTAAAACGTGGGTGTTCTTACCAGGTCCAAGCTTCATTTTAGAAAATAATCCAGTTCACCATGTGTATATTATCAATCATGCAACGCATTTTGACCATATGCACAGTCATTCTCAATAACACTGATAATGAGACAATCACAGAAATGTGCCCAGATTTTTGCTTTCTGGTGCCTCTACAACTCAACACATAAATTATAAAATCATAATTTGAAGATGACCTCATTTGCATACATTTAATGATAGAGTTTCTAAATTGTCTTCACTTCATTTTCTTTCGGTAATATATATGCTAAATTTGCTCAAATTCCAACAATGCGTTCTGGAGAAAGCACTTTTGCACAAGCTAGCCACACCAGACAACCCATAAACATAATACCCCCCCCCCCCCCCGTGGCGGACCCATAAAATTTCAGTAAAGCTGTGAACAAAAAATGTTGATAAGACGATTGGGATTCTATGTTCTATATGGTTTGAAGCACTTTTCAAGGAAATGTAACTTTTTGCATTGGTACAGCACATAATGTGTGATATACATCTCTAGAATGGCTTCAAAAACCCCAACATCTGAAGCCTAATTTGCATACATGTAATGGTGTCCACTTCATATACTCCAGTAAATTTGGTATCAGTATATCCCTGGAAGTATATTACCTTCATCATTTAACATTTACCCCCATTTTTGGTAATTTGGCAACTGCAGGAAACAAAATCAACAAATAGAGGTATTTATATTGCCAAATAGATGACAACGTTTTGCATATAATTATAATAATAATGATGTTATTCAAATAATTTTTAAAAAGCTTCATGCCTGTTAAAAGAGTAAGGTTAGTGCTACCTTCTGATGAAATTTGGAGTGCTTATCTACAAAATTAAGGCAGATATTAAACAATTAGTGAAAAGTAGTTATTTTCCAGAAAAATATAGGTTGCCATAGAAACGGGCGTGTAAACATACCAAAAAACGCTTTTTGGACTCCACAACCTATTTTTCTCTAAAGAGGAGACCTGTACGCACATTTTGATATAGGTTGTGTTTTGTTTTACCTTTGGTTGGGGTTGCACCTATTTTTAGGGCACTTTTGAAGCATTTGCCGTTAGCCTTATCCTTATCGTCTTCTTGATTGGCATCTTTTGTTAATGAAGCAAATTCGGCTTTACCTGTTACACAGATACTCCCCAAACACACAAACACTTCAGCTCAAGGTCCCAAGGAGCATCAGTAAATATGAAAACATTTACATCATGTTGGAATTCATTGAAAAATTTTTTTTTGAGATATTTATTAATATTAGCTCTTTCAAGGAACACAGAAATCTTTGCTAACAAGCTTAATATATTATCATAGTTATGTCTACGACTAAAACCAGATATTCCGCTTGTACTCTAACTTCTTAACCATGACTTGTCATGGTCTTACTAATTCGAATATTCACTATAACAGTCTCCAAAGGAAATGTAGCTACAAGAAAAAGAGAAACAACCAAAAAAATGGACGATAATGAAAAAGCTTTTATTGTATACATCAGGAAACCTAGAAAAACAAAGAGTGACAGAAAAAGAGAGAAAGAAGGAAGGAAGGAATATGAAATCACCAAGAGAGAAAAAGAATGGAAGAACGAAAGAAGGAAAGAAAGAAAAACAAA
Source organism: Hermodice carunculata (assembly GCA_964020975.1). Taxonomy (NCBI): domain Eukaryota; kingdom Metazoa; phylum Annelida; class Polychaeta; order Eunicida; family Amphinomidae; genus Hermodice; species Hermodice carunculata. Next base: position 78,922,824 of record OZ026613.1, on the reverse strand, counting down.
GAAAGAAGGAAGGAAGAAAGAAAGAAAAAAAAAACAAACAAAGAACGAACAAACGAACGAACAAAAGAAAGAAAGAAAGATTTTACTTTAAACGTGAGTGACCCTGTTTGGTTTAGGTCTTAACTCGGAAATTTAAATTTTTTTATGTGTTTGCTGTATGTGCATGCAATAATTTTTTAGGGTTTGAATTTATGCTGACCAGGATTTTTTTTTTAAGATTAAGATATATAATTCTCCAAATGTGTCATACATACACTTGTCAATCCAGTTCCACTTTATATTTATTAGACAATTTCAGAATTCATCACATCAGATAATTATATTTTTTTAGCGAGTATTATGAATAGAGATGTAATTCCAATATGTACCTTAAGGTTTATTATAAAGGTACATCAATGAATGTGTGTTCTTGCTACCTGTAGCCCCTGGGGGTTCACCTAACAGAAAAAAAAGCTAGCCTAAAATGTCTGAAATGTGAACATTTAAACATAATGATGTCAAAAGATAAAATTGAGTAGCAAAACAGGCAAATCTAAAATGTCTAAAATTATTGAAGCCAAACTTTCTAACCATCTCTGGATATTTACAGCAAAATTTGTAGAAATATTTGATCAAAAGTACACCTTTGAATCCTCTTGACTCAAGTTTATTGTACTTAAATTTGGTTCTAGATGCAAAGTCCTGAAATTTAAAACACATACGACCAAATCACAAAATATGTGACAAAAAAGTATTAAATCCAATAGTATCCGAAATATAACTCTCCGGGAAAGGATAATTAACTACCTCAAAGCTAATATCAGGTATTTTGTGATAAACTTTAATACAAAACCTGTCATTAGTGACCTGAATATCCAAGTCCAAAAAAACATCTCGGAAACCATCTGAAATGTTACCCCCCAAAGGGATATCTTTTGGGTAAATTTCTTTAGCAATTGCCCTAAAATTGTGTACATTTACACACGCAAAATCATAAATATATCTTGCGTTGTTTGATAATTATGTAGCCATTTGAAAGTCCTTTTTCATCAATTTATCCATATACTTAAATTCAAGCCAGGTTAAATACAAATCTGCCAGTACAGGGGAGCAGTTGCTACTCATTGGAATGCCTTTTACTTGTTGAAAAAAACCAATGGTCCGCATTGAACAAAAGTATTATCCAAAAGAAATTTTATAGCATCTATCAAAGTTTCAACAGTGTAAGATCTAACTTTACTTTTTGAATCTTTATTTTGTGACCAATATGCTTTCTTTGTACATGAATCGATATTAATGTATGGTTCACCATTATGTTTAAACATTTTGCTTATTAATTCTGAAAGAGAACTTTTGACTTCATCTATGGGTAGATTTGTGTACAGTGTAGAAAAATCAAAACATTTGATATTTTGGTGCTTTTACATCTTTGATTTCAGATACAAACTCGGAAGAATTGCTAATACTCCAAAAACAATTTATGTCACAGTTTCTAGAAATTGCATTGCAGTATTAACGAAAATGATTCCTAATTGCAGTCAAACACAATTTTACTTTTTTTTGATAATTGTTTTGTGGTACATTTTGCAGCACCGGCTATGAATCTAGATTTAAAAGGGTTTTTATGGAAATGGGTATGTTACCTACTTATATTCAAAACTTCGAAAAAGATTTTTAAAGATGCTGTTTAAAGGGTGCATGCTTATTTCCGCACTGGTGTGTCGAAAGGGAAGGCAGATAGATATTCGTTCACATCAATTTAACCAATTTCTAAGAAATGATAAATGGCTTTCCGGTTAATCGGCCTTTATGTCGACTTTCTCGCAAAAGGTTAGGTTTTGTGCCACATATACGGGCTGCATGTAAACCTATTGAGGTCAAGGACTATAGATATAATTATTTGTTGCATGGGCTAAGTAAGAATATATGGGGTCAGAAGATAATTAAACTTGCAGGTGAATGAACTATATCAACATTTTCTCAGCTGATGAAACAGTAGTATTTAAGCACTATAGTCTGTTAAGGATTTGGCCAAAGTGGGAATATGGGGAGGCCGAAAGTGTAGAGGTTGGTGGCCATACCAGGTGTTTAGGTTAACCCCTTGGGAGTATGATGTGGCCTGTCTCCAAAAAAATAATTGATGCTATGACCCCAGAGGGGGGGGGGTCAAGTTGTAACACCTCAAGATGGCCGCCAGGCTACACATGTGGGGAGCGCAGGGAGTCTTCGGGGTGTTTATTTCTTCATAGCATACTTAAAATGAAAAATAAAGATGATGTATACCTGCCTAATTATTGTCTCTACATAGGTACTTGATACTGTTAGGTAAATAATGTTCAGTACGAATTTAGATACACTGCTGATGTAGCAAATGGAAGCCACCCCTACCAAACAGTGGACCACTATGGGCAAATTATATTTAGTGCATGAGGTACCGGTAGCTTGAATAAATACAAACAAACAGAACATGGCCACAGAAACACATGTCCGTATTCATAATGTGCCATTGTTTTCCCCACTCAGTAAACATTATAATGACATGCATGACATTTGGCTCAGGAAGAGGGCTATTATATCATGGTTTATCTCTATAGATAAGATCTGCTTTCTAAGATATATTTACGCAAGACATACTAGTAAAAATATAAAAATCTCTCTCTGAATTGACCTAATGTTACAAATAATGAATTACAGGTATTTACAAACAATCTATCATAATTATTTAAAAGCACCAAACCTACATCAAGGAAAGCAGTTAATTTGGAACATACCAATGGTCTTTTCTGTAATAGTAGACTATCTCATTTTGTTTCCTGGATTTGTTTTGTGAAAATGTCAACTCAATAAACCAGAAACTTGTGTGTATAGTGAATCAATTAATCAATCAGTCAATCAATCAATCAATCAATCAATCAATCAATCAATCAATCAATCAACCAATCAACCAATCAATCAAACAATCAATGAATGAAATAATCAATCAATCAATCAATCAATCAACCCACCATTCCATTACGCATGAACGTTATCAATGGTGATTACCCGTACTGAATGTGTAAATGGAAAATGTGTGTATAGTGAACCAACCAACCAATCAACCAATAAATCAACCAATCTATCGGTCATTTAATGAATGAATGAATGAATGAATGAATGAATGAATCAATCAACCAACCAACCAACCAACCAACCAACCAACCAACCAACCAATCAATCAATCAATCGTTCCATTATCCACACAGAAGCGATTATCCATACTGAATGGAGAAAAGTACATGTAGCATAAAGTAATATTGTACCATGGTGTTATCTGCTACAAAGGCAACACCTTTTGGAACACCAAATATATAATAAACACTGAATACTCGTATTTTTTGTGACACAAGACCACCTCAATCATCTAGCCCCTTTTTGGTGTCAGACGAGTGTATGTGCTTAGAAGGTAATATTGTATATGTCATTTTCTCACTTCTATGATGTGATATATTTCATATATGATGTAATGCTGCACCAAGATGCCATTTCAGTTTTTACTGAGTCTGACACTTGAAAAATCGCATGCTCCAATGATATCAGACAACATAAAATCCTGCATATTCTTTATGAAAGTTCATCATGTGGCCATGCCTTTTTCTTTACTGCATTGTTTGTTATTTATACACGGATTGAAAAAATATCTTCAATCAAATACTTTCTTTGTACTGTGATAAACGATGTGTTTACTTTATGAGAAGTTCATCATCTGGTCATGTATTTTTCTAAAATGTATTGTTTGTTATTCATACACAGATTGAAAAAGTATCTTCAATGATGATATTTTCTCGGTAAGGTTCTGTGATAAAAATTGTTTGCGATGTGCATAAGTTATGAGTAGTTCATCATCTCGCCATATATTTTTTATTATAGATATTACTTGTTAATCATACACAGATTGACAATATCTTCAATCATAATATTTTCTTGGATCAGTGATAAAAAGTACTTTTCCATTAATCCAAGTTATTTCACTTCTCCAGACTATTTTATGCTTGTTTACTATTTCATAATTTAAAGTTGTTTTACTTGTGCATTGGACTAAAAAGCTAATAGGTTTTTGCAATTGACATCCACATAACATAAAACAGTGTACTACATGTATGTCAAATTTTATGTCTCCAAATGTTGAATATGTAACTTTTATTTAGAAGCAACTAAAGATACATTATCCAATTACAGTATAGATGGTAAATAGATATTGTATAAGCAAGTATCGCATACGGATCTGCTTTTTAAAGTTAAAATGTAATTATTTATAGAATATATTTACAAGGTTAGTTATCTTGTGCCTTCGGTCCTATTTTAATTAAATACATGTATTATTAATATATACTTGTATTAAGTATGTCAGGCAAGGATACTGTTTCACACATGTAAGTTGTGTCATTCAAATGTTTAAATTACAGGACGTTAAAGAGTTAGGTTCTGTATGATATTATATATATATATATATATATATATATATATATATATATATATATATATATATATATATATATATATATATATGCAGGATAGATGGGAAATGGTGGCAATGGCCATGCATTAATTGGATTGGTTAATGTTGAGGGCTGACATGAGGATAACACTATTTCCATCTGTATTTGATTCGTGTGTTTTATGCCTTTTTCTTGCAGTGCAAGTAGACATTGTTTAGCATAATCATGATGATAATTTATTTTCTAGTTTTATAAATTTTGTTACCGTTTAGTATCATTGCCATACATCAAGAGATATCATGCAGATTATTGGTAGTGTACAATGTTCAAACATATGTTTCATATAGACTTGCATTACAAGTTCTATATATCATATAAGATGTTTATGTTGTTTATATATATATATATATATATATATATATATATATATATATATATATATATATATATATATATATATATATATATATATATATATATATATATATATATGCATGCTTTAATCCAACATGATTATCAAGCAAGCCTTGACATGAATCTGCAGCAACACACCCTTCGTCTTTAACCACACCAAATGGTTATTTGCATTTTCTAAGTGACTATATTAATGATATTAATTGAACTTAATTTACATTACATAATAGATATAATTACCTTATGTTGATTGGTGGCAACAAGATACTGTTCTGCATACGATTATGGGCAGCAATTTTGTGATTTGTTATTCCGGCATATATTTTATGCATTTCAATATAAGGGGAATAAGTCTTTTAATGACATTTATGACATTACGTAACTTTAAACAATTAAAATTTGTATTCAAACGATTTTTTTTTCTGAAATGACATTGCGTCGTCAAATTTCACTGTTTTTTTTATATATTTTGTTGGGAAATAAAGTAAATACATCTGTTGCAGAAATGTTGTATCAGTTCTTTGAATGCAAGTCATTCTTCCTGGACAAAAACTGGGCTCATCACCTATGTTACTTTGAAGGTCTGTAGTGCAGGCAAATACACAAAGATATCAGGGAGACAGGCATTTTCAACCCCCCCCCCCAGTATATGTGCTGTGGTTGTGACATAGTCGTTAAGCTCTACACTTTCGGCCTCCCCAACATGAATTTCAGGGCCTTTTCTTGAAATCCTTACCAGACTATTAGGTTGGGACACTCTACTATGTTATAGCATTGCACAAGTGGGGAATCATGAAGCTCCTCCTGGTTTTTGTAACCTTTGTTTTCAATGCAGGTAAGGAGCTATTCACGTTCAGCACAACAAATTTACCTGATGCCACGATTTCGTACACACACACACACACACACACACACACACACACACACACACACACACACACATATATATATATATATATATATATATATATATATATATATATATATATATATATATATATATATATATATATATATATATATATATAGATAAACATTAACTCCAGGACCGGGAGTCAGCCAAGGCTGTCCCAGGCACTTAGCCAGAAATTGGCAGGATTTACGCAATTACTATAAATTTGATTTATTCTTTAGAAACATAAACTGAGAGTTTATAACTAAATGGAACTAGATTTCCTAGGGACTTTCTTAGTGAGGTGTCGGTGTCAGTTTGTTTTTCATTCCTGTTACAGGCTGTCCATTGTTACAGCACTTGTTAGGAATTTCCCAGGTTTACACAGGTGTCTGGCTGTAACTGTTAATTTCATAATCACTGGGATTGAATATATAACCCCAGTTTGTTTCTACCTCAATTATTCACTGGCAAGTGGTTGGACCAATGTGTCCTATCCAGCTTGAAAGGGTACATACAAGTTCAGGAGTTAGTCACATATTCTTATCTGAGCTTGTTATATAGTAATTATGATTGGTTTGATAGGTATTCTGCATTCATATTAAAGCTCTGCATTTAAAAGCAAAACTTCACTTATTAAGCTAATTCATCATGTGCCACGTTCATATTTATACATTATTATGTGCGTTGTCTTTTGCTGAATTTCAGCTTAAAGAAAGAGCCACTTCTTGGAGAGAAATGTACGGGTGCGAGAAGTTACCTGCTGAAGATCCATAAATTGATTAGGCCTGATACAGCCTATGTCAAAATTCTACAGAAGAACATGACAAAAGTATTTCCATATGCATACAGGTTAGACATTGACATGTTGGCTTATGGAGTGTAGAGAGGTTGGACTGCGGGATAAGGTTATGACTGCCAGGACGTTGGTTTGGCCGGAAAAGATACAAATATAAGGAAATAACTGCCCCATTCTGATGAACTTACAGCATTGCGATGTCTAAATGGCCCTTTTTTCCTTTGTCTTTGAGAAAAAACATGTATTCTATTCTTTAAATGTGCAGTTTACTCTGACATTGAAATAAAGTGTGGGAACTAATTTTTAAAAAGGCAAATGACACTTATCTAAGGTGACTTAGGTGCACTCAGAAAATAATAATAGGCCAACAAAGGTTTTTTCACACTGTGAGATGTGCAAGTTTATCGAGGAGAGATTTGTTGGTGGCATCAGGGGAATTTGGGAGTGTACGAAAGAACACAGTCCAATTCAATTTAATTCAGTTCAGTCAAACTCAATCAAACGATCGATCAATCAATCCATCAATCAATCAATCAATTCCATATAATGCAATTTAATTCAACTCAACGCAATTGAATTTCAAATCGTTTAATGTTTTTGCACTAGTTGAGATGTTTTCTTTTGGTCTTTCGTCATAGTTTTTAAAGCCAAAGGGCGTCCATCTGCGGACTTCAGTGTCAACAAACGTGGACCTTTCTCCAACTTGCCATTCATCACTGGAGGTAGAGTCGCCCAAAAAGGCCGGTGGCCTTGGTACCTTACCATGGAAAATTTAAATTCGTGAGGCTGGGTCCACCACTGTGGTGCTGTTCTCATTGGTGCGAAGAAAGCTATTACTGCAGCTCTCTGTATGTATGGACGGTAAGGTTGATATGATAGTGAAAATGATCAAACAGCTGCATTTTCTTTGTTCAAGTAAGCAGATCAAAGGGTTCTTGGCTTAACATGGACTTTTTTAACCAGGAGACCCTACATTAACTCTGTCTGGCGAGCCAACTCTTAAATATCTTGATGTGCTATTCAGCAATCCAGGATGATAAAAAAATACGTTTAAACTAAATTCGCTATTTATTCAACATCGTAGGTTGTCTGTGTGTAGCTGTTGTTTGTTTGGACAAATAGACCATGTAGCTAAGTCTCGACAAGAAGACTGTGTATTTTCAGTTCAGTTAGGTTTAAACTCAAGAAGTTGCCTCCAGAGCAGACTAAGTTTCAAGTCATATCTACCACCATTGCAAAGTGGATATAACACACACAGCTTAGGTCTGCTTTGGAGGCAATTAACGAAAGTGTTTGATTCGTATGTTTTCACATGGATTTTTGATATATTGAACGTCACAATATTTTGTGCTTTTGTGCAGGGATGATCCAAAATAATTCCGTTATAAATCGGGACTATCTGACCGAAGTGGCGATGGTAACCACGAACAAATTATAGGTGTCGCAAAACAGACCCTGGTAAGTATACCATATAAATAGGATCGGCCCACATAAAACTTAAAGACTAAAAGAAAATGATGTTGATGCCCAAAATAATGAATGACGAAAAGAGAACAGCCCTTTTGACAAAATGCACTTTCAGGTGAAACCAATATCAGGAAATACAATATACGAAAGCTTGAGTCAAGCAATTTTGCACGTTGATTCATCTTTTTTTTCAGCAACCCACGTTTGAAAGGATTTACTTTCAAATTGTAGGTAGGTTGAATACACGTCGAGTTAAAAAACAGGGTGGATTAGCCATGCAAAGCTCAATCTAAATGATATTTGGTTACCAGGGATTCATTGTATAGCTATATCATAAAACTTAGAATGTGCTGCCACTAGGCGAATCTTTCCTTGAATAAACTTGGAGTAAAAAAGGATCAGGAGTCTGCACCAACAAGTAAATACGATTAAAATGTTCCTTTAATTGATTCAGATAAAATTAGATTGGAATGAGCATGTGGGAAACAATCATGAAAACATCTTATTATACATATGGACGTTTGGCGAATTCATGTGAATATGTATAAGTAAGGACAGGCCACTAGCTTCACCAAGCTTGGGAATTAGCGATCAGACTCCCGAAATTTTCTTTACTTTTAATCACTTAGAGCCATTAGAATTCAAGATATTTGGTTACTTATACTTTTGGTAAATGTGGAATTAATTGGCTGTATGCTTTCCTTCACCCATCTGGTGGTCTTGAATTCACATGTGTAAGTCGAGTTTGATAAATTTATTACCAGTTATACCAGCAATTGAGTACTTTTTACTCTTAAAAATAAACTCTCATATTCTTTGAATTATCCCATAAGCCTGGACATAAGCTCATGTTACGCTCACTTGGGGATATTAAAATGGAATTAGTAATGAATTGTTGTCGTACTTTATCCATTGTTCTGTATGTAAAAGAGAAAGGGTTTCATTTTGAGCCTCCCGTCGTTCCTTTAAAAATAAGTTAGAGGCAGAAAAGCATATTATGTGTAATAGAAGAAAGCAACATATATTTGTATCTCGCTGGAAGGTAATTGCACAGAATCTTTGTATTACATGTTGAAAAAGGCAATAAAAAATCATTAAAAAAAAAAAAATTGAATTGTTGTCCTATGATGATGAGTTCAATGAGAGGTATGTATACATTTCGTGGATGTGGTGCCCACATCACAGTGGACATGTTATAACCGGCAAAGGTCTTTTGCGATTTTCCTTTAATACCCAATGACCACAAGAAGAGGAGCATTCTGAAAATAGACAGATCTTCTACGCCCATTGGACATGAACTATTTGCATTAGCAGTATACTGCATAACTGGGACCAACGATGGTTTTTTTCCTTCACACACTCACACACACACACACACACACACATACATATATATATATATAGAGAGAGAGAGGACTATATATATATATATATATATATATATATATATATATATATATATATATATATATATATATATATATATATGGAGAGAGAGAGAGAGCGAGAGAGAGAGCGAGAGAGGACTTTCTCTATAAATTTATATATTTTATTTGTCATTTAGTAATATGCTACTAATAAATGAAATAATGACATTGTTACCAAAGTTTTTTAGCGGCAATGCATTAAGGGATATCACTAAATGAATGCGAGATTTTTGTGAAATAGTTTACTGATATCCCTTTATAATTTTTTCTTGTTGCTTAACACATTTACAGAATTCTCTAAATCATTTGGCGATATCTCTACGTCGTTAGGCAATGCAGCGAAAGTTACTTCCGTATCCATTATATGTCTATTATTACCACCAGACCGGATAGTGATTATTGAACACTGAAACTTTCTGAAAGTGTTAGTACTTTTATGTGGTCTGTGGGACCTTCCAGCATATCGAATGGGTTATTGTGAATAACGGTTTATTTCTGTGGCTTCTCGTATGCTCCAGTTCCAACATGCCCATCACCAAATATGCAGCAGTCACTTATTAAGCAATGTCGCAAAATTGTTTATAGATATAGCCAATGTTTAGGCATGTCATCAAGCTATTCCATCAAAACGAATTACATATATATATATATATATATATATATATATATATGAATATATATTTGTAATTCATTCATAGATATATATGCAAATTGGTCATCGCTATCTTACCAGACACACGTTTGAAGAAACTGCCAGCTATTAACGGATATCTTAAACGATTTAGGGATATCACGAATTCACATAAAGATATCGCTAAAAATACGTGTAAATGATACGGCTGTTTATATACTGTTTCAGTGTATATTTTTTAAGACTTTCATTTTATGTATATGTTTATTGGAATGTCTGTAGCCCTTTATGACGAAAGAACAAGAAATGCAATCTCCAATACAGGCATTCAGTCAATCAGCAGCCTGAAATGTTCCCATGGCCCACAATAATCAATAACATCAGTTCTGAATGTTGCCTGCTGGGTTGGACGTAGATATTCACCGCTTTGACACAGTTGTATTTGCACAGGTTCAATGAGTCTACAGAGCCTAGATTTATCTTTGCTTTACATTTTTGCAGCATCCAGATTACAAGTGCTGTCGTAGAGACCACCCCAACGATATTGCTACTGTTCACTTAAAGGAAACCGTAAAAAGAAACCAGTACATCCAATTTGGCACACTCCCAGATGCCGGCGAAGATTTCGTTGGCAAAGAGTGCTGGATCACTGGCTTTGGCTTGACTAGTAAGCATACCGTGATTATGATAAGATTATTTTAATTTCTTAAACAGAATGATTTTTGCATTGTTGGAAGGTCCTTTGGTCACACTAGATCTTAGAGATAAGCAAATGAAGAAATAAATTAACAAATTGGCTTCAACCATGATAGGATGTAGGTAGTATCCTTGATTAGTGTCTCTAAAGTAGTAATGTCAGACGGTATTAATTATTTTGTATTTTCAGAGAATTTGGTCTTTTTGACTCTGCATGTTACCACCATCTCAATTAAACAACTTGTCTTGTCAGATGAACATACATGCTGCGTGCAAGATTACCATAGATTTTGTGCAATTGTTAGGGTCTGGGCAACGTACACCTTTTGGGGATCCAATATAGTTCAAGGTAATCATTTCTTTTTGACAGATGGAACTAAATGGGTGATGCCAAAGAAGCTTTATGAAGCCTAAATGGCTGCCGTCACAACTACAGACTGTAATAATAAGATGCCTGACCAGTATAAACATGTCACAGACAAGATGTTGTGTGTGTTTGGCGATGGTGAACGCGCATCATGCATGGTGCGTACACACTTGTTAACCTATTAAACTCCCTCTGCCCCTCCACTCCTACCCTATTTTTACTTGCATTTGTGAGTGGAGATTTGCAAACTATGTAAACGCGTGTTCATCCCTGGTATCGGGCATCCACCACAAAACTTGTGTTAACAGAAGGTGTACTCGCTTGCATAAATGATAGGGACTGTTAGCCTGGTATTGTAAAATGGTTACATAAACATAAATACCAAACAATCGTTGAACAAGTCTTTTGAACACGGCGATTGGGAAATGCTGTCCAAGCGCTGAAAATGGTGAAAAGTTGGGTGTGTATAAACGTTTTACATTTACTGTAATATTTATTCTACAAGTTGTTCTTGCAGAATCCCTTAATGATAAAAAAGATGTTTGTCTTCCCAATTTTTGATGAAACCCAAAACGCATACCATTAAATACTTGAGCTTTCCCGCTACAGGTTGGCTTTTTCCACCATATTTCTGCATAGACCAAACACAGTATAGCCTTGTTGGTAGATGCAACATAGATGATGTTTTGTAATCAGCAGTATGATATCATCGTTTATAGTTTTTTGTGCATGTAAAACTTTTGTATTCTTGAATCTGAACTGTGCCTTTGATGCTATTCCGAGAAATGAACTTTCTGTTTCATTCTTTTTGCACGCAAACTGGGCATTGAATAGAGTTGGCGTTCTGATTGCTTGTTGATATGGTATGTTTGGAAAAAGCAAAATTGTGAAATGCAAACGTATAGACCAAGGTAAAGAGTAGTATGAAAAACTCAGCTACTGACAAGGCAGTGAAGCTAAATTAGTTTTACTTTCCATTTTGGCTTTTTTCATTAATATTTTCATGATTTGAAAGTTGCTTTTAAAAAGATCCTTTTATTTTCATCTATGTTTTCAATTAATCCAATCTGAACTTCTGGCATGTTCTTTGTATACTTGTTGTCTACACTCAAGAATTGTTATGAAAATGATAACCAGTAGTTCAGACCACAAAGAGTACTGGATGGTATTTGTGAAAAAAGGAAACAAGCAGACAGTACTGTGTATCTACCTACGTTTTCTTTGTTATCATAACAGGGTGACTGTGGTGCCCCCCTGCAGTGCAAGGTAAATGGTGTCTGGAAGGTAGCTGGTTTGAGGTCACACAACGTCGTCACCAGGGGGGAAAGCAGGTGCCTGCCTGAATACCCCAGTGTCTACACACGTCTTACCGCCTACCTGGACTTTATAAAACAAAACTAGTCAAAACTGCTGTATCTAAATTTAAAAAGCTATGAAGAAAGATGATATCATAGTTGTCTTCGTTTGTTACTTGTGTCTTACAAGCTAACAGAAAATGATCATAGGAGATCACACATTTAGACACACACACATATACACACATACAGACAAACACACATGCACACACAATAGAACCAATGGCACTGGTGTCCTACTGTACGTCAACTCATAGCAAAGGTGGCTGTTTATTGCTGGCTACAACAATGGTCACCACCAGATTGTACCCCCTCCCATGCACCAATATTTGTTATGTGACCTTTAAAACGAGGTAAAGGTTACCAAAATGGCATGAGTCAAAAAATGTCAAGGTACATTTGAAGTAAATTTGAGCTTGATGCCATCTGCTAGTCATGAGATATCACTCTGGCCTATCTGTTCACTCTGGAATTTGCAACAAAGCCCTACAGTCACGTGATTGAAATTCAACAAATCCCAGGGACTACTTTTAGCCACAAGGGGCCAATGTGGAACCACGAAAAGTTGGCAAAGCCACTGTTATTGTTTTTTCGTTAAACAATGGGGTTTAACTATATTTTAACTTTCACAAAGCTTGACTGGGAGGGCATAGCAGGCGTCCCTGACCGATCGTAGGGAGGTCACACACAATTTTGATGTGCCATCTCAGTCGGGCTTTAACATGCAGGGCCTCCCAAAATATAGTCAAATCCCTTGTAGAACCTCCTAAAATATAGTTAAATCCCTAAACAACAAAAAGTTACTCGTTCCATCTTACAGCGAGGCGGTGAGATGAGCCTGTGTTCTGTCGACTTTAAACACAGCAAAAGCTCGTAACTGCTAAATGCAAAATCACGACCTTTTTAGATTTAAAAAGGAAGGTAAGCATAGAAAATTCAAGATGAAGGTTTCAGCATGCTTCGAGATTGTAAAATCTTGAATTGAGTACTTCAAAAGCCAACTATAGTGCAAATAACATCCTTGCCCAATTCCTTTTTGTTTGCTTGTATTTATTACTGAGAAGAACAGCCATTTTCCCAGTAAGGGACCTCTTTGTTGCTGGTACATGGTAAGAAAGTGTTACCTAAGATGCTGTTCCTTACATACACCCACCTCGTTAGTTTATCTGTTAAATCGTGTTATGACGCGCTTGCAGGGAGTATTGGATATAAAGTATAAAGTTTGTTCCAAGCCTTAATTGGATGTGACCAGCGCAACATATCAATGCAGCATGTTGAGGCCGCGGACAAAATATGTGGACATTCATCCCAATTAAAAAGCAACCAAGTTTGCCAAAAACAATTTAAGCACATTGTATTGTGATACACATGCATGGTCAGATCCCTGAATATTACCAACTCTAGTCACATGTACTCTTTTTATTGTTCAACATTTTAATGTGTATGAAAATGTGGCAATGAATGAAGAATAAAACATGTGGACTATGGCAATCTTACTTTTGTTTAACTGACCATTTATGCAGAAACCAAGACCTTACAGAGAGGCATAATCTTGTGTAATATGCAAAGACTACCTTTTAAGCTTTTTGACTTGTGCAGAAATGAATACAGAATTGCTCTGTGACCTTAAAGAGCAGATCAAGGTTGCCCATATTCTAATGTACCTGACACCTGTCACTATCTAACCTATATGTATATATATATATATATATATATATATATATATATATATATGTATATATATATATATATGTATATATATATATATATATATATATATATATATATATATATATATATATATATATATATATATATATATATATATATATATATATATATATGTTTCAAGGCCGGAGACTCTATCATTAACCAACTTGTGTATATCCTCCATAATATCTATAACGGCCTCGAACATTCCAAGGAAGTCAGGATGGTCTTCCTAGATGTATCTAAAGCCTTCGACAAGGTTTGGCATCCTGGCCTCCTTTTTAAATTGCAACAACTAGGCATCTTTGATAATATTGTAACATGGATCGATAGCTACATATCCAACCGCTTCCAACGAGTCATAATTCACGGACAATCGTCGTAATGGTTACCGCTTGAAGCTGGAGTACCTCAAGGATCCATATTAGGCCCACTTCTATTCCTAATTTATGTTAATGATATAGTCGATGATCTTGATGTGATGGGAAGTCAGACTCTTCGCTGACGACACTAGTCTTCCTGAAATCGTTAACAATCCCATTGAATCCTCCAATCACTTGAACAATAATCTCTCCATCATACAGAAGTGGGGGAAGTCATGGCGAGTCATCTTCAATGCATTAAAGTCTATTTCCCTCATCTTTACCGCCAAATTTAATAAACCTGGCCACCCACCTGTGCGCCTGAGAGAGTCAGTAATACCTGAGGAAGATGCACACACCCACCTAGGGTTAACTCTGAGTCATAACTTATCCTGGCGTGCACATGTTACCCGGATAACAAATAAAGCTGGTCAGCGGATTGCGCTCCTTTGTAAGTTTAAATATAAACTTTCCCGTAAGACACTGTCCAAATTGTATTTATCTATGATTCGACCAATTCTGGAATATGGCTGTGTCTTGTACGAAAATTGTGGTCAAGGCTTGTCCGACTTACTCAAATCAATCCAGTTCGAGGCGGCAAAAATTTGCACTGGTGCTCTCAGACAGACCTCACATGTTACTCTTCTACATGAACTTGGCTGGTCAACCCTCGCCACCAGGCGCAAGTACTTTAAATTGATCCTCTTTTACAAAATGTACCATAAATTAACTGCTCCATATTTTTCCAATCTTGTTCCTCCTTCTTTCCATGGTCGTAACCTTCGACAACCCAGTTCCACTATACGCTCTATAAAATGCCAAACTAATCGCCTGGGAAATTCTTTCCTTCCTGACGCCATCAAGCAATGGAATAACCTTCCTTCTGATATTCGCGATTCTATCTCCCTTGAAATATTCAAATCTAAACTGAAAGCTTCCCTGCTTGCCGTGGATGACGTTCCTGATTACTGTTCCCATGGTAACAGATTTGCCAATATCTGTCATACCCAACTACGACTGGGCTACTCTAGGCTTAACTTCGATCTTTTTAAAGTCCACATTATCCCAAACCCTACCTGCTCTTGTACTTACCCTACTAAAGATCTTGAACACTTTTTATTTTGCTGCCCTGAGTATTCCGTACCTAGAAACAATCTCTTTGCCTCTATTTTTCCAATCTTAGCTCCAGGTGTCCACCCAAATTTGATCGTGCACCTTGCAAGTAACAGATTAATCGAAATTTTCTTTTTTGGCAGCAAGGAACTGTCGGATCCCTTAAACTTTCAAATCTGTGAAGCTTTCCAAAAATACATCGTGGACACCAGAGGTTTTTTCTTTTCTGAAAAAAAGGACCTCGTGTGACCGTTCAGCTCTATTATAATGATATATGATTGTTTATTCACTATTCATGCAATATAATATGTATGTAATTTCTCATTATGGGTATGTGAGTCCAAAACAATGTACTTTGTATCCCAACAGTTGTTTATCTACAAAGAATTGGTAACATTGTTTGTCCTGTGTGTTTTGTACATATGGTGTGTGTATCTCCATGTTCTGGAGAACGCAAATCATTAGTATCATTTCGATGTACTATAGGGCGATCCAGATGAAATAAATATGTTTAAAATAAAAATAAATTTAAGGGTTTTCAGCGGGTAACATGTTTCGGAGCCAGTACCCCTCTGCGTAGCGCCTCATTGTCTGAGCTAAATATTCAGCAAGGACAACCTCATAATAATGAATAAATATAAAAGTGGCAAATGATAAATAACCTAAGTACTTGAAGTTTAGCTTATAAATGCAGAGCTTCATTATAAATGAAGTATACCCGTCAAAACCAAAAATAGTTACTTAATTTGTATAGTGCAAGTTCAGATAAGAATAATTTGACTTACCCCTGAACCAGTATGTAACCTTTCTAGTTGGATAGCTTATCTTTGTTAAACCACCTTTCAGTTAATAACTGAAGTGGAAACAAACTGGGCCATTAGTTTCAGTCCCACTGATTGTAAAATAAACAGCTGCAGCTAGAACAGCTGTATAAACTCAGGGAAATCCTAACCGGTAATGCACTAATGGACATACTGTACCAGACATGTAAAACAAACCACATGATGATACCTACTCCTCACTTTAAAAGTCTCCAAACAATAAAGCTCTATTTCACTGCCCACATTGAGTCAACATTTCAACATAATAGCCCAGGTTTGTTACATTTGAGTGAATGGTGTTAAATTTGAGTGATTTTTTGACGTTGAGTAAATGTGTACTTAGACATGTCAGAAAAGAATGAAAGTCATTAGCATTTAGGTAAACAACATGTTATCAAAATATATTTTATCTTACCAGATTTTTATTACATTAAGCAAACTTGTAATTGCTGTCGGCTTGTAATTGCTTGTTCCCAATAGCCCCTGGGGATGTAATCTGACAGAAAACATGTAGCCCCTAAAATGAAAGTGAAAATTTAAACTGAATGATTCCAACCATAAAATTAAGTGTCAAAAATAAGAAGGTCTAAAATCTGAAAAAAATTATTTCAGCCAAATTTTCTAATAATCTTTTGATATTAATAGCAACACTTGTAGGGCAAGTCAGAAACGAATGGAAAGTCATTAGTATTTTATTCAAGAAAATGCCATCAAAATATAATTTTTGTAAACCAGATATCGAATACAATTACACAAGCATGTAACTGTCGTAGGCTCCTGGGTGCCTCCATATAGCTCGTAGGGGTTAAACCTAACGGAAAACAAATGCCTGCAAGGTGAATATAAAAACATCATGATGCCAAAAGATAAACTTAAATAGCAAAACAGGCAAGTCTAAGATCTCTAAAATTATTGAACATAAACTTTCTAACCATCTTTGGTTATTTACAACAAAATTTGTAGAAATATTTGATCAAAAGCACATGTTTCAATTCTCTTGACTCAAGTTTATGGTAAGCAAATTTGCTTCTAGATGCGAAGTCCTGAAAGTTAGAACAAGTACGACCAAATCTCAAAATTTGTGACAAAAATTAATTATATCCAATATCTTCCAAAATATTACTGTCCGGGAAAGGATAGTCAACTACTTCAAAGTAAAACTCATCTATTTTGTGATAGACTTTTATACAAAACCTGTCATTACTGACCCGAAGATCCAAGTCCAGAAACACATCTCTGAAACCATCCGAATTGTAACCTTCCAAATGGATATCTTTTTGGGAAGTTTCTTTAGCATTTTCAATGAAATTTTGCACATTGACACAAGCAATATCACAAATATATCTTGTGTTGTTTGATAATATTGGAGCCATTGGAAAGTCCTTTTCCATCAATTTATCCCAAAACGTAAATTTAAGCCAGGCTAAATAAAAATCAGCAAGTAACGGGGAGCACTTATAACCCATTGGTATTCCTTTTATTTTTTTTTTTATAAAAAGCAATGGTCCGCATTGAAGAAAAGTATTATCCAAAAGAAATTTTATAGCAACTTTACTGAAGCTGGTAAACATATACTGACATTTTACTTCACGTCATATTTGACTGTGTATCTACAAACAGGAAATCTTTTGACGTGCCATAGTTCAAAACTTTCAAAGATTCAAACATCTGTAACCTCGAAAATTCACTTAGACCAGTCACGAATGTAAGAAATATAAGCAACTTAAAGTTTAGAATAAATATGATAAATTCAAGTGCTTTCATAATAATATATGGATGGGAGTACGACCTATATATATATATATATATATATATATATATATATATATATATATATATATATATATATATATATATATATATATATATATATATATATATATATATATGTGTGGGGGGGGAGTGGTTAGCGTTTACTTAAGTATTTAGACATATCTAATTAATTTGAAGTATTTTTAAATCGATTTAAAGATATGTTATGCAACTTAAAGATATCTTTTACTATATGTCATATTTCCTGGCATGTCTAAATGTTTGCAAATAACTCCAAATTTATATAACAATATGACCACATGCAGCGGTTGACAGATGCCTATAGGGGGCCTCTTAACTACGCATAATGTATTTCTCGATTTCAAAAAAACATTTCATGATATCAACAACTCGATATATTTATATATATATATATATGTATATATATGTATGTATGTATGTATATATATAATGTAATATATATATATATATGTATATTTCGAGTATTGGGTATTTGTTTCTCTCAAAAATTCAATTTTTGACATCAGCAATTCTCCATACTTTAAAAATAAAAATGAGAATTATGGATATCAATAGATCATTAATTGATATCGATTATTCCGATTATTGATATCAATAAGTCTTTGATGTCAACAAATGTTCGTGATTTTTTAATATCAATAATTTAAATAAAAAGTAAAACGGCGCCTTATAGTTATCTCTAAATGGATCAAGAGATATCTTTAAAACCATTTCAGCAAACAAACTACAAAGCAAAAGAAATAAAAAATCGACAAAAGGAAAAAAAAAAAAAAAAAAAAAAAAAAAAACCAAACAAACAAACAGAACGAAAAAAAAAAAAAAAAAAAAAAAAACCCCAACCCCCCCCCAAACCCAAAACTAAGATAATCTAATAACCCAAACGAAGAACCAAAGTTCAACCATTATATTGACAAGAGTTAATGCTCGAAACCTTGACAGTCTAAAAGGCAGTCTTGTTTTGGTTTATCTGCAGCGCGAGGGATGATCATAACGTCAATTAGAGACCCTAAGTGACAACTGCTACATGAGATGGAAACTAATGAGGCAAAGTGTATGTCCGCTGGAAAAAGTGGGATACAAAGTTAACTTTAATTGCCATTGTTGTATGCGACAAATACACATATTTTCACAACTGTTTAAAATATTTTCAGATCGTATAATCGCTCTCTCCCTCTTTCTCTCTCTCTCTCTCTCTCTCTCTCTCTCTCCCTCTCTCTCCCTCTCTCTCTCTCTCTCTCTCTCTCTCTCTCTCTCTCTCTGTGGCATTATCTAATGATATTGTTTCAGGCCAACCTGGAAACTGTAAATATTATATCGCCGAGACTTTTTTGGGGTAGTGGGGGTGGGGGGTGAGGGTTTGCTATTCAGGAGTATTCCGTGGAGCTGGCATGTGTATACACACTTCACCAATATGTTTCTGATACTCAGTATCTAATGAATCGATATGATCAGTTATATCAAGGGTACATTTTTCTGATAGATACAAGGAACATTTCAAATGCTAAATTTCGAGTGGGAAAGGTATCGAACTAGAAAAGATTTGCTTCACCACATATCTGTCTGTGTATCTACAAGGAAGTACTCCTAACTACAGGGCTGTGTAAACAACCCATGCTCAGCTGAACTAGAGAATCATCACACTGGTGTTTCTGTGAACTTGGAATAGGATCAAGGTTACCCATGAACAAAGTAAGTCTGACCTCCATGGACGAAAAATAACATGAACAATATCAAGATCCCAGTTTATTTAGTTCTCAAGTTACAGTGAGGAATGGAAAGTCCACAGCAGTACCACTTAGTAAACAATTTAGTTTGACTCTTTCAAAAGGAGTATATCAACCAAGGTTAAGCTTAATGTGGGTGACAGTTCTGGAGGAGAAGTCGTAAATAGCGCTAAAACACAAAAACAATGAAAAATAGAATAAAAATGAAGTGTCACCTGGTGAACAAATTAAGCACTAGGAGTCTATAGGAGTGTCCTTGTGTGGTATCAAAGAAATCGTGTGAGCGGTTTTGGAGCAGATTTTTTTTTTTTTTTTTAAGATTTGCCTTTAGAAGAAGAAAAAGTTCATAAAAAAATCCAAAAATCACTAGAGCGTAATCATTTCAACAAATTGGTTGAGACCCACTGCTGGCAAGGTACATTGTCATTAAGTTTGAAGTCAATCTGGTTGACAGTTTCGAAGAAAAGGTAAAAAATGTGAATAAGCATTAGAATTTCGATTGACTTGCATATTTGTCCATAGGAAAGGTACATATGCTGATACGTACCTGAATCGAAAAAAAAAGATAAAAATCAGGAATGCTCAGCAGTGCCACCTAGTGAGAACTTTTGTGCTGCCCTTGCACAAGGAACATATTTATCAAATTTCAAGTAAATCTAAATGACGGCTCTGGAGAAAAAGTCGAAATTAGCAAAAACACAACGACAGCCGACGGATCATCCTATGAGCTCAGCTGACTGACAAGACAGCTGAGGTTATAATGGTATCAGCAAGTTATCATGTTTTGGGCATCTATTTGAAGGCAGAAGAGCTTTGTTCCCCTAGTAGATGAAAAACCTACTTGGTTACAATGCGAGGTCCAGATTCAGCTTTCATCGATTCTGTGCCATGTGCATTATACTATGTAATGCTGATAATGAAAGTAGGGTCGCCACAATAGATATATGATAGACAAAAGAAAATAATTACCAGGTACAGTAACCTGGTACTCCAAATACTAATTAAATGCCTCTCTATAATTTAATTACCTTGTTTTCATTGTTAAAAATTGCTTTATATTATCCGTTAGGTATGCCTTTGAAAATTTCAAATGACATAGACATATAGAGTGAGCATGTATTTAAAATTGTGGCTTGGATCAAAGATGTATTGAATGGGAAAACGCATCTCTTTTTATGAAATTATCGAATATTTGCAACATTTTGTTTCTTTAAAATATCCCTAATTGACATCAATTTAAAGCGTGTGGTTTGACTACATATGCTTATTGATGTGCATGTGTCAGAAACACTAGGATTTTATCTGTGTGTGTGAATATATATATATATATATATATATATATATATATACATACATACATATATATATATATATATATATATATATATATATATATATATATATATATATATATATATATATATATATATATACATGCCTAAATGCCATAAATGTGCCTAATTGGTATAAAAAGGAAGTAAATTATCTACCTTTAACACATTTGGAGATATTTAATAACTAAATTTCCCAGGTATACATGGTTAGCATAAAGCCTTTCAATTTTCATTTGTTTCCTTGCATAAGACTACGGCAGAAACCTGAGCATTATAATTTGGTTGACGCCTTTATCTGCAATATAACATTTTTAAATTTTACAGTTTATACCTAAGCAGACAAGCTCACTCACGCGTATTGTAAATTGTTTTCCATTATTGCATATTTTCTTTCTGAGACGAGGATAAGCCTGAGACAGAAGTTACTCCTTTATTTTTAAAACATGGAAGAAGGTTTTTCAACAGGCTGTTAGAATGACGGGTGTGTTACGTTAACGGCCCTTACACACTGACCAGCCGGCCGGCCGACTATGGGTTCTTACGAGCGTCGTGCGTTCCAAGTCGCCCGTACAGGTGTTTGTTCAATGTGTCTCACCACCGGCCCGAGTTCGGAAAATCGCACCGGTTTTGAAACTCGTACCAGCGTCGTACGGATTTGTTCGATTTTGTCGTGCGAGTCCTTGCCGATTGGTGTTTCTGCCTGTTGTAGTTTAGAAACTAGTATACAAGGGTACGCTTGTCTGTCATGTGACCACATGTCTTGGTCATAAAAGAGGAGAACGTGAGATATTGATCTGACAAGAGGCCTTGTGGCGGTGGAAAAGGAAGAACTCGTTTTGTTCGACCATCAACTGAACCAAAATTAACGGAAGATATCGATAAAACGTTGCCGGGTCCTGAGATTATGGTTACACCAGAAAGACAGACACAAATTCGCAAAACGACACCAAAGTCTTTGCATAAATTCCAGCCTGACGGAATCACCAAAATATGACATATTTTCTTCTTTGACCAAACTTTCCTCGCCAATATGTACAATATGTCTTTTACGATTATAATGTTTTGGAAGCATTTTTCTGCTGTTGCGGACTTTATCATTCCACTTAGATGTGCACGTGTTTTTAGAATTAAATTTAGCACTATTGCCTACGTGACGAAATCACAAAAGCCAGCCCTTAAAAATTTCACTTACAACACAATGCAAAAGTTTAGCCCCCAGTATACTGTTTTGCAGAAAAAATAGCTGTGTATTACAATAGCAATTATTTTTATATTCAAATGTCACCATTGTAATGGAAACAAAAATACCTTTTGTGATCTTAACTAAAATGTAAAACACATCACGTGAGGGAATCACAATTTGGCCGTGACTATATTACAAAATTGACAAATTCACTGGCACATGGCCCATAAAATGTTCATTCAAACGTTTTTAATTTCTGCCAGAGTGCACTTGCTACCATAAATATGCTCGGCTTAACTTAGTTTCCAAACTGTATTTGTCCATTGCATTTATTATTGTAGAGAAGATGTTTTAAGCCTCCTGGAAAATATATTTTCCGAAATTGACCATGCAGTTATACCTTGCAAATGGCCAAGAACCAAAAAGTATATATCATATAAGATATTTTGAAGTAACTTTATTATACACTCACCTTAACCAAGGCTGTAATAAGGACAATGGGCTTGTATTTGTATTGTATTTGTGTCTTTTTGTCCAGAACCACTTGCACATCTGAGAGGAATGATAAAGTCTGCAAGAGCAGAAAAGTGCTTCCAATACATTATAATCGTAAAAGACATATTGCACATATTGGCGAGAAAGTTTGGTCAAAGAAGAAAATATGTCATATTTTGGTGGTTCCGTCACGCTGGAATTCATGCAAAGACTTTGGTGTCGTTTTGCGAATTTGTGTCTGCCTTTCTGATGTAACCATAATCTCAGGACCCGGCGACGCTTTATTGACATCTTCCGTTAATTTTGGTTCAGTTGATGGTCGAACACAACGAGTTCTTCCTTTTCCACGGTCACAAGACCTCTTGTCAGATCAAGATCTCACGTTCTCCTCTTTTATGACCAAGACACATGGTCACATGACACACAAGAGCACCACCTATATACTAGTTTCTAAACTACAACAGGCTGAATCACCAATCGGCTTGGACTCGAACGACCATATCAAAAAAAAAAAAATAAAAAAAAAAAAAGGGTTGGCACGGTGCGATTTTCCGAAGTCGAGCCGGCGGTGCAACACATTGAACAAACACCGGTACGGGTGACTTTGAACACTCGCACGAAGCTGGTACGAGCCCAAAATCGCCCGGCCAGCTGGTCAGTGTGTTAGGGCCCTAAGTGTACAAAAACGCAGATTTGGACTCGACGTTTAAGATTTTAAAAGTTGCATCCAACTTATCTAAATATTACCCCCCCCCCCCCGCCAGCGTGTCTTTTTCTTGTTTTTTTTTTTTTTTTGCGAGACTGCTTAAAAAGCGTAATATCTCTCCTCAAACTTTTGAATGAACCGATTGCTTCGTTGCAAGACGGGCACCATTATTCTGATGACGACTTAGCCACGTGTTTAAGATTGTAACAAAATGTACTCCGTACTCTATGCTGTTTACACCAAGAAAGTGTGTGGGTGAGTGGTAACGCCCTGAAATCAGGAGGTCTTGGGATCAATTTGCCACGTGGGAAGAAGTTTTTCTCCGTTTTGGTTTAAACATATTTATTGAAAAAACAATTAGGAAACAGGGCAGTGCCCTATATTAATCCCTCTTGTCCATGAAAAGGAAGAGGAGTTACACAATTCACAATATTGAAGGACAAAATACACTAGGCAGGAATACATCACACAACTAGGACAGATAGAGTGGCAATGTCGTACATAGTTAAGAAGGACGTCACCCGACGCCGTACAGATAGATAAAAAGTGAATGAAGTATACGTCTACCAATACACAATATACATTGTACAATAGACTAGGTCTGGTTGCTTTTGCTCCCATCAAATATGCGATACAATGTGTAGCTTAAGTTACTGCTCCCTGTCTGCCCGTGGGCTTGTATGTGATTGCAGACAGCTTCAAAATAATTTTGTTTTGTTCCATGGTGCTTGTTTTAGAGCCAAATAGTAGAGGGTGGATAGTGAAAGGGGCAAAGGGGATGATTTTGCTGTGTAAAAATTTCGATGGGTAATGTACAATTTACACTCGCAAAAGAGATGGAAAGAGTCTTCATTACCATTGGCACAGGCACACAGTGGAGAGTCTTTAATACCTTTCTTAAAGAGGTCATAATTAAGCTTGCTGCATCCCATGCGCAAGCGAGCATGAGACACAGCAAGCTTTCTTTCACCTTGATAATATAATGGGTTGACGGGTTTGATATCGCAATTTAACGTTTTCTTAAAATCGGCCAGGTCCTCTGCGTTTAGAGTGGATACAGGAAGATTGTTCCATTGTCGGACGACGGATGGAAAAAGAGAAGAGCTAAAGTAATTTGTTCGAGCTGGGATAAGAGATAAATTTGCCCTTGAGCGAACATTATATCTATTGCGATCTTGAACAGTGTTTGGTACAAGGTTTTGCAAATATTGTGGGGCATCTGCATGGAGAGTTTTGAAAAATAGAATAAGTTTACTTTTATTACGACGTTTCGACAATTTCTCAAGACCAGACTTTCCACAAATTAAGTCATGATTTGTGCCAGATGTGGCCCCTGTTATAACTCTAGCTGCAGCTAACTGAACGTTTTCTAGTTGTTCGGATTCCTGCGCAGTACAGTTTGCCCAAACAACTGACCCGTATTCAAGAAGTGGACGGATGAAGGATAGATAAAGAATTTCGAATGTCTTTCTGCAAAAGCGAAACTGCAAATATTTAAGTACATTTACCATTTTCATGCCCTTCGTTACTAAGTCCTTGATGTGACTAGACCATGTTAGGTCACTACGAAATATTAGATCTAAATGCTTGTGTTCGTTTTGGTTTGACAAAGTTTCATTCATAAAATAAAGATCAGGATATTGCAAGGGTTTTATTTTCATTCTAGAGATGGTCATGCTTGTAGTTTTGGCAGGATTTAATGATATCAGCAATTGCCGCGACCAATCCTCTATTTCCTGCAAATCAGTGTTTAGAGAACTAGTCGCGGCATTGACGCCATCAACCCTTATAAAAAGTGTTGTATCGTCGGCAAATAGACGAATAGATGACCGCACAATTTCGACGATGTCATTTGTATAAATAAGAAACAGTAGTGGTCCTAGGACCGGTCCTTGGGGGACACCTGCCTTGACTCGTCCCCATTGAGACTGTCCACCCCGGACAACAACCCTTAGATTGGCGCTAATAAGACAGTAGTCACAGTTTGCAAGTGGGGCAGATACATTTGTGTTACGAACAAAGCTGGTCATATTAATGATTATTTGATCCAGGCATGTTGCTGTATTGTCTGCTATTCTGGTTGTCTTATCAATATGCAAGGTAAGTTGGTTAACTGTGCTGAAACTAGCCAATTTATTACCTTGGCTGGTAGCTGGATCTGCATTGAGGTCTACCATGATAACAATTTTGTCAATGCCCGAGTTTTTGGCTCTGTCAACACTGTCTTGAAACATCTCCCAAAACCTTGCATGAGCACTAGGGGCCCTATATACCACCGCAAGTAAGAAATAATTATTGTGCAGGCGAACCTCAGTCCACATAAGTTCTAGTTCTGGGACCTCAAGGTCGCACAGTCTGTTCACTACCAAACATTTGAGGCATAAAGGGCCACACCCCCGCCAGTACCTGCTGTGCGATCACATCGAAAGATAGGATGGAAGCCGGGGATCCCCAAATCCCGGTTTGAGTCTTTTGGAGAAAGAAACATTTCGGACAAAGCTACTATATCAAAAGAATCGGCAAGGGATGACTTTATACATCGTAGTTTGTCGGGCGACAAGCTACGTATGTTCGCATGACAAACAGTAAAATCAACAAATGTGTCATTGTTGGGGCCCGGATTGGGCTGAACGTCCCCGCACGACAACAAAAGAACTGCAGAGGAACAAAATACATGGTTGACAAACATATAGATTACAGTATGAATAATGTTGAGTCTGACTAGAGTTACAAGATGTACGTGTACATTGGAGGAAACAGTATAACAACCTTAAGCGTATGTCAGAACAATCAGGACAAATACAAACGTACAAAGTGCAAAGTAACAAGTTAAAACACAGGTTATTATTATTTCTTGCACTCGACAGCTTTCATCAAGAAAAACGCATAAAGCCTCTTGGAATACAAATATAGAATCAATTACAACCTTTGTGAATCGTACAATGCTTTCCAAGAGATATGTGAACAAGTCGACATATATCCCATATGACTTGGAGACAAGGCTCTTGATTACAAATAATTTAACACATGCGACTACCTTGTTTGTGGCAAAGTAAGATCTGACCAATCTGATAAGGTAATTGTGGTTAAGTCAGCTGTATGTGACTAACGCATTGGCAGTATTTGGAGCAATAGATTATAGAACACAAGCAGTATACTAATGTTATATATTATCCCGACTACTTTGAAAAAAGTACGAGTCTTAGATACTTGGTCAATAGAGTTAAATCTTCTCTTACAGTGGACAGGTAGCGAGAAAATATTTTCAGTAACATGTATTCGTAAATAAATAGTATCCAATACATAATACACTGGTGCCTTGTACATGTACCAAGGAACATCTTAAGCCTATCAGTATCTTGTATCTTGTGTGTTGAACATACAGTTTGAATGTATATAGTTTGTGAACCATGAAGTATATGACACAAGGAAATGCATGTAGTGCCTTTACATGGTAGTGAAGAACGTAATAGTGAGTGGATTTTTTGTAATATGATGCATCATACCATGACACAGGGTAGAAAAAACTCTTGCACCTCCGTAAACATTCAAGATAGTAATCTGGTAGACAATGTAGGTAACCCCTATGTTAATAATAATATGAATAACGGTATTGGTTGTGTGTACTTTAGGTGAGGCATGTAACATGAAACATGAAAAAACATGGTTGAAAAGAAAATAAAGAAAAACATGCGAAGCTCCTGTGGATGAGACGAGATTTTGAACGTTAATTTAGCAAAGTAGCATATCCGATGGGATAAACGCGAAGCCAGTTCTGTATATACCATTGGTGTCTTTATGTATTATCAAACTTGACAAGATATGCAATGAATTAGATGTAAACATCAGTACTTACGAAAACTTAAGGGGATGGCTGATTTGAAAATATAATGATAAGATTAAGGGCATGAATTGACTACGTGGGAGACAAAGAGGACGCCCTCCCGTTTATATAAAAAGAGTTGCCAGAACAGAGAAATAACAAAGGACGCACCAAATTCCTGCTGATTCAGTGGTATTGCATTGGTGAGAGGTCGAATGTACCTAAGAATACAACAGTCATGTCACCGCTCATATAGACAATCTTGATTTTGCACAATTCAATAACCGTTCCATCAGTAATGCAAGCATGTTATGCTGTCCAAGGGAAAAGCGTGCAACACACCTCCCCCTGTAAACAACTATTAATCGCATAGTAGTATCTTGAATAACAATACTGGTGAAAATGATGCGACCAGTCGCCCACCCATTTAAATTAAGAGAATTGTCAGTGCCGAGAAATAACACTAGTTGTACCAAATTTCAAGTGCTACAGTGCTGTTGCATTAAAGGATGGTCGAATGTACTTGGAATGCAATAGTCATTTAAACACTCGTGTAGACAATATTAATTATGCGCATAAATTCAATAACTGTTCTAACAATGATATGCAAACATGTTTTGTTGTGGTCCCACTTTTCCTTTTGGGGTATATTTTCTGTCATGGCAATTTTTGTGGGGCCAAGTTTTCACGTTTATTCTGTTTTTTTTAACCATTTTTTAATTAAAAAAGTTATCATACGTGAACTATTTGGCCGTTCGAACTCCTCCGGCCCTATTACTTTCGGACTTCTCCGGCAAGTCGACGAATGCATACAGAGGACCAACGCGGCACATGTCACGAGGCAAGAGGCGAGACGGGTTCCGTACTGTGCATCAATATCCATATTCTGCAAAAGGGTACAGACCCATTGAACCCCCTTTCCCCTTGCGTACTGTAAGTACTAATTCAAAAATGGTGAAAATGATGAACCATCCGTTATAGGTCTGTACCAAGAGCCAGCCACAGACGGATATGGGGCAGAGATCATCGGCGAAAGGAAATGACCTTTCCTCCATTCATCTTTATAAGTTGCCTTGATCACCAGTATCAAACCTTCCAGTGTTAGAAAATTCTTTATTAAATTTTTATGAAAAAAAAAGGAAAAAATGACACACAAAATTAAAACTTAAGTGTTGTGTACAAAAAAAAAAAAAAAAAAAAAAAAGAGAAAACCTCAAAAGGTGGGAAAGGGTTAATGCCCAAATCGGATTTTCACCTATTCTTTAGAAAAGGCAAGTTATTAGGCACTTTTGAGGCTTTTAAAGCTTCAAATATTACGTTTTGTCTTAGAACCAACTGTGCTGAGAGGGAAAATATGGTGCAACCTAAAAGGTTAACACCACAAAGGCGATTAGATAAGTAAAACAAACAGTGATTTTATTATCAAAGCTCAGCAGAGAATAGAAAAGGTCGCGATGAGCGATACCAGGGGTTCCTAACGTCCGATGTTTTTACTAGAGCTTCGAAGTTTCCCTTTACTTACACAGTGCTCCATTTTGTACATTCTTTGAACATATTTTTACTAAATCCTTTTGACGTATAATCCTGAAGAAGCCCCAAAAGTATGGATCTATCTTCTTACATTCACAGCTTAAATGAAGGATAACGGCATTTTAGTTATTTCTCAAAGTGACACTAGACGGCACACTTATCAGTTAGTCTTGGTAAGCACCACACGTAGTCATGCTATAATAAATTAATTCATTAATTAGTTAAGAACAATGACAAAAAAGCTGTTTTGAGGAATTTGGAAGCTTGGGCAGAAGGATATAAAGAAAGTTGAAACAGATATTTTAATGAAAGACTGCTGCCGGATTATCTTTGATAATTCTGTGAATAAAACCAGGCCTATCATAAGCATAAGAATATCCTGGCGACACTTTACAAGATATATTGAATTCAAAATCCTCAAGGTCAAGCTCTGCACACCGTCCACAATAATCCTGCAAATATACGAGGAATTTGTCAATCTTTGTATAAAGGTGCAGGACAGGTTGAAGCGCAGTGTGGGAGTAAAGAAAGCGTATATAAGAAGAATGCAAAGTGATTCAGGGAGATGAAATGGTGGTTACAGCACTGATGGACTAATTATTCCAGGAAATTGTTGATATAGGATAGGGGAGGGGGAGGAGGTAAATTTTCAACCATGGCTGCATTGGATAGTTGGACAAGTTTTTTCTTTTTTCTTTTTTTTTGTACAGGACCCCTTAGTAAACGTAACTTTCATACCAAGGTCAAAAAGACATTTTCACAGTTTTATACAATTTTTTTCACCACACATTGGCATGCATGAATTGGGTTTTCCCTACTGATCGACATGTGACCTACTCAGGGGTCACGCCTCCCTCATAATGCTGAGTTGGGATGTCGGCTTAGCATATTATTGTGATACAAGCTTTTTTCAAAAACAAGCCAATCTTTTGCCTCCTAAGCATCCCCCAGACTCGCTATTGCTTTCTTACGTTGGCGCTCGTCGACGAGCGCCCACATAAGAAAGCAATAGCGAGTCTGGGGGATGATTAGGAGGCAAGCCAATCTTATATCAGTGTTGACATTTAATCCTTGGATTTCACGAGCACACTACAAGTCTACATTATTTCAAAATGATCAACTATGCAAAATCTGGTGCGTAATTTTAGCCATGCGGTTATTGTAAACCCAAATTTAAGAGTTTCGTTTCAGTATCAGCTTTGAATGACAGTGATACATTAAGAGAGGGAGAGGGAGAGAAGGAGAGAGAGAGAGAGAGAATCACACGAGGAAAAAGGAAGAGAGTAGAGACACACCCAGAGGGAGACAGAGGCAAGGAAGAAAGAAGGGAGCGAAAAAGGGAGCAGGCAGGGAGGATTAAAAGCAAGAAAATACACACACACACACAAACACACACACACACACACACACATATATATATATATATACCTATATATATATATATATATATATATATATATATATATATATATATATATATATATATATATATATATATATATATATATATATATATATATATATATATATATGGGCGGGGACTGGTGTGTCGTTATCGATGGCACTGCAGAAATTGTCCATGTCAATTGAAACAATTTATAAGAAATGATAAATGACTTTCCGGTAAGTCGCCTCATTTTGTCGTTTGTCGCCATCACACACATTCTCGCAGAAAGTTTTTGTTACAGGCTACATGTACATCTATTAAGATCATCTATTGTGGGTGTAATTGTTTGTTCCATGGACTGAGTAAGAATACATAAGGTCAGAAGACAATTAAATGTTGTATGTTTATGAGCTATACCAACATTTTCTCAGCTGATAAAATTATAGTATTTACAAGCGTGGCCGGTACAGTCTGCCCTGTTCTAGTAAGTGCGGGATCATGAAGTTCCTGCTGGTTTGGGTAGCGTGTGCATTCATGACAGGTAAGCGTCTCTTAACACACATAAGGACAACAAATCTACCTCACGTCAGGGTTATCTTCACACATGAACATGTATTTGAATGAAGCTTAGCCATTCTGATGAACTCAAGCATTGCAGTCTCTAGTTGGCCATTTGTGTTCTTTGTCTACGATACAAATATATGTCATATTCTGTCGATAGTTTACTCTGACATAAAACAAAGTTTATGAATTAATTTTGATGAGCTGAGTGACACTTTAGTCAGGGGGTTTCATTTGAAGGGTAAAAAAGTCACAATGGGCTATAGAACCTTCTCTGCAATACAACCCATAGCTGACTGAAGAACAGAGGGCTCCTTTAGGTATTTATACCAGCCATACTTGGTCATGTGACCACTGTATCAAGTTTTTCTAATATGAAATAAAAAAGAAAATATTTAAATGCCCGAACTCTGACTTTTAGATGTGCATATAAAAGTAAGTTAATGTGACTTTGTGTCTGTTTGCCAAACAGTTTTACACGTCTGCCCGAGGTATGAACCTATCTTATGATTTGTGTTACGTTTGGGAAGTTTGCCCTCTAACTGTGAACGACAGCTCTTCCAGTAAACTGGACACCTGCTTGAACAACTTGTTTAAAAGCTTTTTATTTCCTTTTATTCAGGATTTAATCCTCTGCTGCACACATTGTTTCGGCGAGAGCAATTGCCGTTCACAATGAAAATTAGGTTTGCAGAAATGTTTGGCTCGCCAATAAAAAGATACATCATACTGAATTCAGTAATACATAGGTCTGAAATCCTGCAAATATAAAGCAAATTTTTGCAGAAACTAGTACAAAGAACAAGGTAAACTTGTTATACCATAATATGCAATGTAAAGGTGCGTATTTGCATGCCACACCCAACACATCAGAACATCTTTTTGTGGATAGTGTAATTAATTGGATTCACGATTTTGAATATAATGCACAAAGACATTTCAAAAAACCCCGGAACTTTGAAGGTTTATTGATTATTGTACAGATAAATAATGTCCAAATAACCAAAAAGTGTGGCTGGTTTTGAGAGAAGAAAAATCAATGGCGGTAAATAACATTTTGAATGAGCTAGAATGGGGATAAGCACATACAAATTGCATACCAAGAAGCCTATGTGCGACTGTGTATATATATATTATTGATTATATGAATGACATGAGATTACATACTGTGTGGGTTGTGATGAGAAAGTGTTACTGGTAAATCAAACGTGCATTTTTTGTCAGATATGCCAAGTCACCGACATGACGGGAATCCCGCATTATAAAACAAGACAATACGGTCTATGCATAAGTTAACCAAGC